>SSNP01000098.1:425331-500778 GCA_006937955.1 Pachypanchax playfairii
TCTCATAGTTGAGGTATACCTATGATGAAAATTACAGGCCTCTCTGATCTTTTTAAGTGGGAGAACTTACACAATTGGTGGCTGACTAAATACTTCTTTGCCCCACTGTATGTCACTAGCGTCCAGGCCCTGCTTTTTCAGGACCGGCTGGACAACCGCATGTTTTAAAACCTGGGGAATGCTACCCATCATCAAGGACGCATTTAAGATCTCAAGGATCGATTGAGCCACCACAGGGAAAACTTCCTTTTGGAGCCGAGGGGGAAAAAAGTAATTGGGTGAGCCCGAAGGCCTCATGGCAGCCACTATAGTTAAAAGAAGGGGAAGGGAAATCGGAGAAAAACACTCAAAGAAATGAGAGGGAGAAGGAGGCAGCAATATCTGGGAGCTCGGCAGGATTTGAGCACGTATACTGGAGACTTTGGAGCAAAAATGATGCAAAAATTGGTTACAGAGCTCATCAGAGGGATTAGCAAGAGGGACATTAGGTGACAGGAAAGTGTTGATAGTAGAAAAAAGAACCCGCTGGTTACCAGAGTGTTGGTTAACAATAGCAGAATAAAATTCAGAGCTGGCCATCCTAACTGATCGCTGATATCGCCTCCAGGCATCTTTAAGCAGCAGTAAGGATTCCAAGTAAAGAGCGCAAAATTGCATGCTGATTTGCGGGTGATCTATTAAGATTGATTGCACAATTGATAACGCGCAAAAAGCAATATTTAAATGAGGAGTTTGCCGGCGCTATTCTCTTGCAAGTGCAAGTGAGGCGCAAATGGAAAATTAAATTTGAGCCATTCGAGCTTCGAGTATGAGCAAAAGAGGCAAAGAAAAATGTTGTTGAGCTGCAGCAAAGACATATTCAGGCTCCACTCTGTGATGTTGTGTAATATACAGTGGGGCAAAAAAGTATTTAGTCAGCCACCAATTGTGTAAGTTCTCCCACTTAAAAAGATCAGAGAGGCCTGTAATTTTCATCATAGGTATACCTCAACTATGAGAAACAAAATGAGGAAAAAAAATCCAGAAAATCACATTGTCTGATTTTTAAAGAATTTATTTGCAAATTATGGTGGAAAATAAGTATTTGGTCAATAACAAAAGTTAATCTCAATACTTTGTTATATAGCCTTTGTTGGCAATGACAGAGGTCAAACGTTTTCTGTAAGTCTTCACAAGGTTTTCACACACTGTTGCTGGTATTTTGGCCCATTCCTCCATGCAGATCTCCTCTAGAGCAGTGATGTTTTGGGGCTGACGCTGGGCAACACGGACTTTCAACTCCCTCCAGAGATTTTCTATGGGGTTGAGATCTGGAGACTGGCTAGGCCACTCCAGGACCTTGAAATGCTTCTTACGAAGCCACTCCTTCGTTGCCCGGGCGGTGTGTTTGGGATCATTGTCATGCTGAAAGACCCAGCCACGTCTCATTTTCAATGCCCTTGCTGATGGAAGGAGGTTTTCACTCAAAATCTTACGATACATGGCCCCATTCATTCTTTCCTTTACACGGATCAGTCGTCCTGGTCCCCTTGCAGAAAAACAGCCCCAAAGCATGATGTTTCCACCCCCATGCTTTACAGTAGGTATGGTGTTCTTTGGATCCAACTCAGCATTCTTTCCCCTCCAAACACGACAAGTTGAGTTTCTACCAAAAAGTTCTATTTTGGTTTCATCTGACCATATGATGTTCTCCCAATCCTCTTCTGGATCATCCAAATGCTCTCTAGCAAACCGCAGACGGGCCTGGACGTGTCCTGGCTTCAGCAGGGGGACACGTCTGGCACTGCAGGATTTGAGTCCCTGGCGGCGTAGTGTGTTACTGATGGTAGCCTTTGTTACTTTGGTCCCAGCTCTCTGCAGGTCATTCACTAGGTCCCTCCGTGTGGTTCTGGGATTTTTGCTCACCGTTCTTGTGATCATTTTGACCCCACGGGGTGAGATCTTGCGTGGAGCCCCAGATCGAGGGAGATTATCAGTGGTCTTGTATGTCTTCCATTTTCTAATAATTGCTCCCACAGTTGATTTCTTCACACCAAGCTGCTTACCTATTGCAGATTCAGTCTTCCCAGCCTGGTGAAGGTCTACAATTTTGTTTCTGGTGTCCTTTGACAGCTCTTTGGTCTTGGCCATAGTGGAGTTTGGAGCGTGACTGTTTGAGGTTGTGGACAGGTGTCTTTTATACTGATAACGAGTTCACACAGGTGCCATTAATACAGGTAACGAGTGGAGGACCGAGGAGCCTCTTAAAGAAGTTACAGGTCTGTGAAAGCCAGAAATCTTACTTGTTTGTAGGTGACCAAATACTTATTTTCTACCATAATTTGCAAATAAATTCTTTAAAAATCAGACAATGTGATTTTCTGGATTTTTTTTCCTCATTTTGTCTCTCATAGTTGAGGTATACCTATGATGAAAATTACAGGCCTCTCTGATCTTTTTAAGTGGGAGAACTTGCACAATTGGTGGCTGACTAAATACTTTTTTGCCCCACTGTACATACAAAGTGTCCCTCCAGTTTGGTCCAAACACCAACACCTGCTTTTCAGGATGTGGTGCGCTCCAAAAATCTTTCTCGTGCGTATATGGGCCAGATTATATTGGTGTTCCCCCTCAGTAGTCGGGTTGAGCACAGGTGTTAGCAAGAAGGGGTGAAGGGTGTCTGCGCCATCACCTTAGGAATAGATCAGGAGCTGCTATTAGATCCCTAAATGTGCAGAATGATATGTACAGCACAAATAATGTAAGGCATGCACCCAAGAGCCTTCCATCTCCATATTCACGATCTCTTGACCTCGTAAATAAAAGATACACAAAAGCAGAAACAATGATCCAGACAGTTTCTATTTAACAAGAAGCATATGCAAGTGTGTTAAACAATTGTGCAAATGCTGCAGATATGTTTCAGAGAGAAAAGTTGTAGTGACCATTTAATTGTTCAGCACATGATGAGGACAATCTGCTTTTTACATGTGGTACTGGGTCTGTAAAAACTCTATCAGGTTCTGACAGATTGTAAGTAGGAGGGGAGCTGCTCTAAAAATGATTTCCATAGCGAGAAAAGTCAGCAGCAATCCTTCTGGTCCACCTCAAGGTCCTGGTGGTGTAGAGCTCATGGAGAGCAGCGGCATGCAACCAATCACCTTCTTTGCAGATCTGATAACCTGCTGCAGTGTCTCTTTGTTGGCTGTGGAATTAGCATACCAGACTGTGATGGAGGTGGTGAACATGCTTAGAATTGCACCATCACTGATTTTACCAGATAAGCTTCTTGAGCTGCTGCAGGAAGTAGGTAAATCCTGTGCTGGGTTTCTTTTAAGAGAGCTAATGTCTAGTTCCTACTGTACATCCTGAAAAGTGATGGTTCCCAGGAGAAGAAGGCAGAAGGATGTCACAGCTTCCACAGAGACGTTATGAGTGAAGACGAGAAGTAGTAGATAGGATTCTTCCTGGAGTCCTCAATCTTCTCCACTGTTTTAGCAGCATTAGTTCCTCATGGTATTGCCTCTGCACCAGGTTGTTCAGCGGTCATTCAGCATGTTAGCATTGCATTTGCAAGCCTGTTAGCATTTTGTCCAGACTACTGCTGTAAATATGCAAATGCTTGTTTTAGTTTAAAACAGTTTCTGTTTCATAAACTATGGCTATACCATTTCACAGCGTTGGTACCTTTGACTGAACTGAGTTAAGTGTAAACACTTTCTTAGATTTTACATGGGGCGGCTGTGGCTCAGTGGTTAGAGTGGTCGTCTTCAAATTTTTGAAGGTTGATGGATCGATCCCGGCTTCCACTGCCACATGTCAAAGTGTCCTTGGGCAAGAGACTGAACCCCATGTTGCCCCCCGATCTGCGTATCGGGTTGTGTGAGTGTTAGCCCCTACTCTCTACCCCGGTTTACATATCGGGTTGTGTAAATGGGTGAGTGCAAAACCTTGTAGTGTGAAAGCGCTTTGAGTGGTCTGAATGACTAGAAAAGCACTATACAAACACGGGACATTTACATTTACATTTACATAAATGCGTAATGTATGAAGATAAGAAGTTTTTTGGGAATATAATCACAATTAATAACTTACAGGGTAGCCACATCTTTTAAGGAAAATGCATTTTTGTCATTGGAGCTATGAAGAAATGCTCTGAGGACATGTTCTGAGTTGAAAAATAATTTTAATTTTGAGTTTTACAGTCTTTCAGGTGGCGCTTAAGACCCATCAATTCTCCAATATGTCTTCAGATGCCTCTAATTGAATTTGCTTTTCTCTCTCACTTTCATTTGCTCCCTCATGTTAGTCACACACACCCACACCAAACTTCTCCATGTGACATACGACATGTTAAATCATTTGATTTCAAATGAGTGTAAAGTAGTACAAATGGACTGAGGATTTCCTTGTTCCTCTCACTGCCTGTCTGAAGTGTGAGAGGACTGGAAGCGTTCAGTCTCTATGAAGGCAGACTAATTTTCTCACAAGGATTCAAACATGACAAGAATGGTGCTAAAAAAGCAACACTGTGTAGTCTACTAAAATTTTCAAAAACACACATTTTTCCCAGCATCATTATATTTAGGGCTGTATTGTTTGCTTGTAGTAAGAAGGTCCTGGGTTTGAAACCAGGACCTGTGCATGTGTGGATTTTATCCAGGGCTTCCAGCTTCCTCCCACTGACTGGAAAATTGTTAACTCTAAATTGGGCATAGGTGTGAATGAATAGCTCTCCATCTCTATGTTGCCCTGTGATGGACTGGCAGCCTGACCAGGTTGTAACTAGGGATGCACAGAAATGAAAATTCTTGGCCAAAACCAAAAATAAGGAAACTAAGACTGAAAACCGGAAACCGAAACACCAAAAGAAATGATTTTCAACTAACAAAACATAACATTTCTAGCTCTAAAAAAAAAAATGCTATCTCTCAAAAGACTATATTAAAAGAGACAATATAGTTTTTTTTGTTTGTTTTTTTAGTACTTTGTGAAATAAGTAGGGCATATATTTAGTATGCATCGAACATTGCTTGAGAAACCCCACTAAACAGAAATTTAGGGTTTATAGTATTATTTTCAGTGTTTTAGGTAGAAGTTTTAAATGTCCTACGTTCTTAAACATTGCTTGAATGCACCAGGTCTGCATGCAGCTAGCACTAGCAGCTAGTGCAGACAAGCTTCTGCAACAAAAAAGAACAAACCAGGGGTCTCATTTATAAAACATTGCGCAGAAACCCTACTAAAAGTGTATGTACAACCGAAACAAAAAGTTTGCGTACACCAAAAAGATTTACGATTTATAAAACCATGCGTAAGCACAGTTGTAAGCAATTTCCCCTTTAAAAATCACACTCTTCCTGGAAGTGTGCGTACGTGAATTTGGCTCATGTCCCGCCCTGAACACGCCCAAACCAGGCCATATAAGTTCAATGCAAAGCAGGACATGAATATTGATGCATATGAGGAAGACTGGAAATATCGCAACTAAACAAAAAAACAAGGAGAGGCTAGGAGAGGCATTTTATTTGGTGGAAACAGCAGTGGTTTCACAAATAAAAGTAAAAACTCAGAGTGGCAGTATCTGCAGTGCAGCTGACAGGACGGTGTACGGTCTTCTGTCAGAGAAGGAGGGCGACACTGACCTGGCAGAAACAACAAATACACCCGGTAAAGCACCTTTTGTAATACGTGGCTAAGTTAACAAATTTTAGCATGTTTTAAGGAGACAGACTAATATGCCGTGTCTTTTCAGCATTTGCCCATAGGTGAGGATGAGGTCGTCAGACGGCTCCCAGCACCAATGCGGCCGGTGACCGCGGCGTATCCAGCAGTGGTCGGGTTCTGACTGAAGCTGTGATGCCGACACATAGAGACTCCATCAGCGCTATGAATTCCGTGACCAATGAATTAAAAGAAATAAAGAGTGTGTTTTGCGACAGGATGACAGCCGTTGGGGCCTTAAATGATACATTAAAAACATTAACTGCATTACACCCTCAGACCCAATTGTTCCCCGAGTGAAGGCTTCCTGTCGAGGAGGAGGCGATTAATTTTATGTATTTCTCTTAGTATTAAAAAATGTTTTTAGGAGAGCTACAGCTCACTGCAAGCTGCAATATAGATATCATTGTTGTTCTGAATGTTTATAATAACATGAATCTATAATTAAAGGGACTTAAGGCAAGATTTGTGAAAAACTACACATGCATTTCCAGTTTATTCAATGCTAATGGGTCATGAAGCATTAAAAACCCAAAATAACGAGGCCATCCGCATATATGTCTGTTGCCTTGGAAACGCTGTGTGCCACATAATGCGCTGCAGTTCGACGTCCGAATTTCCCGCGCGGTTGTAGGGATGTGACGTAAATTGACGCTGCATGCGCGTTGCCGACAGCTCTTGAACAGGAAGTACATGGCCGCCGTGGACTTGGATTCAAACACTGAAGGTATACTTATGGATGTTTCTGCAGCCATCAAACGACCTGCATCCACTCTCACCCCCAAAAAAAGTGGCACCGGTTCATGGAGGGAACTTCAGCTGCATTTGGGAGTGAAAACGGATGCTGACATGGCTCATTTCCTTGTGACCAGGTGAGAAAACATTATAGGTCGTGTTTAGAGCCTGATACAGTATGAAAATGATGAGATCAAATCAAATAACAGAGTGGAGAGACCTGACGTGAAGTATGTTAGCCTCCCCGGTGCAGTGCTGTGAAGACGAACAGTCTGTAAAGTGTCTGTGCGCGCTCCCGTGCAGGCTTGGCTGGTGGCTGCAGTTAGCCACAGCGCCTGTCGCGGCAGCACTGAGTCAGATTTTGTAAAGCTGCCTCAAGTTCCTTTAATATTTGGTGTGAGGTGAAATGACATGTGTGAGAGGAGTAACATGTAGTCTGACTGCAGTTAACCACATCACCAACTGTGTCGCTGATTCCCCTCGTCTTCAAAATGTCCGTATGCACGGGTCAGAGTTGGCGTACAGGTGCGCACGTTTTCAAGTCAAGTTCGTTTTTTTATAAATCCCAACTTTTGCTTTGAAAGTGGCGTACACAAAAAAAAAAAAAAAAAAAATTGATACACTTGATGTATCAGCGTCAGAATTAAACTGGATTCCAAACAGTCCGCCTCCTTATATTGTTTCCTTCTCTTTGATTTCTTGCTTGTATGTTCTCTCAATGTAAGTCGCTTTGGATAAAAGCGTCTGCTAAATGACAGTAGTAGTAGTAGTAGTAGTAGTAGTAGTACACTACTTTCAGGCCCTATTTTGTGCGTACGCACCTTTATAAAGAAGACCCCAGGTCTGTAATCTGCAGTGAATATTGGCAACAAAGTTTCACAAAAAGCAGCTAAGTCTTGTCAGAAATGTTACCAGATTTGTTGTTAGGCACTTTTTAGAGAAAAAAGTTATCAAGGAGGTCTGGAAAGTTAGTTAGAAATAGCCAAGTTGGCAACACTGGTTAGGTGCAGGGTCATGCGCTGATTTCAAAACAGAGTATGAACACCACTGTTGCTGTGTTTGTCTAGAGTAACTGCAGTTAAATCCCGTCCATTGAGCACAGAAAGCACTAAAAGTATTTATTTATATCCTCAAAAGTGATTGCTGCATCCCTTTTTATGGCGGCACTGTTAACTCATGAAGTCACGCGTTTCGACCGTGTTGTTTCAGTGATTTAGGTCTTTTAGTCGAAAACCAAAAATGCACTTTTGGGTCATTTTCGGCCGAAAATTTGCGGTGACCAAAATTTTGGTGCATCCCTAGTTATAACCCAGTCCATTTGTTGGAGATAGACACCCTAATCCTGACCAGGAACAAGCAGGTAAAGAAGAGGGATGGAAGTATCATTGCAGTTACGACATAAGTGAAATTTATTTGTTTGTCCTCCTTTTTATCCTTTATATAATTAACCAACCTACTGAGAGCTCTTCAGTTCAGTTTTCTGTTTGGTCATTTGAAATGTGAACTTTTTTAGGGCAATATATTTACAAAGGTGGTCAACTTCATGTCATAGTACACACTTGCATTCAAACACAGATAGGGTTATAGCCATGTTGTCATGATGTATTGTGGAAATTGACCCAAACGCAGGCTGGAGACCAAGAATAATACTGAATAAAACTTGTAATAACTACAATAACAAAAGACAGCAAAACAGTTGAAAAAACTTGACGAGATTTAATGTGACATGACACAGTTCCTTTAAAAAAATGCATGAATGTGAAGCATAATCATTAAACACGCAGTATGTAAGAATTAGACCTTGTCGTCAAATTGGAGTGCCGCAGTTCATGTAGAAAAAAAAAACTGTCTGCTCTCAGCCACTCACACCCTCCCCTCCCTGATTTTTTTGCTCAATGTTGATCCTGTCATGAATCACCAGGTGGATCTCAAAAGCAGAGAGGCAGAGAGTGGCAGGCTCAAAATAAAAGAGTTTATTTGGGACAAACACGGGATAGAAAAAAGAACACACAAATAGGTAGCTCAACTGTGGAGACAAGGGGGGTTAATACAACAAAACAAAAGCACTCTACTAACTGAGGAGGAGGTAGGCAGAAGTCCAAACAACCAAGGTAGGGAAAAAACTCAAATCCAAATAATCTAAGCAAAGCATGTAACAATGACTGTGGCAATAACTATGGCTGTGATTTAAACTATGGCTTTCACAAGGACAAAAGACACACGGCAAAGACATGAGACAATGGTCCGGCACTGAACAGATAACAGACTCAACCTTAAATACTGCTGGACCCAGACGAGACACAGGTAAAGACAATGAACTAAAAACAAGAGGTGAGGGACAGGAAATGGGATGACTATATATGGAACATGAACTGATAAAACCATAGAAGAGACAACACAAATCCTAACATAAAACTCTGACACCAGGGGTCCGTTCCAGAAAGCAGGTTATGTGACATAACCGGATAAGTTTGAGGGTAAGTTTGTTGATAACCTGAATTTTCGGTTCCAAAAACAGAGGTATCGTTCAAGGTATGTTAGTAACCATAGCAACTTAATCTCTGAACATAAACTGGTCAGGAGCAGGTTATGTTCCAGGTAAGTTTGTTCCAGAGAGGGTTTTGAGCATGACGTGCCCTTTTGATGATGATCCTGTGCAGCGTTTGGACTTTAAAAGGAGTAATCTAATTAATTACAATTTCCAGTATTACAGCGCCGTTATCATTAGGGAATGTAAAATGCAGTGCGTTAAAATAAATCGATTAAACAAAATACGTAATATGACTAGACACACAAACACATATATGGATATGGACATATATGGATGGTTATATGGAGGCTGGGTGGAAATTCTGAGAAGCTGGACACTGTAGTCTAGTGGAAATGCTCTCGCCTCTCCTGTGAAAGATTGCGGTTCTATCCCTGGTGCTGACAGATCATGTGTTGAAGAAGAATCCGTTTTATCACCAAGTTTTATTTGCATAATTCAAGGAATTAGGTTTTTTATTTTTGTAACGCAGTTCAATGTTCTTATGTTTCATCTTGACTTGGTACAGAGTTCTTCTGGCTCCAGACAGATTGGTGGTAAAAGCAAGTAATTATTAAAAATTTATTTAAAATACCAAAAAACATTTTAAATGATCCACCAGCACCCCACAACCAAAGTTAGGAATAAAGGGTGGAAAATGAATAATTAAAATGAAATGTTATTTTTTTAAATAAATATAATAAGAGTTTAGAGTTATATCTGTTAAACTTGTGCTTTTACTCTGTCTATTATTTTTTTTACCAACATTCTCTCTTTTGCTGCTGCAGCTGTTTTGATTTTCTTTATAATTATTGGATTTAATTCTTTATAAGCAGCATCAAGACTTCCAACTCTGCTTCTGAAAAATATGTTGCCACATTTTTTCCCTTCACTTTCCATTGTGACTCGTGAATTCGGTGATCCATTGAGAGGGTCTTTATGTGTTCAGGGTGTGCGCTCATGAACTCTGGTTAACAAGGAGTAGGTTGATTAACCAGATTCTTATCAGGTGTTCTGGAACCGACATACTCAGGCTAAGCAGGTTCTTGATTGATTAACCATGAGTTCAGGGTTTACCAAATGGTAAGTTGACCAAGCTTTCTGGAATGGACCCCAGACCATGACAAGATACAATACTAAACACAGATTCAACAGTAAAACAAAAGACACACCTTGACTAATATAAGGACATACACAACCCTGATATAAACTAAACTCAAAACTAGATATAAAACACACACACACACAATGACAAAAAAACCCTCAATCACAAAAAACTCAAAAGCCCACACTAAACACAGAAACAGGAGACCGTGGCAAATCCCATGGCTCCTGACAGATCCTTGGTTTTGCTTCTCTTGTTTTTGTTAAATTTTTGGGAAGGGTGCCATGGTTTATTAAGTTTATTACAGCTTATATCAGGGCCGCTTCTTTTCCATTCTGTCCACAGCACTGCTACTCTTTGCTGCTGGTTGTTGTGGGATTGCAACTGCTTGTGTTGAAGACTTAGCAACTTTACGGGCTCACATGTGATTCACCATGGAACCAGGAAGTCTGGATGCAGAGTAATTTTTGTAAACAATGAGATCAAAATCTATTAAAATGTAACTTTATTTTCAACATCAGTGGGACATTAAACTGTTGTGTGAGTATTTCTCTGTAATTTTTTTCCATATTGCACCTTTAAACAAACACATGAACTCACTGAGACAAATACACACAGTAGCTACGTTTACATGGGCACATTTAATCGGAATAAACGCCCAATCGGATAAAAAAGACGTCATGTAAACATGTCAACCCGAATGTTTTGATCCGATGCAGCCTGATCTGAAAGAAATTTACTTCCGATCGAGAGGGGTGGTTTTGTCCGATCTTCATTCGGATAGACGTGCATGTACACACCCATTCGGAAAGAAAGGGTGAAAAGAGCCCTTTGCGCATGCGTACAACTTCAGCGTGACGTCTTTCCACTTTCGCAGACTCAAGTAGAAAACATAGCGGGAAGTAAACAGAAGTGGTCTGCTGGTGCAGTCATCCTGTCATCCTGCTCTCCTCTCCTGTGGTGGAGGAGCAGTAGCAATATGTATTCAGCCTCTAGCTTGGTTAATGCGACCAGTAAAAACCCAAACATAAAGGCAATCACCTGCAGAAGGTCCATATTGGGGAAAACGTGAGTCAGCTCGAGCACACGATGGGGCGGGAAAGACGTGCAGAAAGGACGGAGTTTGTTTACTTTTTTTTCTTCCCCCGGAAAGACAACTCGCTGTGCGCATGCTCAACTCATTTAACCTGATTGAGTGCTTGGTGCATGTGTACTCATGACATGATCAGATCATTTCAGTTAGTGTCCATGTAAACAGGGATTTGGGAATTCAGATCGACCAAGATTTTAATCAGATTGGGAAAATTTGGCGCATGTAAACGTAGCCACTGAAACCATGCCCTGTGGACACCCCTCGAGAGCGGACACTCCTGTCCAGGGGACAGGTTTTGGGCCGCCCAAGCATTGTTACTATATATAACCTCTCTGGAGCGAACACCCCGCTGTTCAGGACAAAAGACACTTTTTGTCTACCCAGAAAATAAAATCTGTGAAAATTCATCCCACTAATGGACAATGAACAAAACGAAAAGTAAATAAAAAAAAAAACTGCCAAGTATCCATTAAATTTTATTCAAAGTCGAGACATATAATCAGAAGGGGATTTGACTATGCGCTAATTCATAAAATAAGCTGATGTACCGAGGAAATGTCCGTGACAATGGTTTATGGACATTCCTAGATAACAGGACACCCAGACACCCTACCTCTCTGGGGTGGACACCCACCATAACGGACAAAATGCGTGGTCCTGTCAGTGTCCACTATAGCAAGGTTTCACTGTACAAGGACCTGGCAGGAAACAGAGGACTGGACAAGGAACTTATATAGGAGAAAACAGGTGACACACATAAGTGAAAATTAACAAATACAGGTGAGAGACATTGGGAGTAAATGATCAAATCATAAAAGGAAAAGGGAAAAGCACAGTATGCTCAGAGAGGAATAAATAATAATAATAATTATAAAAAACATAATGGAAGAAACAAAAGATGCAGGCAAGCCTGCATAAAATGTTCTTAAAACATAAATGAAAACAGTTGCACATGTAGATTAGGCCTGCATTATTTGTTGAAAATTTGTCATCACTGCAGCATTAGTTTATTCAATGTCGATATCACAAGACTGTTTGAGTTGCAATAATTCATAGGCTGTTATATTTCAATTGTCATACATTCAAACTCTACATTCCAATAAAATATTTGGTTCAGAATGTGCCCTTTATGCCCACTTTGTTTACATGATAGTGACTAAGATGCTAGAGCACATTGAAAGTCTTGTGAGCATCATGATGACCAAATAAACAGAGATGAATGACTTGCAGGATTTTCTAATGTAAATGCACGTTAAAATTCCACAGCACATCTACTCCTTCCTGTGCACAAACACACAGGTATGTTCTCTAGTAAAATTAACTGTCTTCCTTGTTGACACATGTTAACGCATTGCAGTCTGATTAACAAGAAAAAGAAAGTGGTAATGAACTGTGAACATGATGTTTCCTTCCATTATGAGACCAAAAATCAGCTTATTCCTCCTATTTCCCCCAAAATGTGTATCAATCCTCTGTTCTTACAGTATTACCAATTAACTTGGGTTCTTCTCTCATCCATGTGTCTACATATTCAGCGTCAGAATGGCACCCTGTTTTTAGCACATTGATAACAAAGTAGTTTTTTATAGATATAAAGTCAGAGATGATAATTACATGGCATATTTAACCAATCTTTGTATGTATGCTTTCACAGGCTTAATTTGTGTAAACCAGACCATATTCAGTGATAAACATTTTTCATGGTGAGCACAACTGAAAAACAGATGTTTATACTGGGCAAGTTAAGTTTATACAGAACTGAGCAATAGAGAATATTGTCATAACAGCTTCTGCATAACTCATACCAAGATTTATTTTTTAGTCAGTCAAGCATATATTTCCTTTTTAAAATTACAGCAGAAAATTAGTCAAATCGAAAGGAGTCTGTAATATATTCCTGTTATCAGCTGTTAATGGAATCAGGAAGCTGTGTGGGTTTTATTTTTGAACATCAGAGTGTATCATACTATATGTGTTTTTTTTTTTTACTGCAGTTTTATCAGGTGAGTGTATGTGTGCACGGTGGGTGATTGTTTCATTTATTGAACCATTTTCAGCTTTCTGATGAGATGTCCTGTTGTTCTCCTCATCACACCCTTAACCCTCCTTTTTGTCTTTTAACACAAACATGCCGTTAGAGAAACTTACACATCTTCTTATATCAAATCAAATCAAAATCAAAAATACTTTATTAATCCCCGAAGGGAAATTCAAGTGTTGTTGTAGCTCAGTTCTTTTTCAGGGAGCCATAGAGAGTTCTAGCTGTGGACAGGAAGGATCTCCTCTAGAGGGTTCTAGGTGTGGACAGGAAGGATCTCCTGTAGAGGGTTCTTGGTGTGAACAGGAAGGCTCTCCTGTAGCGTTCTGTGCTGCAGCGGATTATGAAGAATCTTCTGACTGAAGACACTCTGTTGTTGAGTTACTGTGTTCTGAAAAGGATGATGAGGGTTTTCCATCATGTTCTTCATCCTCCTTTGGACAATCAACTTAAGAGACTCCAGTTCAGTCTCCATGACAGAATCAGTCCTCCTTATCAATCTGTTCAGCCTCTTCATGTCACTTGCTCTGATGCTGCTTCCCCAACAGGTGACTGCAGATGTGATCAGCTGACAAACTCCTCTTCTTTTTTCGCTACTCTTGAAATCTCTGTCTGTCCGTATTGTTTGAAAGCCAGACAGAGACACACTGGAGTCCAGGATATGTCCCTTTAGCCATGTCTCAGTGAAACACATGATGCTGCATTTCAACAGAGTTTCAAGTTCATCCATTTTGTCAGCAAAGAGATCTCACATTTGTCAATATGACTGATAGAAGTGAAGATTTAAACGTCCTCTTTCTCTCTCTTCACTCTGCTCCTGCTCTGCATCCATGTCTTCTTCTTTTGAGCTCATCAGGGATCCAGAGTTTCAATTTGAGGATTATTTCAGCCTTAGAAATGTCAGTTAGCTGCTCTTACTTGTAAACAAGTCTCTTGTTGCCATGGTTACGCATCATAACAAGTGGCAAATAAGGGACAAATCCAGCAAAAAACTCGATCAGCACAGCACCCAAATCAGAAGAAACGTATTTCCAGAACAAAAAACCATCAAGAAATGCTCAAAAAGAATTTAACAAAAAATGCTAGCAAATGCTAGCTAAGTCACAGAGCTACTCCAACAAGCTGCCACCAGTTATAGCGCTATTCCGGAAATATATATAATACATATATATATATATATATATATTTAAATATCAAGTTTTATTTGCCACATATCATTTGCACAATACACAGAATTTGATTTGGAAGACATGCACAGACGCTAAAATAAGATAAGACAGCTTATGGTAGACTGAAGGATTTTTAAACATCCTCGAGTCCCTTTGGACACTTGATGGCGAATCCAAAACAGTCAAATTACACCAAATCACCCAGCCAATCAATCTTTCACTTGTCCTCGCTGAGCCCAATCTGCAACTTCTCCAAGTTGGCACCAATCTTTCCAGGGACATCCAGCACTGCGCCCAGTCTGCAGTTCTGCTCCAGAATCACATCCAGTGGTGAAGCTTCCTAAACCCCCTAGTCTTAAAGCTGCCAGATAAAGCACATTCATCTCGTATTTTTAGAATTTCTTGATATACCAGGTAACTGCCAGCTCCAATCAGCAGAAGTCCCAATACCAGCAAATATGCAAACATCCTCCATGTCTTCGAGCTCAAGCGCAGACAGGCAAGTTATTTTCCACTCACCCCACGAATCCATGATGTACCCAGCTGGTTTGAGTCAAATCCAGGCATATTTACATACTTTTTTCAAAATAAAGCACTTTTTTTCTGAAATAAAAATAGAACAGATTATAGTAAAGGAACAGAAAAGTACATGTGTTTTTATTTTCCTTACTAATAGCTTTATCTTACACACTCACCGGTCACTTTATTAGGTACACCTGTCCAACTGCTCGTTAACACTTAATTTCTAATCAGCCAATCACATGGCGGCAACTCAGTGCATTTAGGCATGTACACATGGTCAAGACAATCTCCTGCAGTTCAAACCGAGCATCAGTATGGGAAAGAAAGGTGATTTGAGTGACTTTGAACGTGGTATGGTTGTTGGTGCCAGAATGGCTGGTCTGAGTATTTCAGAAACTGCTGATCTATGGCGTGTAATGGTAAATGGCGTGTACTTGTATAGCGCTTTTATTCAGGTCCTACGACCCCCAAAGCGCTTCACACTACAGTATGTCATTCACCCATTCACACACACACTCACACGTTTGGTGATGATGAACTACACATGTTTGTAGCCACAGCTGTCCTGGGACACACACTGACAGAGGCGAGGCTGCCAGACCCTCCGACCACCACCAAACAGGCAAGGTGGGTTAAGTGTCTTGCCCAAGGACACAACGGCCAGGCAACATCTGGGCAGAGCAGGGAATCGAACCAGCGACCTTCCAGTTACCAGACGACCTGCTCTACCGCCTGAGCCACGCCGCCCCGAAGGTCTACTGGGATTTTCACGCACAACCATCTCTAGGGTTTACAATGGTCCGAAAAAGAAAAAATATCCAGTGAGCAGCAGTTCTGTGGGCATTTTTATTTATTTTTTTGCCCAAAACAATCTTTTAATATCAGTGCTACAAACAATTCTTTTCTCACATTCACTCAAGAATCAACAAGAAAGCAAACTCAATTTTTTTCCAGGCTTCTTCACTCAATTTACCAATCTACCACAGACTATTTTCAAAACAGCCTTCAGTTGTCTTCTCCTTTTATTTTGTGTATGAAAATACATCTGTGTGATGTTTTTTGTGGAACATTACCACAACATGATTTTTGGTAACATTTTGGACACAAGTTTGAGACAAGTGTTTTAAAAGTGTACTTTGAGCTGATTTTAATCCAAACGGTCTTACTCAACTAGTCCTAGTATGTCATTTGGCTTTGAGGAAGTAGTTCCTGTAATGTGGGTTTTGTTTAATTTAAGAGCCAGTAACAACATCACCCACCACAAAGAAATAAATTCAAAGAAAGCCACCATAGAAAAGCCTTTTTATAGGTCATACCTTTGTAAACAGGCCTCAAAGAACGACATGAAGAGACATTTAATCTGAGACATGCTTGATAAGTATATTTATGTTGATGATTGACTTTTAAAATTTGGGTTGACCTGAATGTTTCTACTTTGCGGATGTGTCGTAAAAGGGGATAGTGAGGCAGAAAAATCTCTTGTAACAGCTCAGCTCAGCTAAGCACACATAAAATGTAAACATCACCACCAGTAATATCGTTATTCATGACAATCACAAAATCTTCCCATACATTTGCATTTTTTTCATGAGGTCTTTTGTGTTATCTGCTTGTCAGACATCATATAGCTTTGGCTATTTTTACACCCTCAGAAAATTTCTCAGGGGACTCTGCATTCAGGGGATTTTAACATTTAGTTTCTTGTTTTTGCTCTTGTTTTGCAGCCACTTGGATGTTATTGTCAAACATTGTTTCTGATGTATTCCGTCTAATAAATAAATGACATGTTTATAAGACTTATTTCTGTGATTAGATTAGAGAATATTTTCAAGGAAACATCACTTTACTAGTTTACTATTAACTGATGCTGTTGTTGTTATTCAGAGTTATCACAATTTTTGTTGGTCTAAAGGGTATTTTTTATTTAAATATTGAAAGAACAATCTCTAAGCCAGTTTTAAGATCTTTGCTGTTGTTTGTGTAAAGGCCTCCACACGCTACAGGATAATCGGGCCTAATTTTGTTCTGAGGAGGAACTTGGAAGGAAAGATCGTAAATAATGAACATGTTCAATATTTTCAACTACAAATCCTGAAGTGTGTTGTGTGCTTTGAGAGGCACAGAGAGGGGCCGAGCACGCACAGTATGCACATCTATAGTTATGCAGTGGCACCTCTTGAGTCCACACAGAACCAGTAACGCGTGCAGCATGCCACTTGGTTGCAGAGACGCTATTGGTTAGACGCAAGTAGAACATGGAAGCAGCTTGAAGCGGAAAGCACAAGTATGGCTGTGTCTCAATTCAGGGTCTGCATACTACGAAGGACCCAGTCTACCCGGTCGACGTGGGCCATACTCTTAACCCGAATTAGTTGACTTTACTCGCAAATCGCGTGGAAACCCGTTGCCTTATACCACTTTAGTTTTTACAGAAGCTGAAACTGAATGTGTTGAGTAGAACTAACATGTTATGTTACATTTTTACAGAAGCTGAAACTGAATGTGTTGAGTTGTAATAATATGGAACCTGAAATTTTTTAGCATTTATGGTAAATGGTAAATGGCGTGTACTTGTATAGCGCTTTACTCAGGCCCTACGACCCCCAAAGTGCTTCACACTACGGTATGTCATTCACCCATTCACACACACACTCACACGTTTGGTGATGATGAACTACACACGTTTGTAGCCACAGCTGTCCTGGGACACACACTGACAGAGGCGAGGCTGGCACTGACACTGGCACCACCGGACCCTCCGGCCACCACCAAACAGGCAAGGTGGGTTAAGTGTCTTGCCCAAGGACACAACGGCCTCTGATCTCTGGGCAGAGCAGGGATTCGAATCAGCAACCTTCCAGTTACCAGACGACCCGCTCTACCGCCTGAGCCACGGCCGCCCCTTTAGGGTGTTACAAGTTCCCACAAAGATAATTCGGCTACTTATTTTATATACTTACAGTTCAAGGTGTTCAACGCAGCTGAGGGTGCCGACAGTCTGGTGTAGCTAACGGCTCTTCCCGCCGAGTGGTCAGTGTTGGCTCCGCTGAACTTGCTTTGTGACGTGACCAGGGACGTTTCTGAATTAGGCCCCTCCCCTTTGTTATAAAACTAAACGTACAAAGTTATCTCTACTAATCCTGATTAGTGCAATTAATCTTCTAGGCTAAATAGTCCAATCAACTAATAATGTTTAGTAATGATAGCTTGTTTTTACAAAACATAACAGTATAAGTAATGATCACTCAGAAGTTTAAGTAGAAACAAAATCTGGGATTACAGTGCACGTACTGACCGGTTAGACCAGATGTTAAAGGCTGTGAATTGGGAAGGATCTCCCCTTCAGTTGAACTCCCACACACACCCCCGTTGTTGTCACCTAGCAACCATGACTACTCTGGCCGGAACAGAAGTTAGAACTTTGCTTTGCTTAAAAAATGTTGGAGGAAACGGTCAGTTGGTTAATCCCGCAATAAATATGTGGACTGTTATTTAATTTTTCTTTTGTATGAGAAAAATATTTTTATTAATTCATGTTTACCTTGAATATTTGTTCATAGATCAGAAATTAATGTAGCAAGTTTATATATGTTTAACAAAAAGTTGTAAATATAAGTGTTAAAGTGAATTTGTGACAATTACTTTTTGATTTTACACATTTATTTTTGATACTGTACAACTTTTTCTTCTTTTTGGCCTGAATGGGGGTCCATGCCACAGCAGCTGAACACTTTGCCCCAGTAAAGAGGTGATCTATCTCAGCCCTGAGCTTTATAAAAACTGCTGTCTTTTCTTTTAAAGAATATAAAATTCTGTTGCAATTAAAAAAAAATTAACTGAGCGACATACAGGACCTGCCACACGAGCCGAAACTGCAATACAAGCACTTCTACCATAACAATTCAGACTAAACTAACTTTTGAATATTTTAAATAAATGACCAAAGCCCTAAATCTAAAAGTTTTAAGCTTATAAGTATAATCTTCTCCGGATGCAGCTCTCGCTTCACTGTCCGCCATTGCTCATAAAACAATCTCCCATTCGACCCACAATGCATGTTGGGATATGTTGACCAGTGAAGGATACACCTTCAATTCAGAGAAAAAAAAAGATGGATTCGTCTGCCGCATTCGAAGGAGTCTTCGAATTGGGACAGGCCTAGTCACGGCGCTGTGACATAACCGGCCCACAAATCCGGCCTTTGAAGTATGCAGACCCCTGTCTGCGGTCTGGAGGTACTGTATTATAAAGAGGCAGTCACAGGGAAGGTCTGCAAGTACCGCATCAGTTGAAACTCAAGTGCAGACCTACCTCTCAAAAAAAAAAAAACACTGAAGAAGTTAAGCAACCTACTTCAGTACTGGAAAGAACATGCTAATCGGTTTCCCTTTATGGTTGCTGTAGCAACCCAGCATCTCAGTGAACCCTGCAGCTAAATATAGATAAATAGGGTGAATCAAAGAAAAAATAAGGAACATCCTGTATCTGTTTATTTGCTCTTTTTTATTCTTTTTTTAATGTATTATAGAAGTATCGGATCAGGACTCGGTATCAGTAGATACTCAGAATCAAATGTCTCAGACTTGGACTCATGGGCAAAAAAACTTGATCGGGACATCCCTAGTTTAGGGTTTTTGCACCGAACACACTCCGGATGGATCAAGGCTTCCTGACTTATCATGGGGGTTTAGATGTTGTTCTAGGCTGCATCTGCTACACCCCGCACTGGAGACTGGAATAAAACGCAACTTCAGCCAGTTTTAAAATAAGGAATCTCAAATTTAAGCAATCAGAAGTTGAGAAGACTCTCTGGACTAACCGTTTCCTGGTTTGTAACCTATGCTTCAGCTGCAGGAAAGTCCGCGGGATGAATGCAGCAGCAGGTTCCAGTGTTTGGATCACATCAGTCTCTTGGGCGCGTTTGAGCCCGATGTGATCCAAATACCGAACCGCACTTGCCGCAGCTGCGCTTCAAAACCTCAGTAACTTCTCAACATGCAGTCAGCTCTCGGTCTGCGAGATGCCTTGAATACAGTGACTGGGAATCTATTCTTTAATTGATTTATTTACTTGGACTCCATGCGTAAAGTAAATCTGCGCATTTGCACTAAGTGGTCAGAGATGTATCTCTAAAAGTGACGGACAGCCGTCTGATTTTTTCGTCACCGTTCTACAAAACCGGTCAAATCTGGAAAATATTCCATTAATGGGAACCCTGCTACACATATCTTCAAGTCATGGAAATAAACTAATACGTCAAATTAAATATATATTTTATTTTACGTTTGTTGCCAGTAACAGTAACAACTTTAAAATGGGAAGAGTAATCAATGAGATTGCTCGTTATTGAGAAAAGGAATACCAATATTAACGCTGTTATTTGTAACCGTTTGTTATTCCCATCACTGGAAGTTTGCAGTGACACTGGTGCTGCACAGACCTGCTCTCCAAGCTAGCTGTGATAGACACATTTTCTCACACCGCAAAGCATACAGCCAACTTTCCTGCCGTCTCCATGACTTTTTCCATAGTCTTTTTTGTTTTTTGGGTGGCTTTTCTGGAAGTAAAAAACCAAAAACAACCATCAAGGCTTTTTCATGTACGTCTCCCATGTTTTTTTACACTGAAGTCACATTTGACTATGCAAGATTTGTAATATTGAGCGTGAAGAAGCTGATACTCTCCCAAAGAATCGGTTAGTGTGTGGTGTGCTACAGGACACACCACACACTATAAGATCAGCAGAGAGAGATCGTGTGCAATCGGGGATTTTTTTTTTGTCTTCAAGTGTGTGGTCTCTAAACGTGTGAAGATTTGGAAAATCCTGTAGTGTGTGCCCCACCTAAAAGTATCTAAATCTTCACCCCCTCATTTTGACTTACTTTGTTTATTCACAGAACACTAGTGCTCACATAAACACATTTCCTGAAAAGGACTCAACAGCACCACTGAACAACACCCAGGCAGATGGAAACTATTCGATTTTTAACTTAAGGAAATCCTTTCATATCATAAAAAGCTAATTGTTTGACATCTAAATATTTAGAGACTGAGTCACTTTTGTGCTTCTTGTGTTCCTAATCATAGCTAGTAGCATCCCTGAAATTTTATTTTCTCTGGACTCACCCCCCAGGCTATTTATCTGGTGTAGGGGGCTGGAATATCATAATTTAACCCAAAACATACATACATACATACGTCCGTCCGTCCGTCCGTCCGTCCGTCCGTCCATCCATCTATCCATCTATCCGTCTATCCATCTATTTTCTAAACCTGCTTCTTCCTTTTTAGGGTCGCAGGGGACTGGTGCCAATCTCCTTAACCCAAAACAGTACATGATAAATCATTTTTATCGACCATGACAACACATTGATAGAGCTAATCCAATAAAATCTCTGAACCCTCTTAGACCCACCCTTTAATCAAGGTTTCAAACTTTACCATTTGAGCTGACGAAGTTGGAGAGAAGTGATTACTAATTAATAGACCACAAAAGTACAAGCAGGACACAGAAAAGCTGTAAAAAAAAAAAGGTCTGAAAAGCCACAAAGGACACAGTAAAATGTGTTCAACTCACTGATATTTTTTTGGACCACAAGTTTGACAAGTTCATCATGGTAATTTGGAGGAGGAGGAAGAGCACAGAGATGAGACCAGGTGAGATTAGTTTAGTTACCGTCAGCCCAACAAGAAGCAGATGAATTATGAAGAAAGATGTTTCATGTTTGTGTGTGTAATTAAGTTTTAGGGTTTGTATAATACTACTACTACTACTACTACTACTACTACCAATAATAATTGTCGGCCATTGTTAGGGCCCTTTCCTCTGGGTGTGTCCAAACATTTGCCTGTCGCTCTGACAATGCAAAGAAAGTAAAGATAACATCATATTTAGTGTTCCTGTTCTGGGAGAATTTATTTGATAGGTAAAATGTATTTATGGAAAAATATAGAAACAAAAATAAATGATAAATCTGTTTATTAAAGTCAAGACTGCAGATGGCACATGTGCAGAAGAAATCAGTAGCACATCCCAACAGGTAGCATATTTCTACAAAACACCAGTTCCAGTAATGTATATCTGAGACACGGCTGCAGAAAAGTTATTTAGTACTACTTTAAAACAGAAAACAGAGAAACAAAGGAACAAAAAAAGTTAGAAATTTTAAAAAGCAGTTAGAATTAATATTTGAAAATTATAAAACTGATTACAAACACGTCTTCACTGAATCGCATTTGGATAAATTTTAGGTCAAAAGTGTGGAAATGGTTAATATAGTAAATTACTAAAACATATTTTATTCAGGTTAGACTTAAACATGCCAAATCATACTATTCTACAGAGTTGTGTGTGTGTGCGTGTATGTGAATTGCTCTTTTAACCTTTGTTTTCATACAATGCTATGAGTAGAGTTGATTTGGTGTCCAACTTAGTGTTATTTTATTTTGCCATGACGTTTTGATTTGCAGGTGTGACAGCCTACAGTTACTATTATCATTATAATATATAGGAGGTGGCTGTGGCTCAGGTGGTAGAGTGGGTCATCTGGTAACCAGAGGGTCACTGGTTCGTATCCCTGCTCCTCCTGGAAAAGGATCAAAAAGATCACTTGGCAATTGTGTCCTTGGGTAAGGTCCTGCTTGTTGGGACAGCCGGCACCGGTGCCTGGCAGCCACGCCCCTCTCAGTGTGTGTCCCAGGACAGCTGTGGCTACAACATGTGGTGTAGTTTATCACCACATGTGTCTGGTGATAAATAGTTGAATGACAGACTGTAGTGCGAAGCACTTTGGGAGTTGTATGATTTAAGAAAACCACTATATACAAGTACACACCATTTCTTTCTTGTGTCTGTCTCCCTCTCTCTATTTTTCATATGTGACCGCTTACTTTGATGAGGAGCTCTCTATATCATACATTGTGTTACTGTGGGTAATTGTGTATTTGTATAAACAGTATATTTCATAAAACACTGAAAAGATGTCTCTGGCAGAGTTACTTGATGGCTACCTTCACTTTATGATGGGACACTGTGGTCGTCTCTCCCAAGAAATAACAATGAATAACATGTTTAGTTTCTTACTTGTAGGCTTCTGCGCTTTAATTTTTTAAACAACACACCACTAGAGATGCACCAATGAGGATTTTGGGGGCCAATCACCGCTCACCAAAAGCAGTATCTGCCGATACCGATATTACTGATACAGTGTAAAATCCATAAATTCTTCAATATTGTTGTCTTATGTATAAACATTAACATTGTATTATTAGTATAAAAAGTAGGGGACGAGAAAGTATCATGAACTGCACTGTTTTACTGAAGGCTGAGACAATGTGCAATATTTAACACTCTCCTAGAGACAACTTTGACACAGCCGGGGTGGACTGGGACAATTATTCAGGCTGGGAATTTTGATATCATCCCAGGCCACCACAACCCAATTATTGCAAAATGCCAAGACTGTGTTCACCTAATCTGAGACTAATGCTACAATGCTGGGTTATTACATGATGATAAAGACCCTCAAAATAATTTGAAGTCTATGTTGCCAAAATATGAGCTGTAGTAAGATCAAGGGAAGATGATTATGTGTACTGTGTCTTGTTTGGCACTATAACATAGTTTTGACCCATTTTAATAATAAAACATAATTTGACTGAAAATAGCCCTTTATCCAAAGCAATTTATGTAGCTGATAGAGCAAACTAATATCCAAAATGGCTTTTTTCAACCATAAACCTAAAAATTGATTGAGTAATTTAAGGCTGTTAAAAAAATAAAAATATAAATTTCTAATCCACGAAATCTATTTTATCTCATTTTTATCTAATTTTTTTTTACACTAAATGTCCTAGGTGAAGCAACTGAATATTTTTCTGTCACTTTTTGACATTTTAGCGTATGTTGTAATTTGTAGACGGTCCCTGCGCCTTCGCGCACCAGCAGGCTCTGCATGGAGACTAATGAAAGTCTCCCAGCGTGGAGGATGGCTCGTTTTGCAGAAATTATAGCTCACAGTCTACCTTGCTGTGATTGCACTGTGGTGTCGGTTTTGTAAAAGCAATGCTCCGCTGATAAGTTATTGATCTGGAAAAGTTGAATCTGTGAATATTTTTCTTACTTTACTGAAGTTTGATCCTCTCCTTCTCTGCTCTGCTTCCTATTTCCATGGCAACATCGCTTCATTTTAGAGTGAAAGGTGTAAGAATAGGTGAACTTATGGTGTACTTGGATACTTATACACCGACATCCTGGAGAATGTTGTTCACTTGGGTGGATGTTGTGAAGGGAGTTTTCTTCACCATGAAAGAGAGGAGGCTAAATATTAAAGAACTGCAATTCCTAAACCCTTCATCCAATTTGGATGTGAATACACTTACATTAAAGCTGAGGGTCTGCACTTTAAGTCCATATTGATTATATAACTGTATCTTGAATATGTCTTTGAAAATAGCTAAAATAAAAATAAAAAATTATATATAGACCTGACTGTATATTAAATACATTTTGAGGCTCAAGGACATGCAGACCAACAATATTAAAGAACAATTCACCCCTATCTAAATTACATCCCCGCCTCGAAGGGAGGTGTCGCCTGGAGGACCAGCGGGGATGGCGGGATGGGCTGTGATTGACATGTCGAACTGACACATACGGTCAGCCGCCAGATGAAAATGGAGAAAGCTGTGGACAAGTCAAGAGGCCCTGATCCATATTCTTTCAAGTCTATAGTTCAACCTGCAGCGGCATAGAATGAGACTCTTCTCTTAGTGGTACATTGTTGTTAGCCAGAGCTAAAGCAACGTTTAGATTAGCTTGAGTAATATTGTGGGACTCTGCCAACAGCTACACCTGCTCGCGGCCCCTGTACCGTTTTGGGCCGATGGTTCGTCCTGCAGGGGCTTAGTGGCTTAGAATGAGGCCCATCTCTTAGTGGTATATTGTTTTTGGTCAAAGCAAAAGCTAAATTTGGATTAGTTTGAGTAATATTGTGTGACTGCCTCATCAGGTGCCACTGCGCATGGCTGCTGCAAGTCATTGTCTGCAACAAAAATTGTGTGTTGCAGAGAGATGCCCAAGGTATAAATCAAAGTGTCCCAGTATGAAGAGAAAATCATTCAGTGATGTGCAAAAACAAATTTTTTTACACACAATCCCAAACATTGCACTAGAATGAACTCTGATAATGGCCGTAAACACTTGCTATTCAAACAACACCTTGCTATGGCGCAAAGGTGTGGCCGAGACCAAACTCTTTTATACTGCACAACAGCAGAACGCTGACATCCCATATAGAGAAAATAAAATCTTAGCCAATAGCAATGCCTGATTCAGATTTAAGTGCAGTGTAACATGTTAACCTGAAGAGTGCACTTCACTAATGGAAAGTGACACCAAATGTCTATTACCATTTTTCTATTTGATTTTATCTAACACCTGTTTCAAGCATTGTCAAAGATATTTCATCCCCATTTTCTTTTTTCCTGTTAGTTACTTCTCTTGCACAAAACAGCTATATATCAGAGTAACTTAGAGCTTTGTGTAAAGTGATACCTTTGTGAAACTTCTAAGTTGTTGCCTACCCAGCAGCCTACAAAGGTTTTAGTGTAACACATTCATCACTGTCATTTGGGGCTAATTACAAACCTTTAAATCTATATTCTGACCTGGATGTACTTCAGATGTAAGGCTCTGTTATGGTGGATTCAAGTTCCAATTTATCAGGAAATATTTTGAAAAATTGTAAATATTTTATCTATTTAACTGTCTGTATTTCAAAAATCCTATATTTTCTATGCTATTATACTTCAAACTCACTCAAAGCTGAAAGAGGCTGAGCTTGAGAATACTCTCTGCAGAACACAACACTTTAACAGTTCTCACCCTGACTTTTACAATGATGGGAAGGTTAAGTTAGTACTATGTTAGATTTATGCTGCCTTTCAAGCATCCTTCATTTCCACTTACTTACCAGATCAAGCAATCCCCAGCCAGTCTATAAAATCCTGCAGCTTACTTTTCTTTAATTAAATGCCACTTGTAATGCTCCCTGGTGCACCCCGTATATCTGCAGCCATAGCTGAGTCTCTAAAAAGAAGAGAGCCACCTTTAATGCAGTGAGCCATCTGCAGCTCAGTTGCACTGAGGGGGCATAGCTACCAGACATTCATCTTAACAAGGTCACACCGTTTGATTTCTAATATAACAGTCACTGCTTGGGCCCTGCGTCCTCCTTTGAAATATTAGCACTCATTAATGATGTAGAAGCTGCTGCACCCCTCCCTTCCTCACAAAAAACCATCAGCTATCACTCTCTACATGAGGGTGAGCACAGTCAGATCTGTGGTTAGACCTGCTCCCACTTACTGCCAGGGCTTGGCCAAAAGCACATTTTACAGGCCATCTTTATGACATTCATTATGTACACTTAACAGCCACTATAATTCTCTCAGACATGATAAGGAAGTGAGGCAATGAGCTGTTGAGTCTAAACGTGAATTATCTAAGACTTTGACCTTTGTTTTAAACATAAAAGAGGATGTCTTTGGCTAATATTGGAAATTTTTGTCTTTTGGAAAGTTGGTTACTGTTGTTTTTGTGGCTGTATCAGTATATCTACTGCATTTTTGCATTTCTGCTTTGAAAAACACATCTAATCAGAGGCAATCTGAGATAAGGTCTTGTCTCATAGAGGAACTGATTGTTTTTCTTGAGATTTGTGCAAGTGTAATTGCATTTATTATTTTAACTGTTGGACCTTTTTGAGCTTGAAGCACAAAAGCAGAGCTAAAGTAACTGGAAGTTGTATTCATTTTGCTACATGTGAAATATAAAAATGAAGCTTTGAGGGTCAGGGTTGAAGACATCTCACACTCCTACACAAACAGCTTATACAAGGGAAACTTTAGTAGAGAGGTTTGACTTCTCTTTGCTTGTTTTCTGCTTCCCACTCACTTAATGTTGTGCATTGAAAACAGGGACACAGTAGAACCAGTATTGTATAATAATCTGCTTCAGATTTATGTTCTGTTTCTGATCTTTAAATCCATTCTTAAGAAAGTACATTGACTCGTGACCTGATCTTATAATTTTTTTTCTCTGTGTGCATTTTCAAACTAGTATTTAGTATTACAACTACTTCTTTATGCACCCATTCTTAACACAACACATCTTCTGTGTTGTTGGAAATGCTATACTTTCCATACATTACCATGCACAAAGCACATTACCTAATAGAAAAATAATAATAGTAGTAATTATAATAAACTTGGTTGTCTGTTTCTATCTGGCCCTGTGATGGACTGGCACCCTGTCCAGGGGTTTGACCCTGCCTCTTATCCAATCACTGCTGAAGATAGACATCAGTACACTGCGATCCTGAACAGGAACAAGTGGGTACAAAAAACTGACTGACTGATAATAAACTGTAATTATGTAGCACATTTTAAGATATAAACTAAAAAATGCTTCAAATCAAAGGGAAAATAAGAACCGATACAAAACAAAGGTCCACTGTGTCCACTGTGAGTTACAGCTGCAAAGACCTTCTCCCCTCCTGTCTTTAGTCTGAATTTTGGGAAAGACAGGAGTCTCTGATCAGATCTTGGCATTGTAGGATGGTGGATTGCCCTAAAAAAAGTCTACACTAGGACACAGTTGAGATCAGTGCCTTGGTTTTTATCTCATTCAGTTGGCAAAAATTATTATTCAACCAAGTTTCATATTTTACCAAAAAAAGGTGGGGTTTAAAAGTAATTAAAATCTGAATCTACTAATAATGCATAGTAATGTGTATAATTATAATAGTCTTCCATTGGTCATAAACTGAACAAACATTTAGGATACCTTTTTTTACCGATTGTTCCTATTTAGATGTCAGCATGTCGTCATGAGAAATTTAAGTAATAAATCTGTAGATGTCAACCTCAAAGTATGCTTGACCTCAGAAATGAGGAGCCTGAAGCCATTCAGACTACATTTTGATGTTATGTAGTCAGAACCAATGGCACTTTGAAAATGCAACAAATCAGTAACGTGCACTGCCAATGTTAATTTTTAACCACAGTATTATTGACATTGTTTTTTTCCAAGAACAAGAATTCAACTTTGCTGATTCACTCCTCATTACAAGGAATGTGTGTAGAGGGGGGTAAAAAAAAACTGTCAGTCACTTGCTCTGATTTGTTCCACAAGTAGCAATGCATGATATACCCAGAGCTTCTATAGACACTCAACACTCTATGAAAAGTACATGAGAAAGTACATCCCATTTATGTCTCAGTATAGGCCTTATCTTTGCAGGGTGTACAGTGATTGAGTGGTTAACACTGTCACCTCTCTGGGTCTTTTTTTGTGAGGAGTTGTCATGTTCTCCCTGTCCCTGTGTACATGCTTGTGCTCCCTCCCACAGTTCTAAAAGTTCCATAAGACATCAATTAGAAAATGTAAATTGACATTAGATGTGTTTATATGTGCATGGTTGTTTGTCTCCCCACGATCACTGACTTCTGGTATGAAACTCCACATCAGTCGTGACACTGAATAGCTTTGAACACTGGCTTGAACAGTGATGCAGCTAATTTATGAATCTTTACAGGCTAACGAGCTTCATGCAGCCAAAACATATAGACTTATCATATATGACCAATGATATTACTAAATAGGTCACAGTGGACCAGTGAAACTGTTCCAATTTAATCAAACACTGTTTCAGCAAGTGTGAGAACTCTGTTATGGACAAACCAGCAAACTCTAGTGGCCTGAAAACTTGAGTCTCAGTTCACTTGGAAGTGAAAGGAATACCTCTCTTTGCATCTGTGTAACCATAGAAACGCGTCTCTCACTCTCTGTCTTTTTCAGTACTGTTGTATTCATCACATGTACACAGGATAATTCTAAATGCCTCACCTGCTTCTCATACTGGCCAGTTAAATGCAAAGTACTGTACTCTGTACTAAGGTTTAATGGACAAATTTTCTGGGTGCAAAGCTTGCACATGGAGCAGGAGGATTGTCCGACTTATTTCTAATTCTGCAACATATGGGAGCATCTGCCACATATTGAGCTAATACAGTAAGTTTTGGGTATAGGAAACAGTGGAATTATAATGACAAAATGTGAAGTGGAAGGATGGAATAATTACATTTTGGGAAAAGGACCACATCCATTTCACCCCCAATTACTACCCGTGCCACAGTGTCAAAGCATCTCTGCCCAGTCATGACACATGAAATCCCTACACCCTCCTCTTCCTCTCCACCACCACCCTCTTTTTTCCCTCCACCACCATTATCTTTGTCGTTAATAGCTGGGGGTCAAGTCATGTCCAGTCATGCTAAAAACTGTAGCAAACTGTATTTGCAAAGTCATCATCAGTTAGAAGTTTTCCACAGCAAACATGTTCTGTGTTTGACTCCAGAATATATCTTCAAGTTTCGTCACAAGCTAGTATGAACTTTGGCTTTTGAGAAATAAAAAGTTAAAGAATTTGGTAACTAAAAATGTTTATAGGTGAATTTTAGAAAAGCTTTTTAATTTTCACATTTGTTGACAGTTTTTGTCGCTCAGTTATTCAGAAATTCAGACTCAAAAACAAACCTGTACTCAAGCATCCAACACACTCATAGAGACACACAATCTTTCCTTGACGTATGGCAAGTCCTGATCTGTGTCTCCCACATACACACATCCCCAGAGAATTGATTAAAATCAGAGGGAGACAGGCCTTGAGCATTGCTTCTTTGTGTGAACAAACAAAGGCTGCTGGTAATTGGATTCACATTGAAAGAGGTATTTAAAACAGTCTGATTACTAACACAGGCGGCTGGCTTATATAGGGCCTTTTGCTCCAGCAATGTCAGATTGCTGCTTTTACAACCTTGAAGAAATAAAATTCCTCGAATTCAGAATGCCCTCATTAGTCTCTCTTTTCCTTTCTTTTTGAAAGTATTATTCAATCTCTCTAATTTGGAAACTGCAAATAAAATGTGTTAGTACACTTAGGTGAAGGTTTACCTTCAGTGTTTGCTGTTTAAAGCAGTTAAATGCAGCTTAAAGATAAAGAGGCCCTGCAGGAGGCTGACATGACCTATGGGAATGTCATCCAAACAGTGGAAATATCACAAGTTACAGATAATTAAACCAGTGAATGGCTGATTAGAGACGGCAAGACAAGAAATCAATGAAACATGGCCAGACAAAGTGTGTCTGATTGTTTACATACCTGGAACAGGAAGAGAGGAAAGGAGAAATGACTGCCATTTTATGTCTGGGTTTGAGGTGAACAAGATACAGATCAACTCCAGATGGCTGCAGTCAGAGGGCTCAGGGGACACCACTGCTTCACAATTTATCTCCAACCTGGACACAGACAGTCCATTACCTTGGTTCTAAAGCTGGATTAAATCCCATCCCAACTATGACTGTCTTTCCACTTTAGTCCATTGTGTTGACAGTGGCCTCCCCAGGCTGAATGAGCAGCTCCACCTAATAGCTATAACCTCAAGGTCCTAAAAGATTAACCCAGTAGAGCCCAAAGTGATCCAAAGGGTAGATGATTACACCAAGATGAGATGGATAATTGCACTTAGATTACTGGTAATATTGAGTGTGTTTCCTAGTATAGTGATAAACATTGTTGAGACTTGTAATTAGGGGATGTTGAGTAACATTGCACTTATACTATGAGTGCTTTATCTAAGTGTGGGTACATACTATACCATTGTGTGTTTACATTTAAATGCTGGAGTGTATCCTCCACGATTTTACACTTCTTCCTGGTTGTTCAAAAGAAAAGAGATTTCATTCAGTTCTCAGTGTCACCTGAATTATTGTCAAGATTCAGGCTTTATGCAAAAGTATGATAAGATTACGAGCCAGTATCTTTTAGTCTTTATTGAAAAGATTAGTATGAAGGATGACAGCAAATCCCTTTTATACTGATGTCTATTTTTTTAGGAACTGTAAAAACAATCTTTGGCAAACATGACTATGTTTAGGAAGTACCTCAGTAAAGATGCATCTACAATAAAAATATCTGCTTGTTGGTGGGTTCTAATATGTTTAAATGTTGGATTTATCAGAAAATGGCAAAAAGACTGTAAATCATATAAAGTTCTCTATGTGCAGAATAGGGGAATAGAAATACAGTTGACAAAACAACGTTGATTCTTTTGGACAACAGCAATTTGTAGTCAAATTTAGCTGATATTTAGCACTCTCACTTCCATGTTTAGTTTTACAGTTGTTGTGGCAGAGATTTTCATTTGTAAAGATGTGTCAGAACTTACTGCACAATAAATGCACCAAATAATGAATATTTATGCTTCCATTTAATCTGTGTGCATTATTAATCATACAAAATAGCCCTCCAAAAGGATCTCATTAGAAGAGAAGAGGAAGAATACTTTATTGTCCCACAATGGGGAAATTCCGTTAGAGAGGGAAATTAGTCAAAGTTAATATTGCTCAGTTTAAAAAGCATTTCTGAACTTCATTCTACATCTTCTCTCTTACATGGGCACTGCTTATGATAACAAACTGCATGTATTCAGTAAAATCAGTATTTCATCAGCCTAAGTTGACTGATTAAATATTAGTTTGAATATAATTAGCATTTATTAGCAAACTCTGCCACAGCAGCTAATGAAAATCTTAATAAACTGCTTTGTTGAATTTTATATCTGGAGGGGGTTGACTTTTTTTCTCAGAATTGGAGTCAACATGCCTGAGCTCAAAAAGCAGTTTGTGTTCATGTGTGTGTCTAGGTGTCTGCATATTGTGTTTTGAGCTAAAACATAGACAGCAGCTACAAAATTAAGATTGACCTTTTTCTGAGACTTTGTTTTGAGTCGGTCTGTTAAATTTAGTAGCCTACAGTTAGTTTATTAAGCTTCTCTCTCTGGTGGAGCCATTACCAATTCCAGCATACACCATTAGGCCACATTGGCTTAATTACAAATTAATTGGCTAATTAGTCCTGCACTTTATTTTTCTCCCATTTAGTCAAATTTTCTCCCTCATTCTGGCAAACATTTGGTCATTTACTATATTACCCTTTATGCATTATGTTTCTTAGAACTGTGGGACAATATGGTAAGTTGTGTCATAATGCAACAGGAAATTTGCTGCACGAAATATTTGCTCATGGTGGGTGGGAGACCATGGCTGGGAGGATTGATGGAGCCCTAGGTTGTCTTCCTTCTGTGTTTTCATGTTGACCCACAATACATGATGTGTTTCTATTTCTTCCAGCATAGAAACCAGAAAGAGGCATGCATATTTAAATAGGCAACAACTCTCTAGTCCGCAAGGTACATTATTTATGAACTTTTTAAAAGTGATTTTATTCATTCCGATCTCGTATTTCTATGCACCATTATTGTCTGTGCTTTAGGCTTGTGCCTCAGCACTCTCAGATTGCTGCCATTAAACCCAGGGAGCCATCTGATGGAGTTATCAAAGTAAATGTTTGGAGCATTTGATAGCATTTCAAATATCCTTCTATAATAAAGCTCTCCAGGGAGAAATAGGGACAGGCTTTTCATGCAAATAGCTGGGTGTCTGATATCTCATACTTTGGAAATATCCACATTTATCTCAGTGTTGTCGACAAATACACAGAGGTGATATGAAGGTTTATGTTTGGTTTTATGGGAGACTGAGGAATTGTGTTTACTACGAAATGGTATTTAATGAAGTCATTATCTTAAATTTGCAAGCAATGTGTCTACCTAACTACAGTTTGACTTTACAATTATAATAAATGTCGTTAACTTCTTTAACTTATCTTTTGAACTTTTTCATTATAAGATTTGTTCTTTTCATGAAGTTGTATTTCGTGGTATTGTTTATTTTGTTTTACATGTATTTTTGTTTTTCTTTAGTCTGTTTACTGGTTGTCTCAATTTCTTCTGGAATACTTCTTACATGGGTTTGTCAAATGGAAGAAAACAAACATGGTTTCAGGATAAATGATCAAGCAGCAACTCCTGACCCGTTCCCCTGGAAAATGAAAAATAAACACACATTGGTGCTTGGAAAGTGAGACTGTCTCCTCCTGCTCCTGTCTCACCTCAACATGTGTGTTACATTCATGACATATATGTTGTCTAAAATAGTGATTGACTGCATTGAAGTTTGCTGCTGGTCACAGATAAAGATTGGGAATTGTTATTTCACCTGTTTGTTTGATTGATTTTTATTATGTCTTGCTTGTTTCATTTTTAAATGTTGAAAATGTCCTTGTTGGTTTTTAGGTCAGACTGTATGAGCACAGATTTGCCAAACTATCATATTTTAAGTTTATGAAAATGTTCAAATTCAAATTGATCTTATTAAATGTTTTAAAGTCAAATTCAATGTAAATTCAATTAATGTAACATTGTAAAAGCCAGATGACTACAACTCTTTTACACTAAGTTGGATTCATTCAATTTGACTTGTAGTTTTGTGACTGATCAATCTTTTGAGGTGGAGGATTTCTCTCCTCCGTCGTCACCGGAGGTTGAGGGAGGCTTTATGGAACCCAGCAGCCCCAAGCTATATCAATTCGAGCTGCTGGCTCAGGGTGCTGAGTCAGTGCTGCCCGAAGCCGGTGCTGCTGAGGCAGAGTATATTAAACAGCTATGCTAACTAAGTGCTAATGGGATAATAATGCTAACCAGAGGAACGAAATTGATCAAAATTTGCAACTCACATTTCCAATTACAAACACGTCACGGGGCGAGTGTGTCTGGAGGCATGAGTGTGAGATGGTTGTATACCCAAACCCCTATAAATCCCCTCTGCGAGACAATGTCGGGGACATGAAGAGTGGAAAATATGTTCTCTCTTCAGCCTAAGAGGGCAGCACTAAAATGCTTTAGACCAAAAAGTTTAGAATTAAATAAGCCTACATGAAAATATACAGAAACTGAAAAAATGCAGCGGTAAAGACCTATTTATACAGTTTATAAGCAAAAAAAAGTTGTTATGCTGCAAATGTGATGACAAGGGAGAAAGATTAGGACTAATATGGGAGTATAATGGGGAAACACAATGATTTCTGAGGTTATTCCATAGAGTTACAACAGGGATATGGTTTTTAATGGATCAATATATCATACACCAATGTCTACTGAGCACATAAAAGTTGGAATAACATCTGTAGGTCTAAGCATGTCCGCACAGTAATCGATCAAAAAGTGATAAATTAAGTCAATGATGTTGCCATGGTAACCCAAAAATTAATGATCACATGATGGTTCACTTGTAATTATCAAGCCCATTGCTTTGATATGTGACATGAGGTCATAAATCCTAATGTGGTCTCTATTAGCTCACCAGGTGTGTTTGATGTCGAATGGCATTGCCATGGTAACAGATATGTAAAAAAATTCCTCATGTATGCTATAGACCAATCTCTGTAGGTCAAAGTGTATTTCCAGAATAATCTCTCAAAAAGTGACCATTTTAAATTTGATACGGGCCATTTTAATATAGGATTTGAATGGGGGCGTGGTTTTTGGTGTATTCTGTTGCCATGGTAACCCAAAATGCTTCACAACCATGTTAGTGCGTCTCTGGTCACCAACCCAGTCAGTTTGATGTGTCATACATGCGGTTATGTCTGACAGATGGTGGTTTAAGGCGGTTAGGGTGGTGTATTTGGCGAGCTGCGTTGCCATCGTAACCCCAAATTCGATGAAAACCACACAGTTCACTTCTCCTTCCCAAACCGATCGATTTGATGTGTCACTCGTCTTCACAGGTGGTACTGTCTGTCCTGTGTGTAAAATGGGTGCTCCTCATGGCATTTGGTGTCACCACGGCCACGCGGTCTGAGTTTTGTACGAAATAGTTAAATCTAAAGCAGACCCATTCCTTGTGACCAGAAATGAGGTGGAACAGTGTCCGTAGGTGAAAGTATGTTGTCACAGTAAACTCTCGAAAAAGGTTACGTTTTTGGCATTTTTCTGAGACCCGTTTAGAGGTGTAGAATAATAGGTTTGCCATTTGAATGGATTCCTATGCAAATGCATTGCAATGCATTTGTATGGGAATCCACCTGATTCAAATCTGCAACCTCTCAGCAAGTCCTATAGAAGCCTGTTAACGACCTGTTCATCTGTAGCAGGTGTGGTGAAACAGGGGAACATCTAAAATTTGCAGGATAGTGGCCCTCGAGGCCTGGAGTTGCCCACCCCTGATTTAGTTTGTCATACTTTAAGTTGTGCTGTGAACTGCAATAGTATTTTCACGTCATCATTTCTCAACTCGCTTCATTTTGACTTTTTTTTCCCCTTTCAGCGCAAATCGTTTGTTGGCACTGATGTCTGTGGATGACAGTGGGTATTTAGGTAAAGAAGAGCGGGATGCTTGATGGTGTGTGTGTGTGTGACAGAGAAGAAAAGAGAACGGGAGATGCAGCCACTGTAGTTATGGCTTGGGGGGAGTCCTAAGGAACTGTTTTTGTAAGCAACCAGTTGAGCAAAACAGTATCTCTTCCATCCCATGTGGAGATGCTACAGAAAATTGCGCTGTTTGTCAGACCATGTGACACAGATTCAGATGCTGCACAAGGGCGGAGTCAGCATGTCATTGTGACAGATCAAACTTGCAAATAATTGTTCAAAAAATGTCCCTTTCATAAATACTTGGGTTGAAATTTGCAATACTTCTTTTTTCTTTGTATCTACTACCCCTCAGCCTCATTCTTAAAAGGTATGGTGTCCAATATCACCTGTACGCAGATGACTGCCAAGTCTACATCCCCCTCAAAATTCATATTCTCTATTCCTTGACTGCTTTCATGAGGTCAAGATGTGGTTTGCAGCCAATTTTCGAAACATAAATGACAAGAAAGTCATTCTCATAGCCACAATAATAAACCCATTCCATGCACCCCTGAATTAGATTTTTTGGTTTCTTTACTCACATCCTCAGTTGTAAACCTTGGTGTGAAGATAGATTCCAAACTAAAGATGGATGTGCAGATCAACTCTGTTGTAAAATCCTGTTTTTTTTTCAACTAAGGAGAATTTCTAAACTCAAACCTATCATCAGTAAGCGCCAGTTTGAAACTGTTGTCTATACTTTTATCACCTCCCGATTGTGCTATTGTAACGCCTGCCCTTATGGGGAAAATAAATAATCTTTTCACTGCATTCAGTTGGTGCAGAATGTCACTGCTAGGTTTTTAACTAGTCTGAACAGACACCAACCCATTTTCCCTGTTTTAAAATCTCTCCATTGGCTCCCCGTTTAATTTTCTGCCTCTTTTAAGGTTTAACTCTTTATTTTAAGTCACTTAATGGTTTGGCTTCTCCCTACCTTGTTGAACGCCTCTCCTCTTATTGTCCCTCATGGTCACTCAGGTAAGCACACTACCTTCTCCTGTCTGTCCGCTGTAAATCTCGCAGTAATAGAGCTTTCTTGGCTTGTGCTCCCAATAGGCCTGTAGGTGAGGTGTCAATTACGTCAACAACTCTATTCTAAAAGTTTGTCGACATCATATTTGGTAGTCGACACACTACGTGCACTCGCCGCATGCATGTGAGTGACCAAAACAAAGCAGCATGGAGAATGAAACTCCGTCTCCAACCACCTCTCATGCTCAACAGCATGCACTCCTAAGCTCTACATGTCACCAAATAACCCGGGAATAATTTACATATAGCCAGAAGTGTCAAAGTATAGTTATTTGAAGTCTTTGCACGATGGAACAGGCATATCACACCATCATGAAAGTATTATGGTAGCTTGGGTCTGGTATTAGCAGCTTTATTTGTAAAACATTTGGTCAAACTGTGCAGGTAGTGAGCTGAGCAAATTACTTTCAAAGCACAACTGCGTAGGTCTGAAAGGTCTCTATCATTTCAACGGCTATTAAAATCCCCTTTTAAAAGTTTACAACCAGTTTAGTAAAGCTATGAACACCAAAGCTGCCATTAGCGGTGTTAACATAACACGCTAGCATAGCACTACCCTGTTATGAAGCCTTTCTGCAACTTCTGTAACGGAGAATCTACGTGAAGTCTCTAACAAGTTGGTGAGGGAAATGTTGAATTTGTATGAAAATAGCAGGAGCTGGAAAAACAGAAAAGTTTGTTGAAGTTGTCTGAGTTTGGCGTTATCTGAGAGCGACTTATATGCTTGCTACAGCAACTAGCGGCTTGTCACTTTGGTGAATTGGCTGTACACTGACTTTTGTGGCTAGATAGCTGTGTTCTGTTAGCTTCAAGTCAGCCACCATTACATTCATAACAGCGTTAAATGCTATTTCTAACTTACGTTAGCTAAACACAGCTGTTTAGACACTAATTATTAGCAGAAAGCAGACACAAACACAGTTAGATTGCACCACCAAAGTGCGCAAATCTCAGATGTTACCACATAGAAGTTGTACTGGTATGAGTAGTAACGTGTAATTGTATCTGTTTAACATTACATTTGCCAATTCATGATTTGTGTTAACTCAGTAATGCTGTGGTCCTTGAAGAGTGAAGCACAATATTAGACTGACATTTACCACGAACACTCCAATATTCAAATAATCGACCGAATAATTGTTTTAAATATAATTGTTTACACCCAGCTCTAGTGCCTAAGCTGTGGAATGCTCTCCCCCTCCAGATCTGTCAGGTCCCTTACATCTCTATTTTTGTGACTCTTTTAAAGACTCACTTTTTTTCCTCACTTTTTGATTCCCGCTGACTTTCTTATTTTTATTCCTATTTTAATTTCTATGTAGTATTTTATTCATTTTATTATTTGTTAGAATCATTATGTTGACTGTTATTGACAAACAAAGCGCAGCCCAAAAAGCCCTTATGGAGAATAAAATGAATGGTGCCAAGTGTCCCTCGCCCGGACGTGGGTCACCGGGGCCCCCCTCTGGAGCCAGGCCTGGAGGTGGGGCACGGCGGCGAGCGCCTGGTGGCCGAGCCACTGCCCATGGGGCTCGGCTGGGCTCAGCCCGAAAAGGAGACATGGGCCCCCCTTCCAGTGGACCCACCACCCACAGGAAGGGCCATAGGGGTCGGGTGCAATGCAAGCCGGGCAGAGGCCAAAGGCGGGCCAGACCCTGGCGGTCTGATCCTCGGCTGCAGCGGCTGGCTCTAGGGACGTGGAATGTCACCTCTCTGGCTGGAAAGGAGCCTGAGCTGGTGCGTGAGGTTGAGCGGTTCCGACTAGATATAGTTGGACTCACCTCAACACACAGCTTGGGCTCCAGGAACACCATCCTCGAGAGGGGTTGGACCTTGTTCCACTCTGGAGTTGCTCCTGGTGAGAGACGCCGAGCAGGTGTGGGAATACTCATTGCCCCCCAGCTTGGCGTCTGTACGTTGGAGTTCAACCCGGTGGACGAGAGGGTAGCCTCCTTCCGCCTTCGGGTGGGGGGACGGGTCCTGACTGTTGTCTGTGCCTACGGGCCGAACAGCAGCTCAGAGTACCCACCCTTCTTGGAGTCCTTGGGTGGGGTGCTGGAGAGCGCCCCTCCCGGGGACTCTATCGTCCTTCTGGGGGACTTCAACGCTCACGTGGGCAATGACAGTGAGACCTGGAGGGGCGTGATTGGGAGGAACGGCCCCCCTGATCTGAACCCGAGTGGTGTTCTGTTGTAGGACTTCTGTGCTCGTCACGGATTGTCCATAACGAACACCATGTTCAGGCACAAGAGTGTCCACCTTAACACCTGGCATCAGGACACCTTGGGCCGCAGTTCGATGATCGACTTTGTAGTCGTGTCGTCGGACTTGCGGCCCCTTGTCCTGGACACTCGGGTGAAGAGAGGGGCGGAGCTGTCAACTGATCACCACCTGGTGGTGAGTGGGCTCAGATGGCGGGGGAGGATGCCGGTCAGGCCTGGCAGGCCCAAACGAGTCGTGAGGGTCTGCTGGGAACGCCTGGCGGAGTCCCCTGTCAGAGAGAGCTTCAACTCTCACCTCCGGGAGAGCTTCAACCATGTCCCGAGGGAGGCGGGGGACATGGTCCGAGTGGGCCATGTTCCGCGCCTCTATTGTCGAGGCTGCTCATCGGAGCTGTGGCCGTAAGGTTGTCGGTGCTTGTCGTGGCGGCAACCCCCGAACTCGCTGGTGGACACCGGCAGTGAGGGATGCCGTCAAGCTAAAGAAGGAGTCCTATCGGGCCTTTTTGGTGTGTGGGACTCCAGAGGCAGCTGACAGGTATCGGCAGGCCAAGCGAACTGCGGCTCGGGTGGTTGCTGAGGCAAAAACTCGGGCGTGGGAGGAGTTCGGAGAGGCCATGGAGAAGGACTTCCAGATGGTTTAGAGGAGGTTCTGGTCCGCCATCAGGCATCTCGGGAGGGGGAAGCAGTGCACCGTTAACACTGTATACAGTGGCGATGGTGGGCTGCTGACCTCGACTCGGGACGTCATTGGTCGGTGGGCAGAATACTTCGAAGACCTCCTCAATCCTACCAACACGTCTTCCAATGAGGAAGCAGAGTTTGGGGACTCGGGGTTGGACTTTTCTATCACTGGGGCTGAGGTTGCTGAGGTAGTTAAGAAGCTCCTCAGTGGCCGGGCCCCGGGGGTGGATGAGATTTGCCCGGAGTTCCTTAAGGCTCTGGATGATGTGGGGCTGTCTTAGCTGACATGCCTCTGCAGCATCGCGTGGACATCGGGGACGGTGCCTCTGGACTGGCAGACCGGGGTGGTGGTCCCCCTCTTCAAAAAGGGGGATCGGAGGGTGTGTTCCAACTACAGGGGGATCACACTCCTCAGCCTCCCTGGTAAAGTCTATTCAGGGGTTCTGCAGAGGAGGGTCCGTCGGATAGTCGAACCTCGGATTGAGGAGGAGCAATGTGGTTTTCGTCCTGGCCGTGGAACAATGGACCAGCTCTACACCCTCTTCGGGGTTCTGGAGGGGGCATGGGAGTTCGCCCAACAAGTCTACATGTGCTTTGTGGATCTGGAGAAGGCGTTCGACCGTGTCCCCCGGGGGCTCCTGTGGGGGGTGCTCCGGGAGTATGGGGTACCGGACTCCCTGGTACGGGCAGTCCGGTCTCTGTATGACCGGTGAGGGTTGGACTCCGCCAAGGCTGCCCTCTGTCTCCGATCCTGTTCATTACCTTTATGGACAGGATTTCTAGGCACAGCCGAGGTGTTGAGGGGATCCGGCTCGGCGACTGCAGGATTGGGTCTCTGCTTTTTGCCGATGACGTGGTTCTGTTGGCTTCGTCGGGCCGTGATCTACAGCTCTTGCTGGGGCGGTTCGCGGCTGTGTGTGAAGCGGCGGGGATGAGAATCAGCACCTCCAAGTCCGAGGCCATGGTCCTCAATCGGAAAAAGGTGGAGTGCACTCTCCGGGTCGGGGGCGAGGTCTTGCCCCAGGTGGAGGAGTTTAAGTACCTCGGGGTCTTGTTAACGAGTGAGGGGAAAATGGAGCGTGAGATCGACAGGCGGATCGGTGCGGCATCTGCAGTAATGCGGACCCTGCATCGATCTGTCGTGGTGAAGAAGGAGCTGAGCCAGAAGGCGAAGCTCTTGATTTACCGGTCGATCTACGTTCCTACCCTCACCTATGGTCACGAGCTCTGGGTAGTGACCGAAAGAATGAGATCGCGGGTACAAGCGGCCGAAATGAGTTTTCTCCGCAGGGTGGCCGGGCTCTCCCTTAGAGATAGGGTGAGAAGCTCGGTCATCCGGGAGGGGCTCAAAGTAGAACCGCTGCTCCTCCGCATCGAGAGGAGCCAGATGAGGTGGCTCGGGCATCTGGTCAGAATGCCTCTTGGACGCCTCCCAGGTGAGGTGTTCCGGGCATGTCCCACGGGACGGAGGCCCCAGGGAAGACCCAGGACACGCTGGAGGGACTACGTCTCCCGGCTGGCCTGGGAACGCCTTGGGATCCCCCCGGATGAGCTGGCGGTTGTGGCCGGGGAGAGGGAAGTCTGGGCTGCCCTGCTTAGACAGCTGCCCCCGCGACCCGACCCCGGATAAGCGGAAGAAGACGGTACGGTACGGTACAGTTATTGAATATTCAGAAAATTCACCAAAATTGTACAAAAGAAAATATTTTTCATGAACTCAGTCATACGTTTCCATGCACATCTAAACTGAGCTATTGGCAGAAACCAAACTAATGGAGTTTACATGTTACTCTAAGAAGCAAATTACAGTGGTCGACAGTTATATGCACGACCTCGGTGCTCAGCAGTTTTGTGTATATAAGCGTTGTGTGCAATTATGCGTCGGTGGTCATTTGGACTGTAAACACAGGTAGCAGTGTTCAGTATTAATAACAGGTAATCAGAAATGATGTAATAACGCAATTAAAATATATTAGGAGAATAAAACTCTCAAACAGACTGAGTTATATACTCGTAGAGTGGATCCAATATAACACTGGTGTAGGGGAACACGTATTATGAAAGTTTGCCTCTTCAATACGTGTTATTCGGGGCACCACCTTCTTTCGAAGGAATTAAATATTAGAATATTTAATCAGTTTATTTCAGTCTCATAATATGAAGTCGCATGTCCGTCCAGATAGTGACTCAAATCACACATAAAAACTCACTGAATCGGCCAATTAAAATTAAGGTGAATATTTATTGAACAACAAGGAAGACAGACCAATAAACAGACAAACAAATAAACAGTTAAACACGGAATGGAATTAACGATGCTATGAACAGGAAATTACGTCAGATTTAGTATATTTCTAGAATAAGTGGACTTTCTAACGTTCAAGAATCTTAAACACTAGTAAGAGTGGGTGAGGAAACGGAAAATGTTCTTTTAACACGGAAGATAATTTTGAATTTAAGGAAAATTGTAATTTTGGAGTGAGAGAAAGGGGAGGAAAAAGATGGAGGCACAGATTTCACTTCCGGGCCACTGAGACACCACACAACTGTTTTCAATCCTTTGTCATGGATTAAAATGAAATCGATCTCTTACTTCTTTGCAGCATGGTTGGGAGTTTTCGCTCTTTTAGTTCCCAGAGAGGTCCGTCTGTTTCGAAGGGGCTTTTCTCCGAAAGTCGGAACTTTTCCTGGGGTTAGATGCCGTCTGCTTCGTAAGAATCAGGTCACTGAAGTGATTGTCACGTGTCGAAGGTCCACGGAAGGAATTCTGGGATGTGTAGTTTCTTCCTCCAGCTGGCGACGTGAAGTCTGGATCTTGTGGAATTAAACTATTCAAACAAAATACTTTGCGTGTTTGAACGTGCGTCGAATTTAAAGAAAAATGAACTTTGAGGGTAAAGAAAATCGCGCGTTAAAACGAAAGCTTAAGTGTCAAATAAACGAGGAGTCAAAACAAAATCAAGAAAAAGGTTTTAAACTCGCAAAACGAGGTAAAAATGATAAAAGGGAGAAGTGAAACAAAAGAAGTAAAAAGTATAAAAAAAAAGAAGTATAAAAAGTGTGAAGGAAGTATAAAAGAAGTGCAGAAGTGAGGTGTGAACCTTCGATAAGGGTCAATTATAGACTCTTTTCCCCCGCCTCTAGGCGTGACTATCACTGGCTCTTAGCCAATGAAAAATCCGTTTTGGGGAATTCGAATGTTAGGACGGCCCTTGGGTGTTGGTCACAGATTTTATTATTACATCAAATAAAAAAACGCTTGCTCATCCACTCTCTGTAAGACTATCATTGCCATCAATTTTATCTTTTAACAAGAATTAATGAACAGTGTTTCCTTATTCTGATGACATATTACTTTTTACACATATCAGTATTTGTTCCTGAGTAGTAAAGAAGGGATTTGCAGGTTAATTCAATATATCCTAAGATCTGTAACATGTTTAATCAAAGCATTATTTTAAATCAATATAGGTTACATTGCTCTTTATAGCGACTTACTGAAGAGTTTCAAGTTTATTTATTTATAAAGCGCCAGTTCATGACAAAGTCATTTCAAGGCACTTCATAGAAAAATCAACCAATTAATAACAAAACATTTTCTATCTAAGGAACCAGCCGATTGGGCTGAATTGAAGAGAGTGATTTAAACACATTTCGTTTTATGCACTGAACAATGTATCACTAGTTCATGTAGAAATACTTTTGTCAAAATAAGAATGTTTCTTAGGCATCTCCTGTGGAGAGGACTTTTGATTAGCAGTCATTGATCAGATCACAGTTGAATAATTCTGAAATTCACATGCTTATTATCAGAGTTTCACTGAATATAGTTTTCAGATATACATCAAATCATTTTATCACTGTAGTTAAACTGGGTGAACATTCCTCCAGAGCACAGATGTGGGTTTGAAACCTGTAAAGAAAAAAGGAGTGATTGAATTAGCTGTGATCACATTAAATAGTTCATATGTGTATTGAAGCAGTCTGGGAACATCTGTGGTTAGGGGGGTGCCTTTTTGGGTGAGACTTGGAACCATTCTGTCTGACGTTTGAAGCAAACCAGGATGCTTTATACAAACACAAAAAGGAGGTTTTCTAAACACATTCGCATTTGCTGTAAATTATCTCAGCAGGGTATGTGACTTTTTCCAGACCAGGTTCTGCTGAAAACTGTTTTCACAGTGGGGGGGGTTTACCAGACTCGAGCGAACCGTCGTAAGTGTCGAGAATGACATAATCCATTCACAGAGAGAGGAAATCCTGTGTAGTTTTATGACCCCAAGGGATGTAAAGCTAAGAGAACAGTCACTGATACACACGCTTCTTCAGTTTGATTAATCAGAAATGAGGCTGTTGATGCGTCCTACACTGGTAACAGATATGCGCCAGATACGCGCATGGACGCGTCGGTAACGGCTCAGATTAAGTTACAGTTAATAACAGAACAGAATGGTTTTCTATATCGGATATCAAGAACTCATGAAATAAAATAAAAACTAGAACAAATGTTACATTTGACACTATTTCACACTGAAGAAGTCTGTGATTATTTTTTGGCGACCCCCAGACAGCTTCAGGCAGACGCGCCAGACATGCATGCGTAAATGCCAGAGCAGCCTAGTTCCACACACGTAACAGCGAGAGTGTGTGTAGAACACCAGCGAAGGTGTACGGTCAAGTAACTAGTGAGAAACAACAAGATTTAGAGATTTAGATGTTTTGTGCATATAAGCACTGGAGCTGTGTTTGCATATAAGCGTGTGGATTCTCTATGACACAGGAACGTGCCCAGCAGTTTTTGTGCATATAAGCGTGTTGTGCATACAAGCGCTGTGCATATAACCGTCGACCACTGTATTAAAAAAGTGCACTCACCATTGATAGGTGGCAACGTCCGACCCCTTGTGTGGTATTATTTCCGGTTTGCGTCACTCAAAGTACCACCAAGTGAAGCAAACGTAGTAAAAAATGGTCAATAACAATGCTACAGCCCTGTAAATTTGTTACAAACTATACTGTTTGATGCTATTACACATCAGATGCACGCAGAGTCTTGTGGCGATGATATTATCATTATTGATTACAGCTTCCGCATTGCGTCATTTTCTGAAAAGGCAGAGCTTAGCTCCAGATAACTTGACTTCTCAAAATGGCTGTTTACATGCAGAGAAATTCTAATTTACAATCACATTATCTGGGTGGCTCAGTTGCACTTTTCAAAGTCAAGCTAAGTTGTATACATGCATTTCAAAAGTGTGATTTCAGTCAGACTAAAGTAACAATTTGAATTTTTCTTGCTGCATGTAACCATACTGACTGTTGTACAGTCAACAGATGTGTGAAGTCAAGGTCAATTTTATTTATAAAGCGCATTTACAGCGGCATAAGCTGTGCCGAAGCGCTGTACAAGGCACAACACACCAAGGTTAGCACAATCAACAATAAAAACAGAGAATAAAATAAATACAGAATAGTCACAGTTCTGTCATGGTTCAGTTACCAGGGGGTTTGTTTTGAGCTCCAGGGGCGACCCAACTCCAAACACACAAGCGAGAAACAGAGATCGGTTTACAGTGTTTAATATGTACAGTGCTCCAATACAACAATAATGTGAACTGTACAAGTAGGATGAACTCAGGACTGGAACTGGTGCGGGGCAGGAACGGTCCTGGTTGTGAGAGAGAGAGACGTTAGTGACAGGTGGAGATACCAGCTGCGGTGTGCGGGGATCGTGCTCTTTAAACTCACGGTGACGAGAAGCTGTACTGTCGTGAGGAGGGATCCGGAGGTGCTGCCGCAGGGGGTGGTGATCCAAGCTGTCCGAACGTTGAATAATGGTGTCCGGCTTCAGGGGCTGTCTGCACAGGCGGAACTGTGACAGGGGTGACAGCAGCGCGGTGACCGGTGAGGCGTGGACCAGAGACAGACAGGAAGGCAAGGGAAGAGCCAGTCGTGCGATGCCACAACTGAGCAGGAGAACCGTGGTGAGCCAGTCCTCTGTAAAGACGGGTAGATGACCACGTAGAGGTACTGGTAACTGGAGGAATGCTCCAGGACACGGGAGTGAGAATAAGGGAAGAGAAGGCAGGTTAGACACAGCTAACAATACGTCTGTCACAAATAGATCTCTGGCCACTCTGTACCACGGGAAGTTAGTGGAACAAACTGGCGTCTGTCTGTGGTTCCTCCTCTGCTTAAATACCCAGCTCTCCTGAGCTGGGTAACGATCCACACCTGTGTCCGCTGATGAGCTGCTGCCACGCCCTGCAAGACAATTAGTGCAGGAAAAACCACACCACCCACCAGCAGCAGAGATCCTGACAAGTTCACAATAAAAACTGTTAAAAACTATTAAGCTATTGAGATGCTCAAGTCAACCTGCATTAAAAGCCAGATCAAAAAGGTGCGTCTTAAGGTGCTCTAAACTCTGTGTGGTCCTAATGTTAAAAGGTAAATTGTTCCACAATTTAGGACCAACCACAGAGAAAGCTCTGTCACCGCGAGTCTTTAAGCGGGTCTTTGGAACTTTTAAGAGAGCTTGAGCGCTGGACCTCAGGGATCTGGCAGGGACATACAGTCAGCAGCTCAGAAATGTAACGGGGCCAGGCCATGAAGGGATTTAAAAACAAAAAGTAAAACTTTAAAATGGATCCTGTAGGAGACAGGCAACCAATTAATAGAGGCCAAAACTGGGCTTATGTGATCCCGCTTACTGGTGCCAGTCAGCAAGCGGGCCACTGCATTCTGGACCAGCTGAAGGCGATGTAGGGAGGACTGGTCCAGGCCAGAATACAGGGAGTTGCAGTAGTCCAATCAGCAAGAAATGAACAGATAAATGACGTGTTCCAGGACATTAGCAGGTAGGTATGTCTTAACCTTAGCTAACTGCCTTAAATGATAAAAACCTGACTGGACCACAGTGCTCACCTTTCTGTGAAGATTAAAAGAACCATCTAAAAACACCCCTAGATTTTTAACACAGGGTTTTAAAAAAACAGAACATGGACCAAGAGGACTAACAACATCATTTAAAAGATCAGGATTGCCAAAGAGTAAAATATCAGTTTTTTGGTTGTTTAGTAAATATGTTGCATTTATTTTGTATCATGTGAAACGTTAGTTAGAAAATTTGTAGCAGAGAATCGGGGGGGTTGAGTCAGGAGAGAATAAAATCTCAGGGATGCAAGTGTTAAAAGTGACTAGGGGACAGAGGTAAAAGTACTTTGAGATGCACTGCCGTAATGAGCAAAACAGTGTTATCTTATGCCAGACCCCTACTGATTAAACAAGTAATCTCATTCCTTTATTATTCCCAGAAGAAGCAGCTTTTTCTTTTCTCTTTGTGCTAAATGGTCATAAAGTGTGATTACTTCAAGTGTTTAAATGCTCCTAATAAACGCTGGTCTCTTTTTGTTTTGTTTTTTATTTATCTCATCCAATTACCTTTGTAAAGGAGAGCGTTTCTTACCCATCGCTGTGGGAATAGAAGATTAAAAGGCAATGAGGAAACATCTGTGTCTCTGTTTTGCCACAAATCTGCATCTCATTCTTACCACTGGTACTTAAATAGAAAGCGCCCACAATGCAGTGAAAGAAGTAAAATGCAGAGGCTTGTAGGGCTAGCAAGTAGAGGGAAGGGTTACCATAGAAACACATACCTCACATGGGTTTATGGGCAGCATCCTATCACATGCTATCAGGAATTACCATAAATCTTCTGGCTGCGAGGGCGGCGGTTAAGGTGCACCTCAGCAGTGAATGACAATGTGTTGATCCCCGTATATCTGGGGAGGTGTGTTCAGACTCTTTAAATCAAGAGGAAAATGCCATCAGATTTAGCTTCTAAAATGCATTTCCTTTCAATATGATGCCTGTCAGTAGATAAAGAAAATCAAAATAGAAGCTGGGCAATTTTCCTACATGTTAATGTCAATGTGGAGCATAAAACATGTATCAAGACAATAGGTAAGCTATAGAGCCATGCGGTTTTGTTTGATATTTTTGGCTGGTTGTCATCTTGCTTGTGGTACAGCTGTCTGCATAAAGCCAAAGCCAGCAGTGACAATTGTGTCAAAGCACAGTGGCATATCTGTGCAATTTCCACAAATGGCATTTTTCCCCAAGCTCCCATCCTCTCGACCTCTGGCTCTGAGCAGCAACGCTGAGAGCATTATCAGATGTGTTTGAGCAGCTCCTGTCAGCACAACCCTGGTGGGCGGTACAGATATTGAGTGACCTTTTCTGCTTGGTTCCCTGATATTAATGCTATCTCCTGCCTTATTACCATGGGAACATTTCACAGAGTATTAGACTTAATAAATTACTTTTTTTCTGGGCTTTCCTTTCTTCATCATTTTCCTCCTCGATCACTCTGACTCTTCTCCCCTTGTTCTCTCTGCTTCTTAGCCGATAACCCGACCTCCCTAGAGGCCCAACCTCCATAATCGCGTCAGTTCATGGCCCTCTTATTCTTGCAGAATTGGTTAATTGGTATGTGTTCTACATAACTGTAGGAGTATTAGACTCACAAATGAAGGTTAGAACCTCAGTGCTTGTAATCGACTGAAAGAAATTGATTTGTGCTCAGCTGCCCTTCTGGGACGAGACTTTACGGTTCTGTGAAGAAATGAAGCTTTTATAGTTGTGTGTTCTTTCCCCCCACTCCTCCACTGTTGTCTCTATTTTTCACATTTCCTGCCAGCTAACTGTTATGTTGACATTCATCAAACAGCAAGGTGGCAGCAACTTAAATGCGACTTGTCCATCTTGCAGTTCATTACACAGTGCACTATGCTAAAAAGCAGAATTCCACAGATAATACTTTGTCAATCAAAAACACTGACTATTTATTGTGTTGTAAGGCATGAGAAAATAAGTCAAAACCAAACCTGACCACAAAGCTTTTAATTATGGTAAGCTTTAAGGTTTAATATCAATACCATCAGAGCAGCTCAAGTGTAGCTTTACTGTCATACACAATTTCCTGTAAGTTACTTCTATCAATTGATTTTTTTAATAAGCAAAAAAAAATTTATTTTGATTGATTGGATTTTTGCAAACCTCCTAATTTTTTGCACAGTGATTGTATTTTATCATAGAGTTACCTTAACAAAAGTTTGTTTTAAACTTTTTTGTTGCTGTAGATACATGAAAGAATTAATTTGAAAAAGAGAGGAAGCCTGGCTTTAAAGTGTTTACACACCAAGAGCCTGATTCATCAAAGGTTTGTGGTTGTTAAATGGGCGTAAACCTCTCAGCAGCCGCAAAATCAAGCAGCAGGTGTTTTACTAACAGCCCGCAGTGCGCCTGTTAAACCTGCCGCTAGATGTGCAAAATCCTTTTAGTACTTTTGCCCTTGATGAATATGCAGTGTGGGCGTTTCTGTCAGAGGACGCAAAATATTGGGAGGAAAACATACAAATAGTGGGTGTTTCAGGCGCAGTGTGAGTTATCAAACCGGAAACTTTTTGCAGCTTCTAATATTGTGCCTATATGTACCTCTATGACAAGCATGTCTTAACTTGGCACAAAAATGGTTGCAGTTATTGTTGCGAGGAGAAGCCACAGGCAGACGTCTGGATCATTCCAGCGTACTGTGATAGTTAGTCCTGGTATCTCGGGCAGTTTTTCAGGTGTGTGCCACAGGTTTTGAATTCAATGTTACGCGGGCAGATACATTAATTTTCCAAACACTTGTGATGCTTTAAATGTCACTAAGCAAGACTTTTATGATATTGCTGGCTTGTTCCCACTTCAGACAGAGTGATTGTGTACAGGAACCACAAACCTTGATAACAAACGTGGCAAATTATCCAGGCTCAGTACAAGATTCTTGCATTCTGAGGAACAGTGTTATATTTACGAGGTTAAGAGATAGTGGAGATGGCTGGCTCTTGGGTTAGCGTGTTACGTTATTCATGCCCTGTAAATATCATTCTTCACATTTATTTATCTAATAGCAGCTCACGATTTATTCCTAAGGTGATGGCGCAGACCCCCTTTGCCCCTCCCACCTAACACTTGTGCTTAACCTGACCGAGGTGGAATATCGATATAATCTGGCCCACATACGCACTAGAAACATTGTGGAGCACCTTTGGAATCCTGAAAAGCAGGCTTCGGTGTTTAGACTGCACTGGAGGGGCACTTTACGCACCAGCCAAGGTTGCTCTGATCACTGTTGTTTGCTGTGTGTTACACAACATTCTACAACATCACAGAGTGGAGCTTGAAGATCTCTTTACTACAGTTCAACAATATTTTTGTTTGCCTCTTCCACTCATATTTGAAGTTCTAATGGCTCAAATTTCATTTTCCATTTGCGTCTTTCTTTTGCTTGCAAGGAAATAGCGCTGTCAAACTCCTCATTAAATATTGCTGTTTGTGCCTGTTATCAATTGCACAAGCAATCTTAGTAGATCACCCGCAAATCAGGAACACACCCTTGGTGCAAATTTTTGCCGCACAGGCAATTTTGTGCTCTTTTCTTGTAATATTGATAAATCAGACCCCTAATTTAATAAAATCCTTCTGCCATGTGAGTATAAAATGAAATGGTCTTCACAGTTCATCCTGCAGGACTGTGTCACTGCAGCTGTCTGGCAAAAGTCTCATACATGACAACTCCCCCTACTTAGATGACCATAGATTATTTATGCCTGCTTTCCAGGTAGGAAGGCTCAGCTGCATTGAGTGCAGAGGTTTGCTCACTGCAAAACACATCACATTTCATGCTTGCACTAATGTCACCCGGCAAGTGAAGAGTGGGAACTGGCAGGTGGCGTTTAAAATGAGAGCACCCTGAACCACAAACAGCCCTGAAACCAGATGCTGATTTGATTATGTGGTGGCATGTAAGAGTGTATAAATTTATGTTGCAGCCAAAGTGGTACATTCAAAATTGATTAAGTGAAACAGAAATGACTGTCACGTTTATCTATACCTTTTTGCATAAGTGGTGGTATCATTTCTAAGAATGATGAAGCCCTTGTTTTTAATGGGAGTTAAATTGTGTTTGAATTCTTTATGTATCTTTTTTTAACCACATTGCTTTTTCTTCTAAAGTCACATTCTACTTTAATGTTTTGGTTGTGTTCTAAGATGTGGCTACTTAGTTGTATATGATTTTTGTTTGTGTTGAAATGTGCTTAGTAAAAGTTAAAAAATGTTTTTTAAATCACTCCATTGTTTAGTTCCTTGACATAAAAATGTTTGTTCAGTGACATAAAAATGTCCAACAAACTTTGTTGAGTGCTTATAGAATGTATTTTTTTATTGATGAAAATTGCAACTGAATTTGGTACACATATCGGGTTGTGTGAATGGGTAGATGTAAAACCTTGTAGTGTGAAAGCGTTTTGAGTAGTCTGAATGACTAGAAAAGTGCTATACAAATACAGGACGTTTACCATTTAATGGGTCCAGCTGTTTCATCATCTTCAGGGCAGGAATTCTATGATGATGCTTTACCCTCAATAAATCAGTTCTGTATTTTTAAAATGTAAAGTGCCATTTTGAATAAAATAATCATCACTATCTGTCTTTATTTTACGTATTTGAAGATGGTGTCCAATAGCACTCCCAGCTGTTGGGGTTCAATGACATGGCAAATTCTCTTCAGGCTTAACCAAGGATCATGTTGGATGAGCTTGTTTTTAGAGGCTTTAGTCATGTAGATAAAGATAAACACCCCAAGGTCATACTGTGTGGTATTCATTTTCAGTATGAGCACAAGCATAAGGCAGATGAGGACAAGTTGGAACTAAATTTAGAGTAACTGGAAGTGTCTTGCATCAAAGATTTTAACACAGTTTTTAATCTCCTAGTTCAACAGTCATGTACAAATTTTCAGTCTGATAGAATCTAAGCATTATCAAAGTCAAAATGATATGAATGTGTCTTATATAAATTTTATAGAAGTTGCAACATATGATAGTTGGGTGAGTGGATGACAAGACAGTATTTTCTGTATCCAGAACTTTTCTATAACTCTGCTGTTTGTAAACACTAGCATATAGCACATGATAAATCTTACCCCTCAAATCCAGGTATCAAGTGAACTTCTTATTTTTCAAAGATCCATCCTAAGCATTAGTATTCTAAAGCAAGTGCTCTGTTGGTTTGAATCAAGGATTATCTAAGTATTCAGTATTGTATTGTATTGTAGTTAACACTTTTTTATTGTTAGGTAAACACCATTCTACAAGTGCATGGTCTTTTGTGGTTTCTGAAGATTTTGTTGCGCCGTCCTCTTTTGTGAGTTTTATAGAACTCACATTTGTAAGGAAAATTTATCTGTGGGTTGAGCAGCCGATGAAAACTCTTCAGAAGATCCCTTCCCTCTTACTAAGTAGTTTATTCTGTTCTTGGCTCTTACTGGATTGAATGATTAAAGTCTGAAGAAACCAGACCTATTGGCAATGTCACAGTTTATTTATTTAAAGAGGCCATTCCATTAAAAATGTTTTTTTCTGAGGTTTCTGTTGAATATTTTAGCTCCACAGGTGTTCTTACCTTCATAGTGGGTGTGAAAACTGGTCAACAACTTCTCTTTCAGTTTTTATATCTCAAACTACGCAGGTGGTGATAAAACCCAAGTTCGAACGGCCTGTATTTGATTCATCACAGCTGCTTTGCTCGTTAGTATTCATCCGCTCCAGCAGTTGAAACAACGCCTAGCATGCTGTTGGCTAAAAGCTGTAGCATAAGACGTGTCAAACCAGAAGAGACTACATGTGCTGTTGCCATGCGCAGCGGGGTAGGAAACAGTATGCATTACTCTCATAGGCTAGTTTGTTAGCCAATCTGAGTCCAGAAAATTTGCATAATGAATATTAATGAGTTGCAGCCCAAAGCCTGACGAAGCCAGCCGAATCTTGACGCAGAGAGATTGAAAGGTCTGTTAATCAGTGTTTCTTAATGTTTTTTGGATATAAAATGTTTCATATTACAGGTTAATACTTAAGAAATAACCACAATGTCATGAAATTTGTGTGAAATGGCCTCTTTAACATGGACCTCAGTAGCATGTGGGAGAACCAAATGCACCCCAGCTTGATACCTCTTCCTCATGCTAGGCACCAGTTTGATCTAACATTTTTATTTGATGTATCTCAGTCTTCAGCCAGCATTTGTCACAATCAGAGGCAGGAGTAGCATTGGGTGCCCAATGTGGCACATGCCACCTCTAGAATCTGACTGGTGACAGTTTAGTGACAAAGTTTAATAATTTAAAGAGGCCATTTCATACAAATTTCAGGACTTTGTGGTTATTTCTTAAGTATTAACCAGTAATATGAAACATTTTATATCTAAAAAACGTCAGGAAACACTGATTAACAGACCTTTCAATCTGTCTGCATTAAAATTCGTCTGGTTCCATCTCCTTCCATCAGGCTTCGGGCAGCAGCTCGTTCATATTCATTATTCGAATTAGCTGGACTCTGATTGGCTAACAAACTAGCCTATGAGAGCAAGGTATACTGTTTCCTGCCCCGCTGCGCGTGTTAGCATCAGGCGTTCTCGCTTCCTGTTTGCTACGTCTTATGCTACAGCTTTAGCCAGCAGCATGCTTGGCGTGGTTACAACTGGCGGAGCTGCCGAATACTAATGAACAAACGAGTTGTGACGAAACAGATACAGGCATTTTGAACTCTCGATACCTGTGTAGCTTGAGAGATAAAAACTGAAAGAGAAGTTGTTGACCTGTTTTCACACCCACTATGAAGGTAAGAACACCTGTGGAGCTAAAATATTCAACAGAAATCTCAGAAAAAACGTTTTTATTGAAATGGCCTCTTTAAAGGCATGGGCAAGTAAAATACAACATAGTTTAGTTTAATAACAGCTATCGATGGGCAACAAATAAAATATCCTCCCACACTTGTTAAAACTAAAAACAGTGACTGATGATCTTATAATCTCACAATCTAATTTCATTTGTTTTTATTAGACTGAAACTTCCTGAACACTGAAACACGCATTTGCCTGACTGGACCTAATTCTAGAAGGATTCAGTCTGTTTGTACCACCTGGGACATTTTATAGTTTAGTTGAAGATCCAAAAGTATTATCAGATTCTTTTTTTTTTTTTTTTTGCTGTCACTGTCATGACAAAGGATATTTTGAAGATTGCCGTAACGTTTAGCAAAATCATGAAGTAAATATCCTCTTAAGCACTGCCAGTATCAGGGTTGAGTCCTATCAATGGTTCCATTAACCTAAATTTTAAACCAGATTTTAAAACATGACCATTATAACCTCAGATGTTACCAAGCTCTTGATCCCTCTTTATTTATTTTGATCACTCACATTTATGTGTTTCCCAGCTGTTTGCTGCCCCATTCAGGGATTTATCTGTAATATTACCCCATGCTTATCTTGAGCCTTCATATGTTCATATTTCTTATATTTTTCTGGTCTACAGCCATAACAAAGGTGATTAGGGAGTAAAATAGTGGGAAAATAACAAGGGATTGCAATTTGTTGATTTTTTTTACCTTTCCAGGATAAAATAATAATTTTCAGCTGGAGGTAGAGAAACAAGCAGACAAGAGAAAGAAAATAGCATTTTGCCTTCATTAGGACAAAGGGAGGGTGAGCAGAAGTGCGTCTGACAAGCCAGTAACGCCTCATTGTCCGTGATCTCAAGTTTCATAAATTTCCACGGCTCTCGTTAAAGGACGTGTCGCTGCTGTCACCAGGCGCTAACTCGTTATCTCCTCAATGCCGTAAAACGCTGTAATTAACATTCAACAACTGTAACCGATCCAGCATTGCTCCTCTCTCGCTAATAATTGCCACACTATTGTGCTTGCACATAAGTGGGCCTTTTGTATATGTGTGTGCCTACGGGTACACATTTTTGTGGTTCATTTGGATTGTAAATGAAAGTGTGCAAGCTGTTCATCTGAGCTTAAAGGTGAATATTTTTTACTCCAGTTTTCTCTCAGCACATACTGAGTTCATGCTTCCATCAAATGTTATTGTCAAACATTTGTTTCTGAATGTATTTACAGATATTTTAATAGTGCCCTGCTGAGGAACAAAGTTAGCCTTGAAATTCTTCCTCCTGTATTTTTATTATTGAGGTGGTCTTTTATTGTGAACTGGCACTATATAAATAAACTAAAATTAATTAAATTGGTCATTTAGTAAATTTCAAGGCAGTAACTGTTTTTGACTGTGAGAATATGAAGAATGCTGTTATTTTTTGTGTTTGTCTGTTTGCCCTGTGTGAGCACACCACTTGATTCACATGTTCAAACTCTTCATTTATTGCCTTCAGTTGGAAATGTGTCTTTATTGCTGCTGTTTAAAAACAATAGCAAGCAAATTAGCAGGATTTTGCTTCAATAAGGCCTTATGAATAATTGGACTGGGCAAACTGATATTCTTTGGCTCCACACAGGACTGTCATCTACACTGATCTGCCTTCACCAGCCAAAAGCCAATGAACTGTGTGCAATTTTGCTCAATTGAATCAGCTGAAGTTGATGCACCTCTTGAGGTTTAAACTGGCTAGATGTAAGTTGATATGGAGCTACCCTTGAGGCAAAGTGCTGGGCCAGAGAAGAGATGGCAAATTAGTAGTGTCAGAGGGACCATGTTTAGAGGCCACCACAGTGGTCTGGTACAAATATTCAGTGGTGCTTTATCTGCATGCTGCTTGCCCTGTATTTCATTCCCTGGGGATTAGACTGAATACCGGGGTAAGGTTTCTGAAAGCCAAGTCAGCCCCAGGAGGACAAACAAAACCAAATAGTTTCCTATTGTTTCTTGTCCTGGTTTCATGTCTGGGTCAGAGGAGATGTACTGCAGGTGTCTTGGGATTTAGGTGTGTATTGATGGGATGGGCTACAAGCTTTATTGTCAAACACACAATATGCTTGTCTATTGTGTCTCAGATTGTTTCTTTTTAGGCTTGTAAGGAGATACTTAATCTATCGGGAAGTGACACATGAAGGTTTTATGTCATCACAAGCTTTCAGAGCGATGTCGCTCATTGTTGAAAACGTTTTTAACGGCTTCTTTTTGGATGAGCTGCATTGTTCAAAAATTTATTCTATTGATGAAATTGTGGGAGTTTTAAGAGTTACACCAAAATCTAAAGATTAACAGCTTAACTGCTGTTACCTAGCAATTTTCTTTTTAGTATGAATTAAAATTTTCAAAGAAATTTTTGCTTTAACCTGTCACTGAGCAAGATTCTCAATGGCAAATGTGTCACTGTCAAAAGTTTCAAAAAACAGTTTTTGTGTTTCATATAACTTTCACAGAACTAAGATTCAGTTTGTGTCAGGCTGTGGCTTCACCCTATGTAAAGATAACCAACCCTTTTTGCAACTTTCAACACCCTTTGTGGTTTTTCACGTTTGCACAATAGGCACAGGTTGTGGTTTTTCTCACATTTTGGAAACGGTTCACCACCAACGATACTGCTATCACTGCAGACTACAAATTCTCACTGTCTCCTCTCCTTCCTTCCTGTTAGTTATATAGAGATCAACACTATATGAAATCTAAAGATCAGCCATTTTGCTGTTACATTTTGACATACATAGTAAATGTTTTATTTCTCTTACAACAAATACAAATATTGATACAATATCAATGTTTTTGGCTTATTTCCTCCCAAATTGTAATGCAAAATATATAAATACTGTTGTTTCACATAAAGTGTTGTGATGTATGTTAAGTTACGTACTGTATGGAATACTCATGTTGAGGTGTTGTGGTAAGGTCATGCGCACATGGTAAAATCTAGGCAGAGCTGATGTTTTTGGTCTGTTTTCAAACAGCTGTGATGTTCTTTGCTAACCTTTATGCTACAATGATACACCAAATATTCCAGTACAACCCATGTTCTTCTTTCTGAAAATGTTTGAATTTTCTCTCTTGCTCAAATGCTAAGATAGTAACAGTAATGCAAAGTACACTTGTAAAAAGTGTCTCTAGCAAAACACTTGCTGTAAAAGGGTTAAATATATTATGTTTAACCCTTTTACAGAAAGTAAACATTTTACACCTAGTATAGCTTTTATTGGTGATGCTTTTGCTGGTAGTAATCTATAAATTTATTTATTTTTTGTTGAGTGGCCCCAAACTGAGGCCATGAACAGCCCAGTGTTCCTTTAAGATTTATTTGAAATCATATGAGACAGTAACTATGTTAACTGTTGTGTAGTGATGACACAAAGGCACACTATCAACTAATCTGCTAAATTGTGTGTTTAAGTTATTCTCATGCTTGTATTGGTTCTAATTGGATGTGCAGCTTCAGTGAAGCTACTTTATGCCCCCACATGTTTGTTACTTCTATTTGTCTTACAGTATGGAATTTGATATATTGTACAGGAGAACAAATCTTCTTTTGGAGGCACTGTGAACAAAGAAGAAATTATTCTCCTCCAGGGTTTGAAGAGGAGAAGATAGAATGCATAATTGAAGGACAGTCTCATCATATGGCTGTTTTTATTAGACTGTTAAAGATAGATCTAATTTTGAGTTGGGCTAATAGGAGAAACACTATCACCCATTGACTATGGGTGTCTTATGACTTAGTTGACGTACTTTGCTGAACAGTCTTGTGCTTTTACTCTGCAGTTTGGTTCAGAGACTGAGCCAAATGCAGAGACAGCGCTATTTTAAAAGCTACTTCACTCCCTCCTCAATTCATGAACTTTAGCACACTGCCCCCATATCTCTGTCTTTAGTTTCAAATTCTAAAAGGGGTAATATATTTGGATCTTTTGAGCAGATCTGCTTCATTTTTTTTACAAGCTACTCAGTCATTGGAAGCACAAGTGGCTGACCGATTTTCTAAGAAATACATTTTCAGAAGTCCCTCCTGGTATTTTACATGAACTGTATGTATTCTCATATTGAAATTGGCAACTGTCTCACTTTGCTGTTTTATGAGCTTTGTCTTGAAGCTGAGACTGGCAAAACATGAAAAATATATGCACTGCAGTGAAAATAGAACATAAAAATATCCCAGGATAGTTTGGGATTTACACCCTGTCAGAGGGAAGTTGTTTCTTTTATAACATTATTACACTGGAGATAACAGCTTACATAAAGTCACTGGTAAAAAAAATGGGACATTTGTTTTATTTCTTTCAATTACTCATTCATTGTTTTGCTTAGTGTCCTTCACAAAACGTGTGTGTACTTCAAGCAACAAACCTGATGCAAAAAAGCAGCTGAAGTGTCAGTTCCTTTTTAGCTATAACATAACGCCTCACATTTACCATTTTATGACTGTGCATACTGTTGATAAGTGTGTGTATTCTACTTGTATGTTGACCTCAAACAGTGTGACTGTCCCTGTTAAGAACTGTTGTTCTGCCTTCTGCTGGTGTTTTTTCTTCAAGATGATAAGAGAGTTTGCTGAACGACATGCTGGCTTTTAAGTAGCACCCTGATATAACAATAAACAGACTGGTTGAATTCTTGCAGGATTAATTGCTGTTGATTGCCCTCCTGTCCTTTGCTCATTTACCTGGATGTGTTTTAATTTAAAATTACAAGTTGCTTATCATTGGACTGTCAACCTGTCCAGGGTGTCCCCCGCCTCTCGGCCAAAGACCGCTGGAGATAGGCACCAGCTCCCTGCGACCCTGAACAGGATGAAGCAGGTTTAGAAAATGGATGGATGAAAGTTGCTTATCATCTGTATTTGCTGACATACATACAGCCTTTTTAAAGACATTGTTGCTTCATTCCCTTAATTAAACACAATGTGAAGTATTTCTAATGCTAGCTGTACATATATATATACATACATACATGCATACATACACATACAGAAATCTTGTGCAGATATTTAGGACTGTAATTTAACTGAGGTAATACAGAAAATGGAAGGATGGCTGTTTATAATCATGTCTGCTTGACTTTCCCCTCTTTCAAACTTTTTCTTTTCTCTCTTTGCCTTTTCTTCCTCCCTTTGACATAACTATTTAATGATTGTCATCTTCTTTAACGAGGAGCGTCCCTTTATCAACCATGTTTATACTGCAGATAGAATTAACTCAGCTAAATACTTTATGCACAGGCACAGTCAACCTATGGTCTGTTTGCATTTTTCTGGGCTGCAGAATGACATGCAGCTCTGTTTGGCTTTCCTCTCTCACTTGTTCTTCAGCTCTCTGGGCACCATTTGCCTCTGCCTCCTCCCCCGTTCTCATTTTGCCTGAATTAATTGAGTTCTCATTTTTGCACAAAACTCACAGGAGGGCTGTGTGATGAAAAATGAGTGAGAGAAAGAATGAGAGAGACACAGAAAGATCAGTGGCAGAAGCCTAGAGGGGTATACCTTCCCTAGAGGTAAGATGGCCCCCCTGCCTACTTGTGGAGTCAGAGGCCCCTCCACAGTGACTTATATCTTCATCCTCTCAACAGTCATCTCTCAGCACTTTAGGGAAAAAGACCTGCAAGCTGATAATCGGGGTCACACAGATGTACTTCCTCAACTCATGTCTCAGGGGAGGTTTTCACCTAATTTGAGCTCCTTGTATCTAGAAAGCTAAGAAGTGTGCAAATTGGAAAAGTGTTAAAATAGAACCATATGTGGTAAATGATTTTAGAAAAAACAGGATCCACGGAGCAAACTGTGTACTGCACTTTTTCTGGTTCTAGCTATGAAACTAACAGTCTTTGCAGCAGTAACATGAAACAGAAATACTTGCTCATCATGAAAGTAGAATTGTGAATCCCATATTTTATCCACAATGTAAATTGTACAGTTTAATACAACATCTGATAACAAAAACCTGAACCAAATTATTAACTGTTATTTCTCTGAAAATGACCAAGACAGAATGTAATCCTGTATGTTGCTTTGGAAATCATGACAACTTGAGGCTGAAACAGTAGACATGATGTCCATCCCTGACTCTACCTTGGCCTGAACCCTTTTAATTATAAAGCATTACAACTTCTTCCTTTGCAATATTTATGCTTAGGGAGATAACTCCATCAGATGTCTTAGATTGCTGTAAGCTGAGATAAACACTTGCTGAGTTGTTACAGCCAATCGCCCGCCTCAGTTCCTCAATGTCACTGCCTTAGCACTCAATAATTCAAAGTTTGGCAGTAATGAGCTCCCTGTAGACCCCATCCCCAAGGAGCATCCCCACTGTGCCTCTACTGTAATGTAGTTATATCTCATGTCAGCTTTCAAATCAATTACATTTCTATCTGATGGCTAAGTAATTGCGCCTGATTGAGTTTTTGGCACGCCACTCAAGTGTGTGGTTTCCAAACTCAAGCCAGTCAAAACAGGAAGCTTCATCAAATGAATCTATATTTCATCCTGATTGAGGCTGCTTGCATGATAAGCATGAGTATAATTATGATAATAATAACAATAGCAATCTGTGTTTTCTCAGCTTAGTTTTTTTTTTTCATCTTGCTCTCCATATAATTTTTTAACCCCAGGGACAATAAACAGTATTTATTTTAGTCAAGATGCAAAGACTGATTTGATTGTTGGTAACTTAAGCAATTTAGTAGAACAAAACACAAACCATAAAAAAGAGTCTTGAATTTCAATTTGCTATTGTGCAACAGAGTTCTTTTTTTTTTGCCTTCCTACACATTTGTTTTATACTTGATGCAAATTTGCCTATATTTTAATATTATATACATATTTTATTACATTATGACCCAGAAAATTTAATAACAAGACAAGAACTGTCCGACAGTTAAGGTTAAAACAGTGTTGTTTTACATGCCAGGTCTTATAAAGGGTTGAGTTTTATTTACACTGAAATATATTGATAGATGAATGGACAGGGTGATGGACCATCGTGGACAAATTACGATAGATGTGTGGGTGGATTTGTGGACAAAAGTTCACTGGAACTGTTGGTCAAATAGACATGGGAATGGAGAAAATGTTTACAAGAATGGATGAATGACTGGTTATGTGAAGAGAAAGATAGATCAACAGAGTGCATGCTTGAATGGAAAATGGTATTCTCTAATGGAGAAATATTGATATAGATGAGAGAGAGGATGCTGTGGTTAGGTACATCAGCAACAAAATAGTGATAAATTGTGGCTCCTTTCAGCAGCACTAAGTATAACAGACATAGTAAAGCAGCTTGGCTCATCCATAATCAGCAGACACATATGATTGTCTTTATGCCAGAAGAAAACTTCTCTGAAAGGAAAGCTCTGGAAGTATCTGCCAACCTGTCTCTCTCCACTATCAATCTTTTTCTTTTTTTGTATCATGTTGCTGTCAGTGGTGTTATCCTTTTAATCTCCTTACTTGTTTTATTCTCTCATTTCTCTTCTGATGGCTCTGCATCTCCGCATCTGTCGCTCTTATTCTCTCTGACACTGTCTTTTGTGTAACAGCTTTTCTTTTTTTTCAGTTGGGGAGCCACTGGGTGCACATCTACAATCTTGCCTTTTATTTCATGGCTTCTGGAAATGGATGTTTTACTGCCTTCATTAAGGCATGCAGCAGTCAGTGCTGTGTTTTCCCTCTGAAGTTTAGCTTCATGAACCTCGCCATTAGAGGACATTATGGCCCCAGATTTCAGGGCACAGTGGAACACTGTATAATTTGATTAGTGTTATTAATCAAGTGGAATAACGCTTCTTGCCCTCATCTCTCTTTTTCCTCCTCCTTTCTGCTATTTTACTTCTTCATTCAAATGCTTCCCTTGCCTCTTCCTCCTCCCCTTATCTATGTACTTCGCCATTTGTCTGCACTATGACACACATGCAGTGAAACTGACAAAAGGCCCTGCACCTTCCGTTTTAAAAACAATGATTTACCACTTGTTTTTTGTCCTCTCTCACTCGCTCTATAGCCCTCCACCATAACCCCCTCTGAGCGATGCCTCCTCTCTTTACCCGAGACATAAATCAATTGAGATGAAAGTTCCATAATTGTGCTTGCTGGGAGGGATTTGAGCAAAATTGCACTATGAATTTTTTAAAGGGAATTTTTACTAGCTGTTCAGCGAGACTTGGGCGGCGAAGGAAGGTGAGGCCACAAGGATTTATGGGCCTGGATTCTTCATTACTGAAGTAATTTTCCTGCAAATGATAGTGCAGCACCCTGGAGGGGGACTGCTGCCCGCCTGGGAGAGTACAAACCTGCTTAATCTCTTGTGGAGAGAAAGAAGCTCAGAGCACTAATATCATCTGTAAGGGACTGAAGCTCCATTTGTTCACATCTAAACCACAGCCAGTTTATTTGTGATTCATAGTAATTGATTGCTTTGATTTGTACCAGAAGTAGCAATGCAAGTTGATTTCATTACAAATAATAGTTGGTTCAAATCCCTGTAGGAAAAATACATTGCATTTTTAGGATACTCTGAAATATGTATGCCTGACACATATTTTCATATGTTTAGCATAAGTATTTAATTGTAAAAGTTAACACTGGCATAATTCAAACTTTACTGTATACAAGCACTACAGCAGCTGATGTATGTTGTATTTCTCCCTTGTTCTTTTTTATGTGGCTTCTGCCCTGTTATCTGTTTGTAGAGTGTATGTCCACCTGTTGATTTAGACCTGCTTTACTAAGCTGCCAATTTGTTTCTTTATAAGCACACATTATGGCTCTCCCTGTCTTTCTCCTTTTGGTCTTTTATCCCTCATCATTTAATCTTTCTCAGTCTAATACGGCTGACATTCTGTCTCCATCTCTTTAGGTGCTGCCAGCAGCAGTGGCCCTCCTCAAGGTTAGTGCGTCCATGATGCCAGGTCTCATTCTGTATACTGCCTGCTGTCCAGTCAATTTTACAGCTCAGTAGCTTGAGAAGCAGAGAGGCTAAATCTGCTGCAAGAAGGAGAAAGAGAGAGAGGGTAGGAGGAAAGGAAAAACAAAATTATTGTGCACCCTGTCACTGACTGAAGTGGGTCTCATTCCAGGAACACTAACAACTCAAGACAATTAGTCACTTCTCACTAGGTTAGTTTTGAGACTCTCTTGAGTGCCAGAAGAAGCCAGGCCATAAAGAACCCTTTAACCTACCTAAGCGCTACAGCTATTGAAGCAACTCAATGAAGAGAGCCAAAACTCAATGAAGAGAGCCAAAAATTAGCAGTGAAATTGTTCGTTTGCATAATACTGAGATATAAATAGAGCCATAAAATATTTAACTATAATAAAAAAATGAAACGGGTGTATATCAATGACACTTGTAGATTTTTTTCCCACTGTATTGTTTAAAATTAACAAAACAACATCTCTAGCCTTCCACATCCCACTTAATAGTCCATCTAAGATTGTTTGCTGCCAAAGATGAGCCCTGTAGTTTTAGCCACCACATGCTCCTGAACAAAAGTGAGGCATGACTAAGATGGGTGGTGCGTGGAAGATCAGGAAGAAAAGTTTGTCCTGGGTCCTCTGCAGAGACTCAGCGTGACCAATTGGGGTGAAGGGGAGGAATAAGGCTATTCACTGGGCCTAATGAAAGAGCTCCTGCTGGGGCTTGAATGAGGGTGGGCCCATCTGCACCACATAGGCATACATAAACCAGTGACCTCGAAAATTACCCAGGAAGCACTTCAGGACAGTTGTCCCAGCAACAGGATGGGGTTTGCATGGTAACCAGCCGCTTCAATCAGTGCCTGTCAGCATCTCACACAGAGCAAATTTCTCTTTCTGCTCTGAAAGAACCCAGTGTGAAATCAACTTCATGGAACATAACCCTTTTTCTTTAAAGGGAAAGGCTTGTCCTATAAGCATTCTGCAGCTCTCACCATTTGGAGAGGTGAAAGATGCTGCCCTTAGGATTTTTCCTCTTGAGTAACATACATGTTGTTTATAAGAAGGTTAACAAGAGTTGCTGAGCATTTAGTTCAATCTTTAATAGTTATTTTTAAATAGAACTGATTATAAAATTGTAGATTGGGACTCAGATTCCTTCAGTGTCCTGGGAACCGGACATTGTGTCTATATGCATCTCTGAGGATCTGGTTCATTGGATTTTTTTCATGATATTTGGTTTAATATATTCATCCTTGATGAGACTAAGCCACGCAGGTCATTGAAGTTCCATTGCTGTCTCGGTTTCCACGTAGAAATTTTGACAGCATGAAATGACAATCCACCCCTGCACGCATCTCCCACGTCAAAAAGTAATGAGATTGTGCTGCTGGAAATATCACTACAAAGCATCAGGCCTGCGCTCGGATCTGACTACACCTTCAAACAGCTTTGCCTGCCAGCTCGGCTGCCTCGCCTGCCTGCTGCATAAGAAATGAACAAAAACAATCAGAATCAGACACAGAGAAACGACAAGGGAAGCTCCCCACCCTGACAGAACGAACAAACCAGGGCCTTTCATCCTGAGAGTGATTAGCCATCCGAAACGTTTTTAAACCCCTCTTTGAGCGTGTTCGTCAAACGAAAGCATTCCATTGAGGAATGGTGGTGAGATGTTTCTCGCTGGGAAGCGCCAGTGATCTAGTCTCTGATTATGGCGCTGCTGACAAGGATGGCGTGTCTGGGAGCTTTATAAGTGGGGCTTTTTGCTTCAGTCTTGTTCCCTTCCTGTCAGATACACCACCAAAGACACCGGGAAACAAAAGAGCCCCTCAGATTCTGCTCTCACATTTATCTCCCTGATGCTTTGTGCATAAAAACAGCCCTAATTTACCACACTAATTTTCCCTGATGCTGGCCTAATGTGACCATAACTAGTTGAAATAAATGCTGTGTTTTAGCATAGAAATAAAACATATATAGTTTCCAGTTTGTGTATTTTATGTCTTTGTCTCATCGTTTTTGAAATAATGCTGATTGCATTCTTAGTTTCTCTAGAGAAATGACAATTCTAATACTAGCAGCATCATTACACTTCTTCTGTTGCATATAAAGCCAGAACAAATTTACTTTTGAGGTCTTGAAGAGTCATTTAACAAAGCTGGTTTGAATTTTCAGAATTTGGCATTGAAAACTTCTACAATCTGGTTTCTGAAGGGTGGAGGAGAAGGATTTTGGAATGGAGTAGAGACAATTTGAAGAATCAAAGATGGTTGGGGGGGCACCAAGGAAGAGTTGGATCGGTTAGGAAAAAAAATGAAAAGAGTTAAGCCACAGCTCATAAAAATCAGTATTATAACAACATTAATTGATGCTGCTGAGTACCATATGTGACACCATATGGAATTGCTGCCCCAGAGACCTGCTATAATAGACAGCCCACAGTGGTGCTCACAACTTGGCGCATTTACAAACAAGGGATGTCCCATTAATATCAGCCACACAAACTGAGCAGGAGACAGTGGGAGATGGAGTCAGATGGTGTTAAGGAGTAAGAGGGTAAGGGAGGGGGAAAAATTGGGAGAAAGACCCAAAATAATTCTCCCTTTGTCTGAATGCAGTCTCTTTATCTACCACTTGCATTCCTACCTCTTAATATTTGTGCCAAATAAACAGATCTACTATACATGCATATCAGTCATTTATTATTTACTGTCTCAGCTACTCTACTCCCACGGTTCCTTAATTACTGTAATAAACTGCCCCGCCCATTGGGGTTGATCAGACCGCCCTCTGTCTGCCCAACTGCCACTCCCTGCACAGATGTCCAACCGACCTTTCATCATGCACGCAGCCACACACACTTCCGCAGGTGATGTGATTCATGGCAACTTGAATGAGCTCTGTTTAACCTTTCTAAGCCTAATCATAGGACAGCAGTTATTTACTGCTGCTGTCTACAATTTCCAGGCCTTCCTGTTCAGTGTTGCTCCTCACACTGACACAACAGCTATGACATAAATGATATAACATCGCACAAGGGGATAAGGATCTAGATTTCAGTAAAAAAACAACATTGTTTAAATTAAAAACAATAATTTATCATTTGTAAGAGCTCTTGATATGCAATGGACAGGGTTTTGGGTGATGGTATGTCATGAATAGAAATGTACTACATTTTATGTGATGCTATCATTAGTCCTTACATTAGTGCTTACATGCCCAGGGCAAAGAGGGAAAGAGATCCACATGAAACAGAGTTGTCAGCCATTCTGTTGAGTTTCATAGAATGTGAGGCAGAACAAGAAAAGTGTACAGCTGTTTCCTCTCTGACACAGAGGGAGGCAGATGAAGAGCAAAAGAGGGAAAAGAAAAAAAGGGAGGGAGGGGAGAAAGAGGGAGCGCAAAAGAAAGCTCTCTGCTCTGTGATGTGCACTGATGTAGCTGCAGCTCTGGGTCAAACGCTGCCAGTGTTCTGTGTTCATCTAAGTCTTGTCTCCCCAGTGCTCCTTTAAATTATTCACAGCCTAAAGTGTGCAATGTGGCTGCCTCCTTTTCTCCTCTCTCCTCCTCCCTACATTGCTCTGTCTCTTTTGTTCTATTTCCCTGTCCCTCTTGTTCTCACTTATGTGACGACTAGTTTCAGAACTCTCCAACCTCTTTCACATCCACCGATCTACCCAACCAGCTTTCATTAGAGACACTCTTTCTTTCATCCCTGTTCATCTCTTACTTGATCCTCCTGACTGCCAGGCTAGAGCCAGCTGTCTTTTTTACAGGAGAGGCTGCCAGCTGTTAGCATCAGCTCCTTGGTAGCGCCTACTTGCACTCTGCATTTCTTATTTTCCATAAATTTATATCATCCAAGATATAGTAATTGTCCTCAGAGTGTATTTTCCCCTCATTCTCATTTTTCATTGTAATTTTTTTCAGTGATCATTTCATCAAAGTTACAAGGCTTGATCTTAATAATTATAAGTCCCTAAAGATGCAATTAATTGGTAGAAACCAAGGAAATGCTGGTGCTCAAATTTAACAATATGTTTACATATTGCAATGTTGAAGTGTATTTTGCATATGGAAAGAAAATTCATATTGTACCTCTTTGTGTCATAGTGTGAGGTTACAAACAGACTTTGTTTTAATCTATCTATCTACCTGCTTCTTCCTGTTCAGGGTTCCAAGCGTTCATTGTTTGCAAGTCTATCAACGGGCTACACACTAAAATTAATTTATACCTTAGCCCTAAACCTGCTCCTAACCCAAAAATCTCAAGCTACCTTATTAGGGAGTGTTTTTCCCATAAGGACTATTGTTCCTGACAAGGTTGGTGATTATACCTGAATTAGTACCAAAAATCAAGTTTTCACACACACACTTGGGGTCAGTTAAGAGTTGCTAATTAACCTAACATGCAATTTTTTTTTTTTTTTTTTTAAATCCTTGAAAAGACTCAAACATGCATCCTAACTTTATGCAGAAAGGTCCCAACTTGGTGTTAAACCTTTGACCTTCTTGCTGCAGCTTAACAGTCCTAACCAACTGAGCCACTGTGCAGCGTACAGCCCTGGAATTTGTTACTGAATATTAATTTCATGTAAACTAGGAAGATGCAAGCATTGGCAATATGCAGAAGCAGAATAATGAGGATAAATTGTGCCTCTGATGACCATGTGAGGGAAGAGCAGAGTTAAAGAGAGTGGTTGATTCCAGGTTCAGTTTTTGCCACGGGACACTCATTTGCAATTCTGTACCCTGCCTCCAATAAAGTTTGATCATTGCAAAGGAGGAACTGAAGGAGCATGGGAGGGGTAGGGGAGCATAAGCTTTCACCCTCCCTCTTTGCTCCCCCTCCCAAAACCCCCGATCCACTCTCTCACAACTGCTGTCACCAAGTATGTATGCCCCCTCTGGCCCAATGACAAGTCTAGCGTGAAACGCTCGGCTGCCCCCTGAAATTAGCAGTAGAGCCCCTGGGCAGCACATGTTTCTCATGACCAGCACACAGTGGGCTACCGCCAGATTCTTTTCATTATAACTGTGGCCTGCCAGCCCCCTGACTCTACTCCTTCTGCTTCTTCCTCCATCAAACCTCCCTCTACTCCTCCTTCCCCCTGTGCCTCAGCCAGAGCTCAGTCAACAGCATCTGTAGTGCTCATCATAATACTGCCGAGGAAGGGAAGAAAGGAAGAAGCCAGACTCTTTGTGGGTGTTGCTGTTATCTTTGTGTATGTGCATGTCTTCATAAATGCATACAGTATGTGAATTTGTGAGAACACATATAGTACAAATATGCAAATGTACTGTGTGTACATGCCTTCATGTGTTGGCTTGACTGGATTAGTGAAGAGAGAGAGTTAGCAGTAGGAAGATGGAGTGAGAAGGAGGAAGAGAGAAGGAGAGTAGTAGAACAGAGCAACGCCTGGAGGCTCAATCTGTTCCTCACTGAGCTACATCAGTGTTAGAGACGGCAGCTTGGGCCGCGGGGAAGCCTCCATTCCCTCCATCAAACTGTCAAGCAGCCAGCGGAGCTGCACAGGGAGACTCTCAGCTGCCCTCGGGGCCAGTTCAAGTCAACATCCCATTTCCTTGCTTCCCCACCTAATTTCTCCTAGGCCCCAACTTAAATTTCCAATGCCCAGCGTCTGCTGCTGCAGTTCAGCAGCATTGGGCCTAGGGCCATGTCGAAACACAGGCAAGTGCTCAGGATTTTGTATTGTGTGAGTGCACCTACCTCTGGAGGTGAGACACCAAGCCAACTACAGTCACAGAGTCAGCAGAGACAGGAGGAAGCAGGGGAGGGTGTTAAGAAAAACATGGTGAAAGAGAAGCTTTTTGTTCTCTTACTCTCTGTGTGCTCATTCTTCTTTCTTGACTATATATTTATGGCACAGTTGTGTATTCCCCATTCCTTCAGGATTCTGACAGTTCCTCTTTCTCTCTGAGTTGAATAAATGCTCCCCATTCCCTCATACATCTGCCATTACTGTCTGTTTTTCCCTCGCCAAACTACTCCAAGGATCACACTAGCAGCTCAGCCAGTTCTGTCATTCTCCCGGGGTTTTGCTGAAAGCAAAGGTTGAGGGATTTGGCGAGGGCAAGTCGGTCATTTAATTTAGTAAAGGAGGAGGACCACTCTTCAAGTTTATCCACAGTGCTATCACTATCAATCTGTCCGCGTACCGCACCCTGCACCCCCACTTCCTTTTTGACTTCACCTCATACTTTGCATGGAAGTGAAGCAGAGCATTGCCAGATATCAGTTCTGTTTACATGGACTCTGGGTAATGTTAAAGTCTGCTTAGTTTGGCCCCAGGTCGGGACTATATCTTTTCTCACCCTGTCTTGATTTACATGACCTCCACTGACTCTTCCTTTAAGTGTGTCAGCTCTAAACCAAAGGCTGCTGTGTGTCTTTCAAATTCAACGAGCTCCTGAGCTTGTCTTTTTCAATCATCCTTCACTCTTCTTCTCTCTCTCTTTCTGTCTTCTCTCAATGGGCCTCTTTAAAGAGGGGCTTTTGCTGAAGCTGTCTGTTTGCACAGCCAACTCCAAGGTCTCAAGCTCAAATATGGTTTTGTGTTAGATCCTGTCTAGGCCTGCTGGTCGATATAATTTCTGCCCGGCAGAGCTTTTTCTCTCAAACTCATTCCCTGTGGGCTGTACATCTTCAGTGGGATCAATACCTTCCTAATCCAGAGCTCCCAGGTTGACCCTGAGTAATCAGCTGACTTCCCATCCTGCCTTCTGGGGAGGTTAAGGGTCAAATGGCTGTATATATTTGATCTTGTGATCAGATCACTTTGCTAGGTGGTGCTTTCAGATAGAGCTAGTGAGGTCAAGAGCAATCACTTGATTTTTTTTATTTATTTCGCCTTTTGGTAGGGGTGGGCATCTGGGATTATGGGAGTAAAAACAAAAACTGCTAAATAAACCAGATAAACAGTAAGGTTTTAAAATAGTTTTCCTTTTTCTTCAGTTGCATTTACTTAGTTTGCATTTTGTTTTTGCGCTATTTTAGTTGCACAGTAGCAATAAAATTGCAGTATTAAATAAAGTTGTAAAAAAATGTGGGAAAAAATTGATAAAGAACCGCATGTTGGAATTGGAATAAGAGTTTATGTTTCGTTTCTGGGATGGTGTAACTTTACAATCCCCTGCTGATGCTTTATGACTGTAAGGATGTCTCTCAGTGGATTTGAGGTGTCACATCAATGCCCCATCAGAGTGACCACAGATCTGACATCCTCACACCTCATCCCATCTTCTGCAGGAGGCAAATTGCAGGAGAAAATTGTTGTTGTTCTACCAGCATCCGCCAATGGTTTGGTCCTCAACTATCTGAATGGGCCATTACCCCCTCTGTGTGCTCTCACTTTAGGTGGTCTGGGTTTGGCAAACTCTTCTTTTACAGTTATGTATCTCTGTGATATCTGTGAAAAAATGTTTTCTAAATTAAAGCCTTATGTTACATAAGCATAGAGATTTCTGCATATTTGCACTGTTAACCTGCCACATTATTGGCTTGGAAAAGGGATTGAGGAAACAAAGGCTGTCTTATGACTGACAAGGATTTACATTAATTGTTATTTCAGTATCAGCAATAATTCCAACATATACCAATTAGTAAGTTTATTTTTCCATTCCTCTGTCTACAGTGAAATCTAAAGTCAGTATTTATGACTGTCATTTAGTACCACACCTTGAAACTTGAGCCAGTCAAGTTTTCAACATAAATGTTTTGTTTTTTTACCCCAAAGCTTATATGCATATGTTTCCGTTTTTATTTATTTTGTTTATAGTTTTGTTTTAGAAAGAATTGATAGTGACACCTAAATGCCAGCAGCTCTGGCATTTCTTGTATTGTTTATTTTTTATGCATTTCCTGCAGCAAGTCAAGGGTTGCAATCTGTATTCAGGAAGACAGTTGTTGACACCCTGCCAGTATTTACGTAGCCAGGCAAGTTCCTCTTCTGTTCCTCTCTCTGTCTCTGAGGCAGAAATTATGGCAGCATGTCCTCTGAGCGTGACAAGTGGAACTGTATGATTAATTTGGCCAGTCATTTTATTGTGCTCCAGGACGTGCAGCATTTATTGTCTTTTCCTTGCATGTCCACTAGAATCTGCAAGAGAAATTGTCCAGTAAATTTCAGACACCCATCCCTCCCTCTTTCTGTTTTTATTCTCTCTGTTTCTCCTCTCAGCCCTGCCTCATTTCGGGCCTGGGCTATGGGGTTGTCATGGGGCATGGCTCAGGTCGTAGCCTGGCTCAAGCCAGGGCCACTGGTAGAATAAGTATCTTGTCTCTGTAGTGTTGAAAGCTGTGTAAATGTCAAACACATTGGTCTGATGTGCTCACTGAGAGGAGGGCTGGGAGAAGATGTGAAAAGCTGGGAGGATGAGTGGATGAGCCTTTGTTACTCTTCTTAGGTAGTTATTATCTGGTACAGTTGTTGATGTTTTATGCCTCTGAAGAGCTGGACAGTATTTCTATGAATTTGTATCATTTTTCTAGGTGTTGGGGGAGGTGGCGTGGAGTCAGGGTTGGTTTGTCAGCATCTGTGAGACACAAACCACTAGGGGCTCGGCTCCTGTCAGACAGCTTAGTGAGCAGCACAACTTTTGTGATTTTAACAACATCCCTTCTGACCACAGACGTCCTGCTCAAGAAGAATTTTTTGAGAGGTTAGGGTTTTGTATTTTAATATTTTGCAGTGTTTTTGTGAAGAACTTTTATCCTTGAGCAGATAAAGTTAAAGAAGCATTAAACACTAAATGACGTGTCTTTCTATCGCATCACAAGTACGGTATAAGCCAGTTTTATTCTTTGCTTTGACTGGACTAAGTATAACAGCTTAGCAGGGCAATCATACGGCACTGACAAAATTGGTCTAACATTACCTTCATCCACACATCCCGTCATTTCTATCACATCCCCCCACTTGTTCATACTGTTTTTCTCCCCCATTTCCACCAGCCTCTTTTCCCCTGCTGAGCTGTGTTGTGTCTCTGTCTCTGAGATAGTGTTTCTCTTTACGCTCTGGTGCAGTGCATGCTTCTTGTAAAAGGATAAGCACCATGCTGGGCTCTTTTGATATTATTTTTCCTCCTCTCCAACCTTATGAGGTCTCATCTCTAGTGGATGAGCCAGCCAGGCCATTGCTGCAACAACAAGGCAAAGCATGTACCCAGGAAAGAGACAGACCCAATTGTTCATCTCTATCAACTAGGGTTTAAATTCATCTCTTGTAATAGAGTGGAGTCCACAAGCGCTATGATGGAAGTCATTTTTTAATACCATGCCAAAAATACATACCAGACATTTTCCAGTAGTGATGTTTATTATGATTTGATCAGTACTGTCCTTATTATTTATGTCGATCAAGATGAGTATATTAAATGTGATGAGATTTGGTGTTGTTTTGTTTTGATAAAATGACAGAGATTTAAGGCAACAGTAAATACCAATAAAGTTGTGAGCAATCATTTTAAATTAGAATGTTAAGTCTGCTTCTTCTTTTATTTTGTAAACCATTTCATAGATACGTTTTCTTTGCAGAATGGCAGTGCATTTGTAATTTTATTTAACAAATCCAGAAATCTTCATGCACACTGGTTTTTCACATTATTGAATTTCCTCTACAGATTTCTTCATGCTCAGTCTTGCAAGAACATTTCTGAATCAACAAAAGAATGTCAGACTTTTCTTTTAGTTTATATGCTGCAGTCGGTGTTTTAAATAATACAATGGACTCTCCCAAACGCTGGAGTGACATAGTTTTTCTCTTAAACCTTAGAGCAGCACAAATTTCTGTTGGAACTTCTGTCATGAAATAGTAGGATGAATCATGGTTGGACCTCCTCACACACTTACTGTAGCTCCATTATACTCTCCTGAGTGAGCTGGCCCATTGGGCCATTGCTCAGTTTGCTCTCGTTACTTTATATATACATATATATTATACATATGGGCCCACCACGCTCATAATAAAAGGTTACTGTGGCTCCACTGACCCAGCTGCCTCATTATTGTGGCCTGTTCTGACAAGGAGTCAAACAAAATCAAATGGAGTCAATTTAAATATACTACAACAGGAACTTAACTGACGGACTGAAGCAGATTTTGCAGTGGACCTTCCCTGATTGTGACGCTTATACAAATTGGTCATCTCCTTATACACCCTGCTGTGAGTTCCATTGGGACTGCAGTGGGACTGTTCTGCTGAGCAACCTTTCCCATTTCCACAACTTCACTATTTAAAGGCCTCTACACACTGCACGATAATCGGGCCTAATTTTGTCCTGATCTGCCCCTTACAACAAAGCCTGCAAAGGCCTAAATGTCGGGCGTATGCAAACAACATTGTGCCCGATTTTTCTGTAGTGTGGGGTGTGTTAAGAGTGATTCTGTCCGATCCAATTTGCTCGGAGGGCCTCGGAAGGAGAGATCGTAAATAATGAACACGTTCAACATTTACGAAATCCTGTTTGTTGTGTGCTCCGAGAGGTGCCGAGAGGAGCAGAACATGTACAGTGCGCAACGTTACTTGTACCGCTAATCAAGATGCGAACTGACTCAGTTGACTGACAGAGGAGGAAATAAAAAAAAAAAAAACGGAAACACGGTGCAGCGAAAAATAAAATTATCTTGGACTTATGTTACAGTTGTGTTTCTTTCATTTTAATGTTCAAACAAGCTGATTAGAGAACTAAATATAAAAATGAAATTAAACAATTGCACTTGAAGTACAAATACCGGTTCCTACATGGAACCGCAATGCGCACCCCTTTTGTGCATAACTAAATACTGGGATTGCTGCAGAGGTTATTTTCAAGAGGTTTAGGGTTTTTGCCCCGGACAGAGGTCTTATCATGGGGGTTTAGATGTTGGTCTAGGCTGAATCTGCTCCACCCCCCACTGGAGACTGGAATGAAACGCATCCTCAGACACGTTTTAAAATAAGGAATATCAAATGTAAGTGCTCAGAAGTCTAAAAGACTCTGGACTAACTGTTTACTGCTCTGTAAACCAGGAAAGTCCGCGGGATGAAAGCAGCCTCAGGTTCCTGTGTTTGGATCACATCAGGCTCTTGAGCGCGTCTGATGTGATCCAAATACCCAGCTGCACCGGCCACAGCTGCGCTTCAAAACCTCAGTAACTTCTCAATATTCAGTCAGTGAGATGCTTTGAATACAGTGACTGGGAATCTTTAATTGATTTATTTACCTGGGCCCTCATTTACCAATCATAGTTAAGCACAGACCCATGCGTATTTCGTGCGTTGGAACAATTCTATGCACTGTGTGGTATTTATCAATTTGTACTTGAAATGTTCCTAAATATAAGTACATCTCTGATTGTACTTACGCACAGCATCTAGTGGTAGAACATGGAACCAAAATTCTGAACGTCTGCCATCCGTAATCGTGTTCCTCATCCATTATCTCTGAACCAATTAGTAATTATGTGTGTTAATAAACAGCTTTGTCGTATAATTGGGGTTTAAAGTTATAAAAGACATCTGTGACCTAGAGGTATCTGAGATCGTGGCTGATCTTGCATTATCTTCCATTATTGCTGAGATCTGGTGACTGTGGGGGCCCTTGTAGTACAGTGAACTCATTGTCATGTTCAAGAAACCAATTTGAAATGATTCCAGGTTTATGACATGGTGCATTATCCTGCTGGAAGTAGCCATCAGAGGATGGGTACATGGTGGTCATAAAGGGATGGACATGGTCAGAAACAATGCTCAGGTAGCCCGTGGCATTTAAACGATGCCCAATTGGCACTAAGTGGCCTAGAGTGTGCCAAGAAAACACCCCCCATACCATTAAACCACCAAGGCATGATGGATCCATGTTTTCATTCTGTTTACGCCAAATTCTGACTCTACCATTTGAATGTCTCAACAGAAATCGAGACTCATCAGACAAGGCAACATTTTTCCAGTCTTCAACTGTCCAATTTTGTTGAGCTCATGCAAATTGTAGCCTCTTTTTCCTATTTGTAGTGGAGATGAGTGGTACCCGGTGGGGTCTTCTGCTGTTGTAGCCCATCCGCCTCAAGGTTGTGCATGTTGTGGCTTCACAAATCCTTTGCTGCAGTCTTCGGTTATAATGAGTGGTTATTTTAGTCAGAGTTGCTCTTCTATCAGCTTGAATCATTCGGCCCATTCTCCTCTGACCTCTAGCATCAACAAGGCATTTTCGCCCACAGGACTGCCGCATACTACATGTTTTTCACTTTTCACACCATTCTTTGTAAACCCTAGAAATGGTTGTGCGTGAAAATCCCAGTAACTGAGCAGATTGTGAAATACTCAGACTGGCCCGTCTGGCACAAACAACCATGCCATGCTCAAAATTGCTTAAATCACCTTTCTTTCCCATTCTGACAATCAGTTTGGAGTTCAGGGGATTGTCTTGACCAGGACCACACCCCTAAATGCATTCAAACAACTGCCATGTGACTGGTCGATTAGATAATTGCATTAAGTAGAAGTTGAACAGGTGTTCCTAATAATCCTTTAGGTGAGTGGATATTTTATTTTACATTTGTTGCCAGTAACGGTAACAACTCTGGTTTCAGTCATTACCTCCACCAAGAAGGTAATGTTTTCATCTGGGTTTATTTGTCTGTCTGTTAGCAGAATAACTCAAAAACTTATGGATGGATTTTGATGAAATTTTTAGTAAAGGTCAGGAACGACCCAAGGAACAATTGTTTAGATTTTTGGCTGATCTGGATTACTGTCTGGATCTAGGAATTTTTTTAAGCATAGGGACATAATACTTTCTAAAATGTGTCCAAGGGCTGCTTGGCAGAGGTCCACACTCTCCGAGTGCTTTTCTAGTTGGTTATGTGAAGACTTGGTAACTTGGTAGTTTCCTAGCCACGTTCACACAACCAATGACCGAAACCAGAGGATTTTGAAAAGGTAGGTACAAATTTTATTGGAAATTTATGTTGTAAACAGATAACTCCAGCAGGCAGGATGTGGCAGCAAAACCCCATGGATAATTTCCCTTATAATGATCAGCTGTGTGGACTGACTAACTGACTGACTGACTGAGTAGTGAGTGAGTGAGTGAGTAACTGACTGTCTTACTAAAAAGATAGATATCTGTATTATGCAAATAAAACTGATTTCAGATCAGTTTCAATACATAGCCTCAAACTTTGATGCACAATCGATCTGCAGATGGATCATGCTCCTTCCTGATTATTGACCAATAGCAGGAGCAATAGCAGCCTTCCTAATTTGCATAATGAGGCAGAAATGCATACAGTAAAGTAAAAAGTGGAGAGACGAGGGAATGTAAAATCAAAGAATGCATGTATGAGGTAAAGGAAAAACTAATATATTTTTATTCAGCTGCATGTATAAAGAAAAAGAAAACAAAATATATATTTTTCCTAATGAAAATGCACGTATATGTATACTGTATATATATATATATATATATATATATATATATATATATATATATATA
>SSNP01000098.1:500788-570749 GCA_006937955.1 Pachypanchax playfairii
TGGACTAAGTATAACAGCTTAGCAGGGCAATCATACGGCACTGACAAAATTGGTCTAACATTACCTTCATCCACACATCCCGTCATTTCTATCACATCCCCCCACTTGTTCATACTGTTTTTCTCCCCCATTTCCACCAGCCTCTTTTCCCCTGCTGAGCTGTGTTGTGTCTCTGTCTCTGAGATAGTGTTTCTCTTTACGCTCTGGTGCAGTGCATGCTTCTTGTAAAAGGATAAGCACCATGCTGGGCTCTTTTGATATTATTTTTCCTCCTCTCCAACCTTATGAGGTCTCATCTCTAGTGGATGAGCCAGCCAGGCCATTGCTGCAACAACAAGGCAAAGCATGTACCCAGGAAAGAGACAGACCCAATTGTTCATCTCTATCAACTAGGGTTTAAATTCATCTCTTGTAATAGAGTGGAGTCCACAAGCGCTATGATGGAAGTCATTTTTTAATACCATGCCAAAAATACATACCAGACATTTTCCAGTAGTGATGTTTATTATGATTTGATCAGTACTGTCCTTATTATTTATGTCGATCAAGATGAGTATATTAAATGTGATGAGATTTGGTGTTGTTTTGTTTTGATAAAATGACAGAGATTTAAGGCAACAGTAAATACCAATAAAGTTGTGAGCAATCATTTTAAATTAGAATGTTAAGTCTGCTTCTTCTTTTATTTTGTAAACCATTTCATAGATACGTTTTCTTTGCAGAATGGCAGTGCATTTGTAATTTTATTTAACAAATCCAGAAATCTTCATGCACACTGGTTTTTCACATTATTGAATTTCCTCTACAGATTTCTTCATGCTCAGTCTTGCAAGAACATTTCTGAATCAACAAAAGAATGTCAGACTTTTCTTTTAGTTTATATGCTGCAGTCGGTGTTTTAAATAATACAATGGACTCTCCCAAACGCTGGAGTGACATAGTTTTTCTCTTAAACCTTAGAGCAGCACAAATTTCTGTTGGAACTTCTGTCATGAAATAGTAGGATGAATCATGGTTGGACCTCCTCACACACTTACTGTAGCTCCATTATACTCTCCTGAGTGAGCTGGCCCATTGGGCCATTGCTCAGTTTGCTCTCGTTACTTTATATATACATATATATTATACATATGGGCCCACCACGCTCATAATAAAAGGTTACTGTGGCTCCACTGACCCAGCTGCCTCATTATTGTGGCCTGTTCTGACAAGGAGTCAAACAAAATCAAATGGAGTCAATTTAAATATACTACAACAGGAACTTAACTGACGGACTGAAGCAGATTTTGCAGTGGACCTTCCCTGATTGTGACGCTTATACAAATTGGTCATCTCCTTATACACCCTGCTGTGAGTTCCATTGGGACTGCAGTGGGACTGTTCTGCTGAGCAACCTTTCCCATTTCCACAACTTCACTATTTAAAGGCCTCTACACACTGCACGATAATCGGGCCTAATTTTGTCCTGATCTGCCCCTTACAACAAAGCCTGCAAAGGCCTAAATGTCGGGCGTATGCAAACAACATTGTGCCCGATTTTTCTGTAGTGTGGGGTGTGTTAAGAGTGATTCTGTCCGATCCAATTTGCTCGGAGGGCCTCGGAAGGAGAGATCGTAAATAATGAACACGTTCAACATTTACGAAATCCTGTTTGTTGTGTGCTCCGAGAGGTGCCGAGAGGAGCAGAACATGTACAGTGCGCAACGTTACTTGTACCGCTAATCAAGATGCGAACTGACTCAGTTGACTGACAGAGGAGGAAATAAAAAAAAAAAAAACGGAAACACGGTGCAGCGAAAAATAAAATTATCTTGGACTTATGTTACAGTTGTGTTTCTTTCATTTTAATGTTCAAACAAGCTGATTAGAGAACTAAATATAAAAATGAAATTAAACAATTGCACTTGAAGTACAAATACCGGTTCCTACATGGAACCGCAATGCGCACCCCTTTTGTGCATAACTAAATACTGGGATTGCTGCAGAGGTTATTTTCAAGAGGTTTAGGGTTTTTGCCCCGGACAGAGGTCTTATCATGGGGGTTTAGATGTTGGTCTAGGCTGAATCTGCTCCACCCCCCACTGGAGACTGGAATGAAACGCATCCTCAGACACGTTTTAAAATAAGGAATATCAAATGTAAGTGCTCAGAAGTCTAAAAGACTCTGGACTAACTGTTTACTGCTCTGTAAACCAGGAAAGTCCGCGGGATGAAAGCAGCCTCAGGTTCCTGTGTTTGGATCACATCAGGCTCTTGAGCGCGTCTGATGTGATCCAAATACCCAGCTGCACCGGCCACAGCTGCGCTTCAAAACCTCAGTAACTTCTCAATATTCAGTCAGTGAGATGCTTTGAATACAGTGACTGGGAATCTTTAATTGATTTATTTACCTGGGCCCTCATTTACCAATCATAGTTAAGCACAGACCCATGCGTATTTCGTGCGTTGGAACAATTCTATGCACTGTGTGGTATTTATCAATTTGTACTTGAAATGTTCCTAAATATAAGTACATCTCTGATTGTACTTACGCACAGCATCTAGTGGTAGAACATGGAACCAAAATTCTGAACGTCTGCCATCCGTAATCGTGTTCCTCATCCATTATCTCTGAACCAATTAGTAATTATGTGTGTTAATAAACAGCTTTGTCGTATAATTGGGGTTTAAAGTTATAAAAGACATCTGTGACCTAGAGGTATCTGAGATCGTGGCTGATCTTGCATTATCTTCCATTATTGCTGAGATCTGGTGACTGTGGGGGCCCTTGTAGTACAGTGAACTCATTGTCATGTTCAAGAAACCAATTTGAAATGATTCCAGGTTTATGACATGGTGCATTATCCTGCTGGAAGTAGCCATCAGAGGATGGGTACATGGTGGTCATAAAGGGATGGACATGGTCAGAAACAATGCTCAGGTAGCCCGTGGCATTTAAACGATGCCCAATTGGCACTAAGTGGCCTAGAGTGTGCCAAGAAAACACCCCCCATACCATTAAACCACCAAGGCATGATGGATCCATGTTTTCATTCTGTTTACGCCAAATTCTGACTCTACCATTTGAATGTCTCAACAGAAATCGAGACTCATCAGACAAGGCAACATTTTTCCAGTCTTCAACTGTCCAATTTTGTTGAGCTCATGCAAATTGTAGCCTCTTTTTCCTATTTGTAGTGGAGATGAGTGGTACCCGGTGGGGTCTTCTGCTGTTGTAGCCCATCCGCCTCAAGGTTGTGCATGTTGTGGCTTCACAAATCCTTTGCTGCAGTCTTCGGTTATAATGAGTGGTTATTTTAGTCAGAGTTGCTCTTCTATCAGCTTGAATCATTCGGCCCATTCTCCTCTGACCTCTAGCATCAACAAGGCATTTTCGCCCACAGGACTGCCGCATACTACATGTTTTTCACTTTTCACACCATTCTTTGTAAACCCTAGAAATGGTTGTGCGTGAAAATCCCAGTAACTGAGCAGATTGTGAAATACTCAGACTGGCCCGTCTGGCACAAACAACCATGCCATGCTCAAAATTGCTTAAATCACCTTTCTTTCCCATTCTGACAATCAGTTTGGAGTTCAGGGGATTGTCTTGACCAGGACCACACCCCTAAATGCATTCAAACAACTGCCATGTGACTGGTCGATTAGATAATTGCATTAAGTAGAAGTTGAACAGGTGTTCCTAATAATCCTTTAGGTGAGTGGATATTTTATTTTACATTTGTTGCCAGTAACGGTAACAACTCTGGTTTCAGTCATTACCTCCACCAAGAAGGTAATGTTTTCATCTGGGTTTATTTGTCTGTCTGTTAGCAGAATAACTCAAAAACTTATGGATGGATTTTGATGAAATTTTTAGTAAAGGTCAGGAACGACCCAAGGAACAATTGTTTAGATTTTTGGCTGATCTGGATTACTGTCTGGATCTAGGAATTTTTTTAAGCATAGGGACATAATACTTTCTAAAATGTGTCCAAGGGCTGCTTGGCAGAGGTCCACACTCTCCGAGTGCTTTTCTAGTTGGTTATGTGAAGACTTGGTAACTTGGTAGTTTCCTAGCCACGTTCACACAACCAATGACCGAAACCAGAGGATTTTGAAAAGGTAGGTACAAATTTTATTGGAAATTTATGTTGTAAACAGATAACTCCAGCAGGCAGGATGTGGCAGCAAAACCCCATGGATAATTTCCCTTATAATGATCAGCTGTGTGGACTGACTAACTGACTGACTGACTGAGTAGTGAGTGAGTGAGTGAGTAACTGACTGTCTTACTAAAAAGATAGATATCTGTATTATGCAAATAAAACTGATTTCAGATCAGTTTCAATACATAGCCTCAAACTTTGATGCACAATCGATCTGCAGATGGATCATGCTCCTTCCTGATTATTGACCAATAGCAGGAGCAATAGCAGCCTTCCTAATTTGCATAATGAGGCAGAAATGCATACAGTAAAGTAAAAAGTGGAGAGACGAGGGAATGTAAAATCAAAGAATGCATGTATGAGGTAAAGGAAAAACTAATATATTTTTATTCAGCTGCATGTATAAAGAAAAAGAAAACAAAATATATATTTTTCCTAATGAAAATGCACGTATATGTATACTGTATATATATATATATATATATATATATATATATATATATATATATATATATATATACATTTTCTTGGCAAAAACGCATGTAACAAGGAAAAAGAAAATACAGTGGTCAAAGGTTATATGCACGACCTCGGTGCCCAGCAGTTTTGTGCATATAAGCGTTGTATGCACTTATCCGTCGGTGATCATTTGGACTGTAAACACGGGTAGCAGTGTTCAGTATCAATAACAGATAATTGGAAATTATGTAATACCACAATTACAATGTATTAGGAGAATAAAACTCTCAAACAGACCAAGTTATATACTCGTAGAGCGGATCCACTATGACACTATAAGTAAACAGATGTACCAGATACACGCGCGCATGGACGCGATGGTAACGACACAGATTAAGTTACAGTTAGTTACAGAACAGAACAGTTTTCTTTATCGGATATTAAGAACTCATGATCGGGCAATAAAAACTAGAACAAATGTTACATTTGACACTGTTTCACACTGAAGAAGTTGGTGATTATTTTTTGGCGACCGTCTGACAGCTTCAGCCAGACACGCGAGCGTAAACACCAGAGCAGTCTAGTTCTACTCACCTAACAGCAAGAGTGTGTGTGAGAACACCAGTGGAGGTTTACAGTCAAGTAACTAGTGAGAAACAACGAGATATATGCATATATGCGTTGGAGCTGTGTGTGCATATAAGCGTTGTGCATATAAGCGTCAACCATTGTATATAAATTTCTTCGCAAAAATGCAGTTATAAGGAAAAGGAAAAACAAATATATATATTTCTGCTTTTATTTCAGTTTTGGTACTCCATACAAGAAAAGCACAAAGTTCTTAGTTGCTCCTTTTCAACGAAGAAATCGTCTCTAGTCCTAAAACAGATACAATAGCCGCTTTTATGCGTACATCCACCAGCACAGCCATGTTTGTCTTACTTTGCCTGCCTGGGCACTTTCTGCCAATCATACCTGAACACCTGCCCCAATTGGTCCGAAAATCTTTTGACCGAGGAAGACGGTTTTAGTTGAAGCGGTACAAGACGGATTTTAGTGACAACGTAAGTAAGAATGAAAGATTGTGCCTCATCGTACTTTTGGAAACTGTTTGTCTGGGGCAAGGTCTTACTAGTTCTTTCTTTCCTTTTTCCTTTTCCTTCTCAAGATTTTTTAACTTAATCCTGTTAACACTGTTTAAAATATAGAATGACTAGAAATTTTAAGCACTGAAGACAAACCACTTTAATTTATTCAGGATTTGGCCTTTGGTCTAGGTAGACACGACCCATGTTAGAAAACAACTTTGGTTGTTATTCAGTTCTTTTATCTTTGTAGATATCTAACATACAAATTAAAGCCTGGCTTGTCACAAGGCAGTTTTAAAATACCACACTTAATAAGCACAGTACTGGAGAATTCAAAGAACCCAAGCTCTCTATGTCCTTGAGATGCTATCGTCCAATTTTAAAGCACCCTTAAAGGGCTAAATGACAGGCTGCAGCTGAATGCAAAATCACTGAACAGGCACTTTATAATAGAACCCTGTGTGTAGCAGTATTTGTTTTTCCTATCTTTTGAGAATTCCCAGCATTGAATTAGTGACAAAAACACCAGAATGGCATTCTTTGCAGCTGTGCTTCTTTTGAAACTTGAAAAACTCTCTCAGACGACCACTCTCTCCTTTTGCTCCTCATCCTCTGCTGTTTGCACTGAAAGCTGACAGTGAATGAGAGGTTGCACACAAAAATAACATCTGCACTGATTATGCTACGTGGGGGAGCTGGATGAATAATTCCTTATGTTCCCTGTTTGTCTGTTTTCTGTTGCAGTGTGACAGTGAAAGTGACATTGACGACAAGGTAAGACTTCTATTCCTGTGTTTTTTCATGCACCACATGAAGTGACTGGAAGTTGTGAATAACAAAATTTGAGCCCCTGACTGAAGAGAGGAGACAGTCATGAGGTGCTGTTAACCAGAAAAAACACCATGGAGCTCTAAGCACTGTTGATGATTTTCATCCTACAGTGAAAGAAGCAAACAAAATGTGACTCAGAATAAAGCTATTATTCAGAACTAATTTTCTGTTTCACTTTAACAACTCAAAGTCTTTAAAGCAAATGTTTAAAAAGGGAAAAAAATGATGAATTTACCATTTTTTGTAGTTTTTAAAACGTGATCTCAGTTTAACGTCTGTGTGTGCTTTTGTTGCTGTCTTAGAGAGATAGAGTTTGTAGTTGGCAGCCACCTGTTTACTAGATAAACACCTTCTGGGGAACCTCACATTTTCTAATTTCTCCACAGTTTTTGCAATTACCCTCTGGTAAATGAATAACATTGCATGCCTAATCTTCTGTAAGCATAGCTTCCAGTTCAGTGGAAATATCTGCAACTTTCCTATAAATAATACATCGATAGCAGGCACAATTTGCATTAACTGTAGCCTAGCAAGTCAATAGGCTTTTATCTCTCAACTGAAGTGAGAAGGAGCGGAAGGTGCTTGCTAGTTGACACCACGAAGAATAGCGGGCCTGTCAGTTTTCATACGGCTCCTTGGCATCATTGTGGGGGGTGGAGAGGGAAATAAAATAGAAGAGAAGCTTGGAGTGTTTCCATTACAAGTTTCAGCTTCCTTCTCTGCTCAGTTACTTCAGGCTTTTATCTGATCCATTCAGTGTCACTAATTTAGTATTATGAAAGTTTGATAGTATGATACAAACAAAAAAGGAAAAAGAGAGATGAGCTAAAAAGAAACAAGCAGTTTTTGGCAGTTTGCAGGAACTTTGTAGAGTTTTAGTGTTGTAGATAAGGTGTCAGGCTGTCTGTTCAAAAAATCTGTTACATTTTTGACATTTTGCAGCAGTTATTTTAGAACATGTGGGTGAACTCAGTCTCACTGAAAGATTTGATGGGCCCTAAGACTGCTGCCAATTTTTTTAGCTACCTAAGACTTACTATTAATATCCAACAGTGTTCTATTTATATAGAAAAGAAATTGCAATATTATTTAAATTACATTCACACTGTGGGCGGCATGCTCTATACATTGTGTCTCAGTATTTTATGCTGAATGAGACATGATAGAAAGAAACCATAAGCAGCTAATTGATAATGCAACTGAAAAAGGTTAATGAAAGTTTCCAGTAACCAAGTTAGATTTTATCCAGTGTTCAAAAAATATTTTTCACTCCCAGATCAGTCTTGGTTTTTCATATCTCTTAACATTTTGTTTCATTTCTTAATTTCTATTCTCACTTTCAAAGTTTCACAAAACCTTCACTTGTGGTCAACAGCTACAATAACAACAGTGTACACTCAAAATACAGTGGGGCAAAAAAGTATTTAGTCAGCCACCAATTGTGTAAGTTCTCCTACTTAAAAAGATCAGAGAGGCCTGTAATTTTCATCATAGGTATACCTCAACTATGAGAGACAAAATGAGGAAAAAAAAATCCAGAAAATCACATTGTCTGATTTTTAAAGAATTTATTTGCAAATTATGGTGGAAAATAAGTATTTGGTCAATAACAAAAGTTAATCTCAATACTTTGTTATATAGCCTTTGTTGGCAATGACAGAGGTCAAACGTTTTCTGTAAGTCTTCACAAGGTTTTCACACACTGTTGCTGGTATTTTGGCCCATTCCTCCATGCAGATCTCCTCTAGAGCAGTGATGTTTTGGGGCTGACGCTGGGCAACACGGACTTTCAACTCCCTCCAGAGATTTTCTATGGGGTTGAGATCTGGAGACTGGCTAGGCCACTCCAGGACCTTGAAATGCTTCTTACGAAGCCACTCCTTCATTGCCCGGGCGGTGTGTTTGGGATCATTGTCATGCTGAAAGACCCAGCCACGTCTCATTTTCAATGCCCTTGCTGATGGAAGGAGGTTTTCACTCAAAATCTTACGATACATGGCCCCATTCATTCTTTCCTTTACACGGATCAGTCGTCCTGGTCCCCTTGCAGAAAAACAGCCCCAAAGCATGATGTTTCCACCCCCATGCTTTACAGTAGGTATGGTGTTCTTTGGATCCAACTCAGCATTCTTTCCCCTCCAAACACGACAAGTTGAGTTTCTACCAAAAAGTTCTATTTTGGTTTCATCTGACCATATGATGTTCTCCCAATCCTCTTCTGGATCATCCAAATGCTCTCTAGCAAACCGCAGACGGGCCTGGACGTGTCGTGGCTTCAGCAGGGGGACACGTCTGGCACTGCAGGATTTGAGTCCCTGGCGGCGTAGTGTGTTACTGATGGTAGCCTTTGTTACTTTGGTCCCAGCTCTCTGCAGGTCATTCACTAGGTCCCTCCGTGTGGTTCTGGGATTTTTGCTCACCGTTCTTGTGATCATTTTGACCCCACGGGGTGAGATCTTGCGTGGAGCCCCAGATCGAGGGAGATTATCAGTGGTCTTGTATGTCTTCTATTTTCTAATAATTGCTCCCACAGTTGATTTCTTCACACCAAGCTGCTTACCTATTGCAGATTCAGTCTTCCCAGCCTGGTGAAGGTCTACAATTTTGTTTCTGGTGTCCTTTGACAGCTCTTTGGTCTTGGCCATAGTGGAGTTTGGAGCGTGACTGTTTGAGGTTGTGGACAGGTGTCTTTTATACTGATAACGAGTTCACACAGGTGCCATTAATACAGGTAACGAGTGGAGGACCGAGGAGCCTCTTAAAGAAGTTACAGGTCTGTGAAAGCCAGAAATCTTACTTGTTTGTAGGTGACCAAATACTTATTTTCCACCATAATTTGCAAATAAATTCTTTAAAAATCAGACAATGTGATTTTCTGGATTTTTTTTTCCTCATTTTGTCTCTCATAGTTGAGGTATACCTATGATGAAAATTACAGGCCTCTCTGATCTTTTTAAGTGGGAGAACTTACACAATTGGTGGCTGACTAAATACTTTTTTGCCCCACTGTAAATGTAATATTGTGTTTTCTAATGCACAACTTAGATTCATTTACTTTCCAGCAGCTGCAAACAACCACCAACAATAACAACAATGACTCATTTGTTTTTTTCAGAAATGCTGAATAAAATCAAGATGATAAAGACTGTGAAATTCTATAAATTCTGGAAGAAGGATGAATGAGGAAAACATGATTTGACAGTCCATCATCAAAAACAGAAAGAAATTGAGTTTCATGAGAAAAAGGACAAACACTGTCATTTGTAATTGCTTGCACTGAGAAGCTCGACTGTGGCAATTTTCTGCAACCTTTCGCTAAAACAGGTGCCAGCTCTCCCGTATTCATCCAGTGAGATTCCTTTTATATCAGATTACCATCCACCTGAACACCCACATTGTCAGAGTTTCACAGATTAACTTAATTAGAATATTGCTTCCAGGTGTGCCTTCAGGGTGCAATCAGTTACAGTGTATTTGAATAAAAGTGACGAGTTGCTACGGTAAAGTCAGTTTAGATTGCTGCACGTTGATAAGCTTGCCTGATGAGACGTGTTTCCTGCATGTGTCAGATTTGAACTCTAGAGATTTTCAGCTCACATTCAGTCCTTTCAGTTCGGTTTTTGTGTGATGACACAGCCTTGATGAAACAAGAAGCCACACTCTTGGTTTGCATCCACATCAATGTGGTCACAGGGAGATTTGTAATTCGATTTCTAATGTTAAAAAAAAACTTTTTATATATTGAAAAGACATAACCTTGACTCAGAATTGCTTTTATGTCTGGAACCAGGAGAAAAACCTACAGAGCTATAAATTTCCTTTGGAGAACAATATTTATCCATTTTTGCAACAAATCAAGACAGTTTAGAAATATTATTATCATTATTTTTATTTATATAATGCCTGCTACTTTTGTAAATTTTGTAAATTTTCAGCTGAAACTGATAAATAGTTTTGTATGGCACACATTTAAAACTTCCTCAACATGGCCTAGCTCTTTTTGATATTCTAACCAACTCTTATGGTGCGTTCACACCGGCCCAACCATCAACATCAGAAGCGGCAAGTTTACATGTAAAGTCTATGGTGGACTGCGTCATACCAGCGTCAGAGTCTCTGTGTCGCTTTGTGAGCGTTATAAGCGTCAACTTTTCAAGCTTTTTAAGTGTTTCAGGCGTTGACGCTTGAAATCACGAGCAACGCAGAAGTTCAGCTAGCTGAACTTTTGACGTTCTTGAAGCAGCATGCTAACCAATCAGAGCGTCTCATCGTAGTGACGTACCTGAATGAAGCAGGAAGTCTTCAAACAGGGCACGGGACAGACGGCAGTGGCGCTGGAAGCAAACCTCATCCATATGTAGCTCCTGGAGCAAATTGTTTAACTCCTCAAACTCAAAATGCATCTGAAGAATGGAGTGTATCCACAAACGGAGTAAATAAAGCCAAGCGTCTCTCTCTATATGAACCGCCATAGCTCAGAACATCCGATAACAAAGGAAGCCCCGCCTACGTGCTCGGTCAAGCGTTACGAGCTTCAACGCCTACGCGCTCTAACTGGCAGGCGTTACAAGCTTCAACTTTCAAGCGTCAAACTTGGTAAATGGTAAAATGGTAAATGGCGTGTACTTGTATAGCGCTTTACTCAGGTCCTACGACCCCCAAAGCGCTTCACATTACAGTTTTTTGTCATTCACACACACACTCACACGTTTGGTGATGATGAACTACACACGTTTGTAGCCACAGCTGTCCTGGGACACACACTGACAGAGGCGAGGCTGCCAGACACCGGCGCCGCCGGACCCTCCGGCCACCACCAAACAAGGTGGCAAGGTGGGTTAAGTGTCTTGCCCAAGGACACAACGGCCAGGCAATATCTGGGCAGAGCAGGGAATCGAACCAGCGACTTTCCAGTTACCAGACGACCTGCTCTACCGCCTGAGCCACGCTCGCGTTTAAAGCGTCAACGCCTGGAACGCTTGAAAAGTTGAAGCTCATAACGCTCACAAAGCGACGCAGGGACTCTGACACTGGTCTGACGGACTCCACCATAGACTTTACATGTAAACTTGCCACTTCTGACGTTGACGGTTGGACCGGTGTGAATGAGTTCCTGCTGCAGTATATCAGATTGAAATTAGTGAATTACCTCCTCAGATTGTCATTAAGATCTGTTAATGACCCAAGCTAGATGAAGCAGAACATTTTAAACATGCAAGGCCTCTGAGGATCAGAGTTGGTGACCAGTTTTCTGTTAAGTAGAAGTCAAGCTGTTCATTTATTAGAACAGCTTGAATTTTCTCATAGTTCAGCTGATTTTGTCTAAAGTGCCTTTGGTGTATGGATTTGAAAATCTTTTTCTATCACCTCTGTGTTCTATAAAGCTGCAAAACTTGCTAACCTCTGACTTTTTCAAATCAAATGTCATTTTCATTTTCCTTTTTTGAACTGTCAAAAAAAGAGAGTTACTTACGCCACTCAAGTTGTTCACACACACCCATGGGGGCGCCATTCCAGCCCCATTAAGTCTCACTTTCTTTCATTTTGAACTCACCTTTCCCATTTCCTTTGAATTGTCTCTTTGGTGTAAAAATGTCTGCGGCTGTTTTTTTTTTTTTACTTTTTTCCTATATGTGAAATGGCAACAGCAATATATCATATATAATTACAACCAATATCAAAGCATTACTACAGTCACAGCACAGGACACCCAGGTTGGCTAATTCCATTTGATCCCATTTTGCTGAGCAGTTGTGGTCAATCAGCAGAGTATCTGTCTCAGTGAGAGTCTCAGCAAGAGTCTCTGAGGACCATCATAAATAACATCCTGCTATGAGCTCTTTTACAGCTCATGTAGTGATCTGTAAGAGCTGCACACAAGCTTAAGGTAACATAAGAATTCCACCTCCAACTCCCATCTTCCTCCAGTTTGCTGGATGAATACCAAATTACCACATTTGCAAGTTCTTGTCATCTTATCAGTGATTGTTCATCATCCTGTGGAATCCTCTCAACTAATATTTTGGGATTGTAGCAATCTATCTACAATGAAAAAGAAAGTAAACTCCCAAACACCAAACTCCTTACATCAAATTCACATTTTATATCTATTCTTTCATTTTATCTGCTGCTTGATCTCTAATGGTTGACACTTTATTTCACTCTTCTTTTGTTTTTTTCCAACAAAACAATCTAACACTGTACAGTAAATGTCTAAATTAAAGATACGGTTCTTCTCTTACATACCCCTTCACAGATCCTGCTGCTTTGCAGAATCCAGACAAATCTCTCAGAGTCATCATATCCTATGACAAATAGGCCACCCACCAAGCTGCTGACAACCTTAACATTTTTCTGTGGACGGTGAAAAGGGATCATCTTAATGTTTCGACACAAGTGATGATCCGTCCTCATCTCTTTAATGAAATTAGATTAAGTGCACCTGGGAAAGAGCTGAGAAAGCAGAATGCCTCACCACCTCCTTTAATCTAAAACCAATTTGCCAGTAATATTCCTTTCCCCCCAGCTTGGGATTCATCTGCCCTGATTCAAAATGGAGGAGGAATGAGATGAGACCAGAGCTGACTGGTTGCATTCAGTTCCCCACAGGCACTGTGAAATTAGAACTGACACCGGCAACACAGGCCCTAATATGGAGATGTCATTTTTCTCCTCTTGCTTTTGTCTTTCTCGTTCCATCTTTCCCTTTCTCTTTTTTCTGTCATTTTTTCCCCTTTCATTAATGAAAAGGCACAGCCCAATATGAACAATTCCCTTCAAACTTTAGGATTGTTTGAATGTGACAGTTCAAGTTAAGGTTAAGACAATAATGACTGTTAGCTTTGTGGCTTAGTCTCAAAAACACACACCATTCATCAGGTGGTCTTGTGACATTCCTTCGATCTAACTTATTACAATGAACCTGGAAACACTTAGCCCTTTGATTTATATTTGGCTGCATGCAGCTGCGTGCGTGCGTGTGTGTGTGTGTGTGTGTGTGTGTGTGTGTGTGTGTGTGTTAAATGGTGCATCTGTTGTACATTTAGTTCACAAGCACATGATGATCAGGGAGCACATTTGCCTCTGAAGTGATAAAGGGTGCCCTTAGTCTCTGCAGTATGTGATGTGCACTTGAGTGTGTGCATGTGTGTGTGGGGGGTGCGTGTGTGTGCGTGAGTGTGTGTGTGTCCAAGCGAGTTTAAGGCTATGCTTAGCAGTGAAAACCAATCCTAGTGCATGTTGGGAAAAAGAAGCATGATGACAGAGAAAGACTTGGAGCTTCTGCAGGGCTAGCCAGCAGACAAAGCCAACTGACATCAAGAAAGGCAGCTTGTCAGTAGCAATGCATGTCATACAGCAGTGCAGGGACAGGCAGCATGGCTGTAGCGTCATTGATGTGGCATCCAGTACTGTGGTTCAGATTTCCACTTAAAGGTTAGCACTGATGTTGGCATTGCAGATTAAAATAGAAGAGCTGTGGAAGCAAAAACCACACAAGCCACTCAGAACAAGAGAGGTGTGAAAACACAACATGGCATCGACACCGTAATCTTCTTTCACTTACTGCCTATGCTCAGGGAAGCTGTTTGTGTGGGCAGTATGTTATTAGAACTTCCCTTCATTCTGTTAAATCATAACACAGTTTCTATCCTTTCTTTGAAATACCAGTTCTCTGTCACTGCTTAGCCATATTCAACAGATTGTGCTCATTTTAACAGAGGTCGTTATTGTTGTCTCTTCAATAAACACCGGGATTTGGTGTAGTTTTTCCTGACACTAAAGTAGTTCCAGTTTTAGAAATGGTTCTCTTCAAACACTGTTTTTCCCATCTGAGAGCCCTGGTTCTGTGATGTGAGTCTTCAGCTACGGCCGGGTGAAACGCTTAGTTGAACAATTTTCTGCTTGAGATCTCTTTAGTTCGATGATACGGCAATAGAGAAATCATGGCACACCATATCAAACAAGATCAGCTGTAAGTTTTTACACCACTTCTTGTGGCCACATTTCATTTATCTTGTAACGTATTTGTGTATCTGAAAAGAACTGTACACATACAATGTATTTTTTTTTTATTTTACTTTCCATTTTCCAACATACAGATGACTTTAAGTAGTCCAAATAAAGAAGCACATTTTCATGTTTTATCAGATTCACACTTTTATGTTTAAAAAAAGAATCTGAACTATAAAATTACTTAAGCAGGCAAAAGGTTGACTTTTTATGGAATAATCAGATTACAAAGCATCATATCAAGCCTTAGCTTAATGTGTTTATTTTACCAAAATCTTTTTTAAATCATATGTCTTGAATGAAACTTTCTTTCAACAGTTAATGCATATACTTAATAAAAAATTGACCTTTCACAACAAACGGAAATATGATGTTTGTGGCATGATATGAGGTATGTAGGTAACGTGACTAAATGTATTGCAAAATCATGGCAAAACACTCTTTTTTCCCCAACTGGCCCCTGTTTGAATAATAATTCTTGAAATATATAAATTTTTCCACATGAGTAATAAATGTAAAATTGACTCCATATTGGGTGCAGATGTTCTGTGGAAAAAGGAAAAAACACCAGGATTTTTGTGTGCGAGGATGTAGGATTTGAGCATTTCTGATCGTACATAAACACAATACTAAAGTGGGGTTTTATTCAATAAACATGGCTGGACTGTAATTACTTACACATTTCTTCTGCCTGGAAATTCAAGACAGACTTTGTGCGCGTTTAGAGTTGGCGCACAAAGAATCTCGTCTGTCTGTACCTTGGCTTGTCAGCAGACAACTATTTAATGCAAGAGGATTTGATTTTCTTCCACAGCAAATGGCATATGTAATCAAGGATAAATATAGAATTCCCTTGTTGTTTTTGGATTTGTGCCATTTTGGAAACTGTTTTGTGGTTTTGAAAAAAAACATTTTAAAAATAAGTCAGTCAACAATGTTGTCAAGTCAAGCCATATTTTTGTTATCGATCTTATAAAAAATATCAACATTCCTTTATCATGAAGACACAAGTCATAGTTATTTCTTAAAGCACAGTTTTCACAGCCTTGGGTCTTTGAAAGAAAATCATCTGTGGGCCTTATAATACTGATGTTGTACAATAAAGGAAGTGGGCAGTAAGCCTCTCTCACACCTACTCAGAGCAACACACCATTTTTCTAGTTTTCTAACCACTTGCTCTGCGCCAAGTTCATCTAAACACTCAGATTCCTGTGGATGTGGAACTGCCAGACCTCAAGTTCTGCAGGTCCTTGTGTCACTTGGGCTCTGGAGGAAACTTTCCATGGGTAAATATGTATGTGAATAGGAATAGTGAGAACCCTGGAGAGTACACTGAGCTCAGGTCCAAACACACACAGAGTCTAGCTGCCTTCAATTAAACCAGAAACCCCAGACATGGTGTGATGTGCAAAACCAGCCAGCTTTAATCTATATCAGGCTCGGGAAAAGGTACAGGGCTTCAAGGATTACAGGGAAAAAAAATAATTATTGTATACATAAAAGTTAACAGGTTCAGAGGCTGGAGAAGGTAGATGTTAATGATGGCTGTCACTCATGTTTATTTGCCTGTTATTTTTCCTTTTTTTTTCAGTGTCAGTTTGGTTAGCTGTAATTAGTCAGCACACCTGGCCTCTCTTCCAAATGAACTGTGAAACATTCCTGCCATAATTTCTATGAGCATTGAAGACCGTTTCTGAATCATGTAAGTCAAATTTGCACAGCTGAAGCTTATATGGTTGTCTGTTTCAGCTTGACACACTGAAGAGGTATAAGCAGCACTTGGGTGTATGAAATTTGGAGCCTGAGACAGAGATCAGCATTAAAATGGTCCCCCTGCCAAGCACCTCAGACACAGGCAGCATGGGCATCCATTAAATTAATTTGACTTCATTAGTGCAGACCTGCTAGGCCTAGGGTGCCCACAGAGATGCCAGTGGGTGGGAGGTAGGAGGGTGGTGGTTGAGTGGCATCAGCCGCTGTGCGCTGAGAAAAGTGAACACATGGCACTGACAGGCAGAATATGGCCCCAGTTCTTGCACTGGGATGGCTGCCAAACAAAGGCAACATGCGTCATTGGCTTTAGGGGAGCTCAATCAACACCCAGTTGGAGGATTAACGCCATGTGCACTGCGCCACATCAGTGAGAGGGCTGCGGGTCACTGGGCAGCCTGCAAGTTGAGCATGTACATATAGTGAATGTAACAGAGTGATATGATACTGAGACATTGCCAGTGTTTTTAGTCATTGCATCACCTTTGTGCATGATGACAAAAACTCTTATTGTGTTACAGCATCATAACAGGAATGTGTCAGTCTGTTATAAAATTATGATCACTTACCTCTTTAACTCATTCAGTGCCATTGACGTCTATAGACGTCAAACTGAATCCGAATGCCATAGACGTCTTGACGTCTCTCAAGCTTTTATTGGCTTAAATCCCGCAAAGCATTCTGGGGCAGCTGTTCGGTGAATTTGAACTCATTACAGGCTGTATTTAGTCATATGATCTAGGAGGGGGCAGTGGTGCACTTCTCTGGCACTGAGGGAGATATGAAATCTGAAAGTGGCTGGCACTGAATGAGTTAATAAAGAATCAGTTATCTTTTGCCACCACAGCAACTGAGAACAACTTTATCTTATCTAAGAGGTGTAATATTGGGACCCTCCCACCCCGCTAAGATGTCATCACACCCCATTAGCAGTGAATTTAATTAACTGTGTCTCAATAATATTACAAGCCTGCAACCTCAAGCCTGTTATTGAAAGCACTTCTTGGGATGATCTGGGCTCTGCTGGGAATAACTCACCTCAAAAATACACAGTCCATATAGGACTGGAAGGTAGCCTGAGGACGTTAAGTGTTCTGCCTGACAGCAGCAAACACTTTGATCAGAGGGCCCCGTCTGAAGATCGCTTCCACATCTGCACATTGGGAACGAGCTGTAAACTGCCAAGAAGCATTTTAATGACAGTTGGATTATAAAATGAAAGAGAGCTCCAGATGGCAGGCAGTGCAGTGGCTGTGGTTCGGGGGGGTGGGGGGGCTTTTTAAACTGCTTTTTTATTGATAAAATATGGGGTGAAAAATTGCGCTGGGCTTATTAGGCATCCCGCTGTGATGTTGCTCAGCTGGCCAAGCTGTTCAATGTGTCCCTAGTCCAATAGGCCTGCATAAATTTTGTGTAGTCCTTTAAATCTTGATGATCCTTGATTGTTAAATTAACCATGGTTCCCTCAAACCCTCTAACTGCATTTGTCCTTACTTACTTGTTTCTTGTGTTTTAGACTTGGAGGATAAAAATAAGTTTTGTCGCTCAGCATAGACTGTGGAGCGTTAGTGGGAATAACCCATTTACCAAACTCATTATAGTATTCCAAGAACAAGAGTTATGCCCTTAAACAACTTAATTCCTCCATGGTTTCATTAGCTTTGCTCTCCCAGAGAAAAAAAGGGGTTGACTTCATTAATTAAACACACTGTGCTTGTGCTTTCACCAGTGTGCTGGGCATTGACATTTAGTTAGTATCTGCAGAAGGGTTCTGTAGGAAAAAAAAGTACAAATTACCAAGTTAAAATCTGCATATATCAAAATACTGTAACAAGATTAAACTTTACAAATGAAAGACAAAAAAGATACAGTATTAAGGTTCCTTTCAGAGAACCACCCCATCACTTTATAAGTGCACATACACATTTAATATTATTTCACACCAACTTAGTCTCATTCAATTCTTTAATCAGGAGTTCAACTTTAATTTGTATGAAATGTGAAGTTCCTCTTAGAGGCCAACCCAGCCCACCTTTATTGGCATCAAAGACAATTACTGTCCAACAACACATTAAATTATAATTGTTGGTTTGCTTGTTTGTCTTGCTATGTGACTTGAAAACTGCCATCTTGCACCAATGGAAAGTCTCCTCCCATCTGTTTACCTCCCTGTGCCCACCCTTATGGGCTTACACACATTCACACTCACACATACTGTAAATCCCTTCTCAGTGCAGAGAAGAGAAGGAGAAAAAGGACAGGCAGCTGACAGCCTAATGGACTTATTTGTAATTGCAAATAAGAAAAATCTGCAATGTTGGACATGTTTTAATTTGACAGAGAGTGGCAGCTCAGTGCCAGATCATGAAGCTTCATCCACAAATTTTTCTCTCCCTCCTCCTTTCTCTCCCTTTCCATCAAATGCTTTCTTTCTTTTTATTCTCCATGGAGAATAATCGTAAAAGAAGGTGATAGCAGAAATGCTTTCGGCTCAATTTGATGCTCAAAGCTCTTGGCTCAGACATTATTTTTTTCCAACCCAGCCCTCTCAAATATCTTCCTCCCCTCACTTTTACCTTAACATGGCTCTCCTAGGATAGAATAGGCAAAGTATTGTGCACTTGAAGTGTAGAACAGATTGGGTGGAATGGGTGTGGAAATGGGAAGGGGTTGCAAGAGGAACTGTAAGAAATGAATTGAGCCAAGTAATAGGAGAACTGTTTTGAATCATCAACCTCATAAGTTATTTATCAGGGGCCCTTAGTCTGGAGGAAGACTTCAGAGTACTCCCATAATGTAGCATCTGATGACTAGAAGGGGCTGTTCCAGGAAGTGCTGCTGTAAAAAGATAGAGAACATCAGCCCGAGAAGTCTCTGAGGGCCCAAGAAGAAAAAGATGAACAACACAGAGGCCTTTTTCCCAGCATGCAACAGTGTTCATTGAAGAAAGGTAAAAAAGTAGATGTCCTCGAGCCCCCCCAACAGCCAGTGATACGAGATACAGACCAAGATGTTCTGTACTGCATTTCCCACCAGCTTAGGTACCTTTGAGTGAACAAGCTGTATCATATTTCAAACAACTGAGGAAAATATAAACTGAAACTAGAAGAACTGAAGCGGCACCGCCTCCAGAAATAGAACCCCAAAGACAGCACAGTAGATACGTATACCATCGTCAGTTAATTTCACTTTTTACCTTTCACTTTATGAAAAAAAACTGATATCAAGAAAAAGTGTAAAAACAGAGGATATTTGTGATGATATTTTGTATCATAAGTGCTCCAGATAGAAACATTAACTACTGTAGATGTTTATCAGAAAATGCTGTAACTAAATTTGAAGAATCTATTCCATTAGCTTTATCTTCATTCCAAAAGAATAATATAACAGAGAGCAGCTGCAAAGATTTTGCAGCCTGGCAAATTGATGATCTTACTGATAATTTTATAGCTTCAAAGCGCAAGTCATTGTCATGTTGCTCCTCTGAAAATGAAGGTAATCAGCCAGAGGAGGCGTGCTCCTTATTTTAACTCAGAGCTGCGTATGCTAAAAAGAACTTCAAGAAAGTTAGAAAGGAAATGGCGTTCCACTAAGCTAGAAGAAGTTTATTTATCTTGGAGAGATAGTCTGCTCATATACAAAAGAGCCCTTCGCAGGGTTAGAACCGAGTATTACTCTTCCCTCATAGAGGAGAACAGAAACAATCCTAGGTTTCTGTTTAGTACTGTAGCCAGACTAAAAAAAAAAAACAACTTCTGATGAACCGTGTATCCCTGTAACCCTCAGTAGTGGTGACTTCATGAAATTCTTTACTAATAAAATAGATTCATTTAGAGGAAAAATCTATAATGGCCTTCCCACTGTTGTCTCTGGTTCGTTGTCCAGTGAAGCAGCTTTAGGAGCAGCTTTAGAATCTGAATGTTTACAGTTTCTGTCCAGCTGGTCTTAATGAGTTAACAGAAATTATCACTTCTTCTAAACCATCTACATGTATGTTGGATCCTATTCCAACCGGACTCTTTAAAGAGGTTTTCCCATTGATTAACACATGGATATTGGACATGATCAATGTCTTTAATGAATGGCTATGTGCCTAAGGCTTTAAAGGTTGCTGTTATTAAACCTTTACTTAAGAAACCTGATCTTGATCCAGGATCTCCAGGTAATTATCGACCTATATCCAATTTACCCTTCATCTAAAAAATTCTGGAAAAGATAGTTGCAAACCAGTTATGTGATCATTTATACAGTAATAATCTTTTTGAAGAGTTCCAGTCAGGATTTAGAGCTCATCATAGCACTGAAACAGCACTGGTGAAAGTTTCTAATGATATTCTCATGGCCTCAGACAGTGGACTTGTGTCTGTACTTGTCCTGTTAGATCTGCATTAAACTGGTTTGAATCATATTTAACTGAAAGATTCCAGTTTGTTCATGTAAATAATGAATCTTCTTCATATACCAGAGTCAGTCATGGAGTTCCTCAGGGTTCAGTGCTTGGACCAATCCTCTTTACTATATATATGTTACCGCTTGGTAAAATTATTAGACAACATGGTATAAAATTCCATTTTTATGCTGATGATACTCAGTTATATCTATCAATGAAGCCTGATGAGACCAACCAGCTGCAGAGATTAGAAACTTGTCTTAATGATGTAAAATGTTGGATGACGCTTAATTTTTTGCTTTTGAATTCAGACAAGACAGAGGTTGTGACTTTTTGGCCTGAGAATCTTAGGAACAAGTTGTGTAGTCAGTCATCAACGTTGGATGGCACTAATTTGGCCTCCAACAAGAAGGTAAAGAACCTGGGTGTTATCTTTGACCAGGACATGTCCTTTAGTTCTCATATAAAGCATGTTACCAGGACGGCCTACTTCCACCTGCATAATGTTCCTAAAATTAGGAGCATTTTGAATCAAGGAGATGCAGAAACTTTAGTTCATGCATTTATTACTTCTAGACTTGATTACTGTAAGTCATTATCACCAGGATGTTCTAATAGTGCTGTTAAAGGCCTCCAGCTGATCCAAAACACTGCTGCCAGAGTTCTGATGAGAGTTAGAAGGAGAGACCATATTTCTCCTGTTTTAGCATCACTTCATTGGCTCCTTGTAAGGTCTAGAATAAAGTTTAAGGTTTTACTTTTGACTTATAAAGGTGTGATGACATCACTGTTTAAACTGGCGTAAAGCTATTTCATGTAGTAGATATGCCCGCATATGTCAACTCACAAAAGAATTTGATTAAAAAACTAACACGGCGGGGGTGTACGGGCAGGTCAGAATCCTCTTCTCAGCAACACGGTTCCTTTCGTTAATGATATGTGGGTCTCCCTGGCTGACTTCGCTCTGATTGGCTACAACCATTGCCCGCAGCAAGCCTTTCTTCTCGGCTCCGTCAACAGTCCAGTAACATGGCGAGTGGACGTTTACAACCGTATATGTTCGAGCCTGAAACGTCTTCTGAGGAAGACGGAGGGGTGAACACATAAAACTCAACTAATCACATGAGCGAATAAACAGTGCTGTCAGATGTTATCAATGAAAATAGATTCACAATATGGTATGATAAACCTGTTGCTCACGGACATTGTTGCTAGAGCGGCTATCACATGCTAGCATCATGAACTCTTCAGACCACGAACAAACGTTTATCAGGCAAGGCAGCATTTTATTAAATAAATAAACTTACGGGTATTGACGATGTGGTCGCCTCCTTCAGGGTTGGTAAAGAATTTTTAATTAAAATCAGTTTCTTTGACAATCCCAACTTGAATTCACCCAAGTTATGGAAGCAGTCCTCCGTGAAGTGAGCTGAACATATTTTCTAATTGAGGTTATAACTGCGTGGCACTTCTCCATAAATGAACTTCAGCCACTCTTCTCTAGTTTTTTCATCCTTCGGGAGTGAGTGGAAACTTCCAGCATGGGTTGAGCATCCTTGGACACAACAGGTCCCCGTTTGCGTAGCCATCTCTTCTCAAGTGCAGCAGCACAAGCTAGCGCAACGCAGCTACCGGTGTATGGGCTGGGGGTGGGGGGTTGGACTGTTTACTTCACTGTGCACTTTTATTGGACGCTATGAAATACGTAGGATGAAATGCCACGTAGGAAAAAATGGTGCTTTCCGATTCAACCGTTTTTTAAATATGAAACAAAGCGGACCGCCCACAAACGGGAACTTTGATACTCGCTTTGGATGTTCACACGGCCTCATCAGTGCACAACACATCATGATATACCCCAAAAACCTCAAAAAAGTGCATTTTGATGTCATAACCCCTATAAGGCCTTGAACGACCAAGCTCCAGCTTATATTAAAGATCTTATTGTTCCATATGCTCCTAACAGAGCACTTTGCTCTCAGACTGCAGGTCTGCTTGTAGTTCCTAGAGGTTCTAAAAATAGAATGGGAGGAAGAGCTTCCACTTTTTATCCGTGAGGCAGACACCTTGTGTAGTTTTAAGAATAGACTTAAAACTTTCCTTTTTACACAATCCTATAGTTAGGGTTAGCTTGGGTTCTCCTGAGCTTTCCCTTTAGTTATACTGCTATAGGTTTAGACTGCCGGAGGACATACTGACCACATTTCTTCACTCTGCTGTCTTTCTTTACTCTGGCTGCCTCTGAGGAGGATGTATCTCACATAAACAAACAATGAAATATTCCCACTAGAGCCATCAAATTGTTATTGCTTTTGATTGTTACTGCTGCCATTAACTGTTTCTCTGTTTATTTTTATATTGACATGACCACTGGCCAAAATCCATCGGTGTTTGTCTGTGTCTCTTTCCTGTCAGTTCAGACCCCAGTCGGCTAAGGCAGAAGGCCGCCCATCCTGAGCCGGGTTCTGCTAGAGGTTTCTTCCTGTTAAAAGGGAGTCGTTCCTTTCCACTGTCGCCAATCGTGCTTGCTCAGGATGGGGGATTGTGCTGAAATAACAATTCAGCCCAATCGGCTTGTTCCTTAGATAGAAAATGTTTTATTATTAATTGGTTGATTTTTCTGTGAAGTGCCTTGAAATTACTTTGTCATGAACTGGCGCTTTATAAATAAATAAACTTGAAACTTGAAATAAACTTAAATGGCTTATCTGTGTGAATGTCTATGTTGATATAGAAGCATGAATGAGTTATGAATGCTGCTATCAAGACAATATAATTTTCTCTGATGTCAATAGTTATTCCTGTCTGACAAAGCCAGATAGACCTGGTCATGTTCCAATACAAAATGTCACTTTTTTATAATGTAGTGCTCATCACAAAGACAACAATAAGTAGACATGAGTTTCAGCAGCTGAAATCTTAGATTTTAAATGATTCAGATCACTTATGCTATAGACTGTAACAATTCTCTCCTTCAAACACTTCCACATTCCTTTAAAAGCGTAATAAAAAATTATGACATACTGTACCATGAAAGGTTAAACTTTAAAACAATTTCACACTTTGATTGCAAATCAAGTCAAACGGCCTCCTCCAACATTTTTGCATGTATTGCTACCATGAAATTTAGCAAATACAAAAGGTTAGCGAACTGTCATTATAAGTAAAATACAGATAAAGGAAAAAACAAAAGAGTAATCTGCTAGTTTTCCAAAAGTAAGATTCATACATGCCAAACCAGAAAGAACATGAACTTCAATTTCCATTTCTAGTTTTAGAATGTTTTTGGTATGTGTTATAATGACTGGAAGGCAACCAGCCAGCTACACAACACAAACAGTAATACTCAGAGGTAGTTTCAGATCACAAGCGACTAATGGCCTCTGAACTGATCATTCAGGCTAATAAAGACCAGCTAATAGCATAGTCGCTTCATTTGTCCTAATTGCTCTCCCTGGACTTCTGCTGTTGCCCATCTCTTCCACCATCTGTTAGGATTATATTCCCAACACAACTGCCCTTGGCCTCACAGCCAAACTCACAAAAGAATCAACTGTTCTCTTTTGCCCATTTTTCATACTATAGTGAAATTTATGTATGAAACTAAATTTGAGTAAACCTAGATTTTCTGCGTTGGATATACAATTCTGTTCAAAACATTTGAGTCAGATGTTTTCCTAATATTTTTTTCCAAAAAATCAGACTGTCTGGAATTTCCAGAAGAGAGTTTGAGTAATGATTTATCTTTCAAAGACCAGTGAAGATCACTAGAAGCTTTGGTCCTTGTTTAAAACTATTTTTGAATTAATATTTTCTAGTTTGATGCCACTCAACACCAGCTTGTGAATCACTGAACCATATAAAATGCACTTACCTTGATGGATAAATCTGTGCTATGTCTAAATGTAGCCAACAACTGTACAAAAAGATGTTTTTTCCTTCCCTCACTTTGTAACACATTGTTAGAAACAAAGACACCACTTCTGTTCCAGTTTTTTTTTTAATCTCTAGGAATTGTGCACTCTTTCTCTTTACTTTTAGATTTTGTTCTTCCATTCATACTTCCTTATGGTTATACTGGCAGTCTTTAGATCATTTATGTGTGGAGACAAAATAGGGCTCATATCATTTCTTAGTGTGACAAAATTGTGATGTGGCAGTGGCCATTTTGAAGCACTAATACATGGTGCAGCATTATAATGGGCTGCAATTTGCATATCATTTCATGTTAGGGATATTAGATTAATGGCTTGTGACTAGTGTGATGAATACTAATTTTGTCCTAAATCATGTCACTGTTAGACATCAACAGCCTACCCAACAGGCAGCATAGAAACTCCGATGGTAGACAACTAAGTGCTCTGGCCAGCTTCTTCTCGGTCCCTGAACTTCCTTTCTTTTTCACTTGGGACTATAACCTCCACTGTTGACTGTTGAGGCTATTTGGCTCTACCACAGGTGTCAATGCCATCTCAGTAAGCTGATAGACTCAGACGAATGTTGTTGACAAAGCTGTCTGATAAAAATCATAAATGTTGTACTCTCGCCCCTCTCCCCACTACCCCAGTTATACAGTCTTTACACTTATTGGTCACTGATGTTTGCAGCTTTTGTTGCCACTATTTGTAGTGATGTTAATTTTGCATGAAAAGGCTACAAAGTTATTCAAGGGAGCAACACAACACAGAGTTAGGATTCTTATCAGCAGGTTATGCAAACATCATGTTGAATGTTTATGAGTAGCAAAATTGTTACTTTTGAAAAGATAAAACACCCATATGTTAGTGGAGTTATAAAATAATACTAAATTACATTTCTTTTTCAAATGTTGTACTCCAACACACATATTCAGAACAGTTTGCTTTTAGAGACACAATTTGTAATCCATAATCTATCCATAATTACAAGTAAAAATACATATTTTAAGTGGCTCAAATCTGAACTTGTTTTTCTATAACGCAATCTTTATGAACTACATTCAGATGCTGCTGTTGCATTATTTCGGGGCGGCCATGGTCGAAAGGGGAAGGAGGTTGTCCTCTGATCAAGAGGTTGGAGGCACGATCCCCAACCCGGACAAGCCATGTGTCGATTCATCCTTGGGCAAGATGCTGAACCCCAAACTGCCTCCCGGGCGCCATGAGACAGGCAGCCCTCTGCTCCCTCGGGATGGGTTAAATGCAGAAGTGAATTTCTCCATTGTGAGATGAATAAAGTTGAATTAATTTTTAAAAAATTAATTAAAAATTTGTCTCCAGGGTCCTGCCTGTCCCCCAAAAAATGTTGCCACAAAAAAAAGGTCACACACCAATGTTTCATTGGACCGCCTTTAGCTTTGATTACGCCACAGATTCACTGTGGCATTGTTTCGATAATGTCAAAAGATTTTTCACCAAGATATTGCATTGATGATGGTAGAGTCTGACAGCTGCACAAAGCCTTCTCCAACACATCCCAAAGATTCTGAGTGGAGTTCAGGTCTGGACTCTGTGGTGGCCCAACCCATGTGTGAAAAGGATGTCTCATGCTCCCTGAACCACTCTTTCACAATTTGAACCTGATGAATCCTGGCATTATCGTCTTGGAATATGCCTGTGCCATTAGGGATGAAAAAAATCCAATGACGTCATTTATTGAGGTATATTGAGGTATATTCAGCTGACCTCGTTTTTTGAGCACATACTGTTGCTGAATCTAGACTTGACCAACTGCAGCAACTCCAGACCATAGCACCTCCCCCACAGGCTTGTATAGTGGGCACTAGGCATGATGGGTACATCACTTAAAGGAGTCATCACCTGAAATTTTCACTTTTCAACATGAAAAAGTTTAGATTATGGTTTCCTAATGATTTTACACTGGCTCGAAAGCCAATTTTTAAAAGTGGAGCGTTTGTTTATCCCTGGCTTCTTCAACCAGCCCAAGTGCACCCCATGTGCATGTGCACTCATACACAAGGTAATAATATTTCCCCTGTCTTGATGTCAAACTCACATATACCATATATGGACACCACAGACTAATGCTGGACATAAATTGCCATAAATTGGACATAAACCCAAAAATGACACTGCAAGCCCATCTCCCGCTCTTATTCAGCTGACCGCAGCCATTACTGAATCTGTGTTTGGAGTAGGGATAAATGAAGAAACAAGGAACACGTGAGTTGCTCTGTTGTTGACTGTCAAAGTCAACAAGCAAATGTTTTTAGTCTCACAACATCAGACCAAGCTATGAGGACCAGTGGATTAAATTAATTTTTAATGACATTGTTCCTGCAACCCTCACCACTGGTCTTGTCGGGGCCTGTGGGATCGTTGTCACAGCTCCCTTGGGCACCTGTACTGCAGTTGCAGGGTGACTGCACAGGAGGTTGCATATGGTCTTGTCTGGGAGGGGGCTTTGGTGGCTCCTGCGGTGGCCTGCCTAGGCTCTGCTGCTCCGAGGGTTGGGGCCTGTATCCCTTGGACTTGGGTTGGCCCTGTGGTCTGCTTTGAGGTCTGGGGGCCAGGCTGGGGCTTTTCACACCCACTGTAAAACATTTTATGGAACTGAACATTGCAGGAATTGCTGCATGCTCAGCTTGTGAGAACAAATCTGTCAGGCATTTCTATGCATCCAGACATCAATTCCGACGGTTTAATGCCAGACAGGACACGGTAAAAAAAAATCAATCAATCACTTCTCCTCTCCAAGCTGAAACTGCAACTTCTTCAAGGTGGCGCCAATCCTTCCAGTGAGATCCAGCAGCGCATCCGGTTTACGGTTCAGCTCCAAGACCCCGTCAGCCAGTTTGCTGACGGGGTCCCGTTCGAGAATCACAGCCAGCTGTTCACGGTACTGCTCTGAGACCGCATCCAGATTGTGATCCAGATCTCGAAATCTTTTAGTCCAACTGTTGCCAGATGCAGCCCATCCAATCCACAATTTGTAGATACATCAGGTAACCACCAACGCCGATCAGCAGGTACCCCACGATCAATAATCCAAATATGTACACATCCTCTACGTCTTCGATAGCCAGAACAGACAGGCATACCATCTTCCATTTGCCCCAGGAATCCATTGTAAACCCAGCCAGAAGGGTTGACTCGGAGAATGGCGGCTTCCTCTTTTTTAGCTTTAAGTTTGAAAAGACTTTGTCCAATGCGTTCAGTGACAACGAAACCAGATCCATTTTTCAATTTTCAGTTCGCAGCAGCCAGTACAGAGAAACACAGAGACATGCAGACACAAGCAGGCACAGTGGGTGAGAAGGGAAAGATAAAGGAGCGGCTGGAGAAGCATCTGTTCCCAACAAGACCCAGAAGAAGAAGACCAAGATCATTCATTAATGATCATGTCTTAGATTTCCACCATCTGTTGTAGATAGTTCAGGAGGTTCACTGGACCATGAAGTCTTTTGGTTTCTGCTGTCTGGTTTCTGTACTGTTTATGATACCAGGATAGGGAGGATGGTGCGAGTTTAAGTTTATCAGATTGATACATATATACCAACAAGACAGTGTACATCACTGTCATAACAGTGTTTGTTTCATTCAAAGGCTTTATAGTGGGCCTGTCTCTAAAAATTAAAATGCCCGGGCCGAATTTTTGTCCCAGTACTCTGATAGTACTACCTCCAGAGGTGGTGCGAAAAAAAAAAACGTGGCTCAGCCCCAAAAATGGATAGTGGGAATGCTTTCAAAAAGAGTCGTGTGGTGTGGGGCTGAGTAGATGCCAATGGAAAAGGGGCATTGGTGTCTGAGCTAAACAGCCTTTCTCACTCACCCTTCCAGCGTGCAGTCATTACTTCACGTTCTGCCGATCGCACTCCCAACTCATCAGACCACATGACCTTCCTCCATCACTCCAGAGTCCAATATTTATGCTCCCAAGCAAATTAAATTTTTTTTCTGGTTAGCATCACTGATTAATGGTTTTCTTATGGCTGCACTGAAGTTCAGTCCCAATCCCTTGTGTTCCTTTCACATCGGGCATGAGGACATGCTCTTACTTTTACTATTAAACATAGCCCTAAGTTTTACTGTTGTTTTTCTTTGATTTGATTTCAGCAAATGTTTAAAGTGATCGTCGATCACAATCATTCAGGATTTTTTTCTGGCTACTTTTTTTCCTCGAAGATGGTGGGTCCCCACTATCCTTCCAGTTTTTAATAAAGAGTTGGACAGTTCTTAACCAATTTTTTTGAGTTTCTGCACTCTCCTTAGATGTTTTCTCTGCTTGATGCATGCCAATGATTTGACCCTTCTCAAACAGACTAACATTTTTTCCATGACCATGACCATGGGACGTGTCTTTCGACATGGTTGTTTAAAATAATTGAAATAATGGCTTTTATTTCCAACACCAAGTGACAGTAATGAGCTAATTCACAACTCCGTCCAACTAGTCATATATGGACCCTAGCTCAGGCTGTCTCTGCATCATGTACTGACATGTCAGGTACCCCCCTACTCATCGTTTTTTGACGCACCGGTTTTAGGTCTTGTGTACAATGATATCAGTGACGCTGATTTAATATGAAGAAACCCAACCACCAGAAAGGAGTATTATTCTTCACAGTTTCTGTAGGCTGAAACCAAACCATACCTACAGAGCAGTTCAGTCAAAGGACTAACGGACTAATCTTCTGCTCTCCTTTCTTCTCTCTCACACACACACGTCTCGTGTTATCCTCTCGCACCGCCCCAGAATTCCCTGCCAACACAAAACATCCGTGATTTATCACCAGAAAAAAACAACAGCAAAAATTAGCAGCAGTAGACAAACAAACATATCTGTAATAACGTGGTAATCAAAAGAGAAAAAAATCAAAGTAAAACGAGTTGAGAAATGCAGCAATGAAAACCAGCAGTTCACATTAGAGCAATTGAATCAAACTGTCTCAAAAACTAAATCAACAGTGAGTAAAAAACGAGCAGTTTCACTTGTTGTTTTGGAATGAGACTGCCCAATTAGTTTATTTGAATATTAAAAGTGTCCCTTTTTTATTTTAGCAGAAGCTAACTCAGCACTTTGAAAAGTGCAAGTTCTTGGAGTTCTTCACTTCCAAAGCATTTTACACAAATACCAATAAACTCAGTAGCAATCCACTTCTTGTGCCTTATAGGTCACTATATTTCACAATTACCCATGCCATTTTGGGGGCTCTAACTCCAGCATACAAAAATAAATGGTATTATTGTCTTCAAAACACATGCTTCTGTACCAGAGAAATTTTGGCTGCCAAGTTCACGTTTCCCGTGAGAGATTGTACTCAATTTACTCATGGTTCTTAACAGCATTCACCGTTAAAATAGCATTTTTTTGGTCTGGAATTCATCACAGTGTCATGGTTTAATACCAGGTGGGGTTTGTTTGCGAGCTCCAAGGGTGACCCAACTCCAAACACACAGCGAGGAAACAATTGCAGGTTAACAGTGTTTAATAATGTACAGTGCTCCAAATACAGACAACAGTAAAACTGTACACATTGTAGTGAACTCAGGACAGAACTGGTGCGGGACAGGAACGGTCCTGGGTTGTGAGAGAAAGAGAGTGACAGGCTGTGATACCAGCTGCGGTGTGCGGGGATCGTGCTCGTTAAACTCACGGTGACGTGATAGTCGTCTGGTTGTGAGGAGGGATCCAGAGATGCTGCCGCGGGGGTGGTGATCCAGACTGTCGGTACTGTGATAGGAGATCCGGGTCCGGGTGCTGTTCGTGCAGACGTGACTGCAGCAGGGGTGACAGCAGCGTGCTGACTGGGGAGGCGTGGATCCAGAAGAGGCCAGAGACAGACAGGGAGCCAGAGGGAGAGAGCTAGTCGCGTGATCTCGCAACAGATCTCTTGGGAACCCGTGGAGAGCCAGTCCTCACAAGAGGCGGGTAGATGACCACGCTGAGGTACTGCAAGCTGGAGGAACGCTCCAGGACAACGGGCTAAGCACAAGGAGAGAGAAGGCAGGTTAGACACTGCTAGTAAACACTCTGACATTCGATATACTGGCCACTCTGTTACCACGGGAAGTTAGTGAAACAAACTGGCATCGGTCTCTGGTTCCGACGCCAGCTCTCCTGAGCTGGGTAAAGATCCACACCTGCTTCCAATGATGATCTGCTGCCACGCCCTGCAAAACAATCAGTCACACACACCACCCACCAGCAGCAGAGATCCTGACAGTACCCCCCCCCTTAACGGACGCCCCCTGGCGGCTGACCCAGTGACCCCACACCTGAAAAAGAAAGACGGTTAGTAGGGGCCCTACACTGAGACGGGGCGGAGGACGGGGGTGAGGAGGGCCTGGCAGGGATGGAGGAGGTGGAGGTGGCGGCAACCGATGATGTGGATGCGGAGGATCTCTCGAAGTCAGTGATGAGGGTAGGGTCGAGTATGGCAGACCGGGGAACCCAAGACAGGTCCTCGAGGCCGTATCCATCCCAGTCTACGAGGTACTGACACCCACGACCCCGAGGACGGACTCCCACGATCCTACGCACTGTGAAGGCTGGGTGTCCGTCTATGATACGGGGCGGAGGGGGCGGTGTGTCAGTGTTGAGGGGACTGGTGTGAACTGGCTTGATCTGGGAGACATGAAATACCGGGGGGATCCTGAAGTTGGGTGGCAGCTTGAGACGGATGGTAGTGGGGCTGATCACGGCTTCCACCTCATAAGGGCCCAGGAACCTGGGAGCTAATTTCCTGTTCGCTGCCTTAAAGGGGAAATCCTGAGCAGATAACCAGACTCTCTGACCTGCTATGTATGTGGGTGCTGGGATTCTCTTCTTGTCCGCCCGATGTTTATTCTGGGCGGCCGTCCTCTGGAGGGCGTTCTGGGTCGCGGTCCATATCCTGCGAACCTTGCGGAGATGGCCCTGCACAGAGGAAATGAGAGGATCCGGGTGAGAGTCTGGAAGGAGAGAGGGTTGGAAGCCGTGACATACCTCAAACGGAGACAATCCTGTGGCAGTGGAGACATGCGTATAATGCGCACTCGACCCATGGGAGATGCAGAGACCAGGAGGTGGGGTTTAACGAGCACACACACCGAAGCTGGTTTTCAATCTCCTGGTTGAGTCTCTCACACTGTCCATTAGTTTGAGGGTGATAGCCTGAAGTGAGTTTGGTTTTAGATCCGAGCGCAGTGCAGAAGTCCCTCCAGACCCGTGAAACAAACTGTGGCCCCCTGTCAGACAGAATCTCCGCTGGGATGCCATGGAGTCTGACCACATGTTGCACCAGTAGCTTGGCGGTCTCCTGTGCAGAGGGAAGCTTGGACAGTGCAACCAAATGGCATGACTTAGAAAATTTGTCTATTATGGAAAGAATCACAGACTTGCCGTTTGATGGGGGAAGACCAGTGACAAAATCCAGCGACAGGTGGGACCAGGGTCTGGAGGGTATAGACAGTGGTTGGAGTAGACCGGCTGGTGGCTGATGTGAGGACTTGTTCCGGGTGCACGTGGAGCAGGCGGCGACGTAGTCCTTCATGTCCTTGTGCAGCGACGGCCACCAGAAGTACTGCCGGAGCAGCTCTATGGTGCGGCTGACTCCGGGGTGACAGGACAGGCGGGATGTGTGGCCCCAGCGCAGGACTAGCGCTCGGACGGCTGCAGGAACGTAGGTCCGGTTCGGCGGTCCACCCCCTGAGTCCGGTTCACGTTGGAGCGCGGCGTGAACCGCCCACTCGATCTCCCAGGTGACCGAGGCCACCACGCAGGAGGAGGGCAGGATGGAGGTAGGCTGAGCCGGAGGGTCGTCGTGTTGAAACACCCGGGATATAGCGTCGGGTTTCACATTCTTTGAGCCGGGTCTGTAAGAAATGGTTAGGTTGAATCGTGAGAAGAATAGAGACCAGCGGAACTGACGGGAGTTGAGTCTCTTGGCGGCCTGTATGTACTCCAGGTTCTTGATCGGTCCAGATGATCACTGGGAGTTCAGTGCCCTCCAGCCAGTGACGCCACTCCTCCAAAGCCAGCTTGATAGTGAGGAGCTCTCGGTCACCGATGTCATAATTCTGCTGGGTAGGGGTGAACCGCCTGGAAAAGAATGCACAGGGGTGCAATTTACCGTCCGTCTTGTCGCGCTGGGACAGCACTGCTCCTACCCCGACGTCGGAGGCATCCACTTCTACCATGAACTGGACGGAGGTGTCGGGGTGGGCGAGCACTGGTGCCTGGATGAACCGCCGCTGCAGCTCCTTGAAAGCATCCTCCGCCGCCTGACTCCACTGAAATGAAACTTTTGTGGAAGTTAGTGCAGTGAGTGGTGCGGCAATCGTGCTAAAACCCTTAATGAAACGTCTATAAAAGTTTGCAAACCCCAGGAACCTCTGTAACTCCTTCCGTGACTGGGGAACCGGCCATTCCTCCACTGCCTTCGTTTTGGCGGGGTCTGGCCGGACACGTCCTCCTTCTAAAATGAATCCTAGGAAGGAAACAGAGGAGACGTGAAATTCGCACTTCTCAGCCTTGACGTACAATCGGTTCTCCAGCAACCGCTGGAGAACCTGCCGAACATGTGCCTTGTGCGTTTTTATGTCAGGGGAGAAAATGAGGAGGTCATCCAGGTAGACTGATACAAACTTGTTTAGAAAGTCTCTTAAAACGTCATTTATTAGGTTCTGGAACACTGCAGGGGCGTTAGTTAACCCAAACGGCATCACTAGGTACTCGTAGTGGCCGATTGGGGTTTTGAAAGCGGTCTTCCATTCGTGTCCCTCTCTTATGCGTACCAGGTGGTAGGCGTTGTGGAGATCGAGCTTAGTGAAGATGCGTGCCTGATGAGCTGGCTCGATGGCCGACGATAAGAGAGGGAGCGAGTATTTGTTTTTAATAGTAATATTGTTAAGGCTGCGATAGTCTATACAGGGGCGCAGGCTCTTATCTTTCTTCTCTACAAAGAAGAAGCCTGCGCCCACCGGTGAGGAAGAAGGCCGGATCAGTCCGTTCTTCAGCGAGTCCATGATGTACTCCTCCATAGCCTCCCGCTCCTTGCGGGAGAGGCTGAAGAGGCGGCCCGAGGGTAACGGGGCCCCAGGGAGGAGGTCAATGGCGCAGTCATATGGGCGATGAGGTGGCAGTGAGACGGCCTGTTCTTTGCTAAAGACCTGTCCCAGGTCATGGTAACAGGTGGGCACCCAGGACAGGTCTGGTGGTGAGATGAGAGGCACCCTACCTGTAGCGCTGGCTGGTGTGGCTGACCTTAAACAGTAGCACATACACTGCTCGCTCCAGGCAGTGACGCTCTGCTGTTTCCAGTTGAACTGGGGGTTGTGCTGCGCCAGCCATGGAAATCCTAGGACCAGGGGAGCCTCTGTAGTGGGGAAGACAAGAAAGGAAACTGCCTCAGTGTGGTTACCAGAAACAGTGAGGGTTATGGGTTCAGTGCTATTTGTGATACTGGTCATGGTGCTGCCGTCAAGAGCAGTGACGTGCAGGGGCCTGTCCAGTGGTGACAGGGTGAATCGTCCTTGTCTAGCCAGCCTGGGGTGAATTAGGTTCCTCTCTGAACCGGAGTCTACGAATACAGTACAGGAAATGGGCTCACTGTGTAGTTTGTGGATGGCTGCGGGCAGCAGCATCCGGGGTTTTGTCTGTTCTGGGCCCGTCAGGACCCCCACTTTCACTGACGGGCCTGGTCTTTTGGCGTCTCGGGGCAGGCACAAACCTCATGGTGTGGCGAACCACAGTACGCACAGCAATCCGCCGCACGGCGGCGTCTGCGCTCCCTAGCGCTCAAATTCACCTGCCCGAGTTGCATGGGCTCAGGTGAAGGCGTGCGTCTGGGTGAAGGCTGCCACCTAGTGTGTGGTGCCGGCCCCATATTTCTGCCAGAGTGCATGGGTTCAGGTGCTTGTGGACGTCTGGGGGAAGAGTGCCATCTAGTGTGTGGTGCTGGACTTACGTGACAAGGTGAGGCGGAAGCGGAAACGGTCGTGTTGCGTACCCGGAAATGACCTCGAGTCCGTCGGTCTAACCAGGTCGCCAGACTGATGAGCCCATCCAGCGTTTTAGGTTCCTCCCGGCTAGCGATGTCCTCCTTCAGGCTTTCCGGGAGGGCGTTGTAGAACACGCTGCGGAGGGTCTCATCAGACCAGTTCGTGCGGGTGGCCAAGGTCCGGAACTCGAGGGCAAAATCCGCCATGTGCTGAGGACGGGGTCGAAGAGCGAGGAGCTCCCGCATCGCGTCCTCCTTCGTTCCCCCGTCGGAGAAGGTGGATGTAAAAGCCTCTAGGAACCGGGAATAAGGAGAAGTCTCTATGGGATTACTGTCAACATATGCGTCTGCCCACCTGAGAGCCTTGTCCCGAAGCCAGCCGACGAGGAAGGACGTTTTGCTGGCATCGGAACAGAAGGCTTGAGGAGCCCGGCTGAAGACGATCCGGCACTGCCGGAGGAACCTCTGCAGTCCTGGGGTTCCCGTCGAAAGGTGCGGGATCGGGGATGGTGACCTGCCGGTATCCAGAGGCGGGGCAGAACGCACCGCAGCTGCTGCAGGAGGAGGAGACTGGCTGCGGGAGAGGCGAGACATGACAGTGGTGAGTTGTTGACTTAAGCTGTGGAGCTCAGCAGACAGGTTAGCTTGGTTATTCGCGATTTCTTGCATGAAGGAGTCATGCCTGCCCAGCAGTATCCCCTGCTGGGTCAGTGCGGTCTGGAGCTGGGTCTGGGAGCTCTCTTGGCCAGTTTGTTCTGTCATGGTTTGATACCAGGTGGGGTTTGTTTGTGAGCTCCAAGGGTGACCCAACTCCAAACACACAGCGAGGAAACAATTGCAGGTTAACAGTGTTTAATAATGTACAGTGCTCCAAATACAGACAACAGTAAAACTGTACACGTTGTTGTGAACTCAGGACGGAACTGGTGCGGGACAGGAACGGTCCTGGGTTGTGAGAGAAAGAGAGATTAGTGACAGGCTGTGATACCAGCTGCGGTGTGCGGGGATCGTGCTCGCTAAACTCACGGTGACGTGTTTGTCGTCCGGTTGTGAGGAGGGATCCAGAGATGTTGCCGCGGGGGTGGTGATCCAGACTGTCGGTACTGTGATAGGAGATCCGGGTCCGGGTGCTGTTCGTGCAGACGTGACTGCAGCAGGGGTGACAGCAGCGCGCTGACCGGGGAGGCGTGGATCCAGAAGAGGCCAGAGACAGACAGGGAGCCTGAGGGAGAGAGCTAGTCGCGTGATCTCGCAACAGAGCTCTTGGGAACCCGTGGAGAGCCAGTCCTCACGAGAGGCGGGTAGATGACCACGCTGAGGTACTGCAAGCTGGAGGAACGCTCCAGGACAATGGGCTAAGCACAAGGAGAGAGAAGGCAGGTTAGACACTGCTAGTAAACACTCTGACATTCGATATACTGGCCACTCTGTTACCACGGGAAGTTAGTGGAACAAACTGGCGTCTGTCTCTGGTTCCTCCTCTGTTTAAGTACCCAGCTCTCCTGAGCTGGGTAATGATCCACACCTGCTTCCAATGATGATCTGCTGCCACGCCCTGCAAAACAATTAGTCACACACACCACCCACCAGCAGCAGAGATCCTGACACACAGCTTCTGAAAATTACACTGACATGTATGAAGGTTATGTAGATAATTAAAAAAAATGTAATATATGAACAAAATAGATAGTTTTGCATTTTTTTCTTTGAACTTGTAAGCGTAGCTAAGCATACCACAGAGTTTTGGTTTGTGTGTTAAAAAGGATGATATGACCAAAAAGTTCAGACAGTCATAAATACAAGATGTTGCTAAAATTAGGTTAAAACAAGATGTTATCCCTCTTAGCAGCTAAATGCTGCTACCTGCTGCTAACACACATGCGCATTGCGGGAAAGCGTTCCACTTCCTGTCAGAAAAAAATTTTTAGTTGGACTTGTCTTTTTGCTAAATTTTCACATCGTACTAAATAACGTTCATGGTTGTAGTAGCATTTTTCTGTTCCGGATGACATGTATGAAGGTTATTTAGCTTATAATAAAAAATGGCAATATATGAACAAAAGTGAAAGTTTCACGTGTTTTTCCTTTGATCTTGCAAGCTTAGTGAAGCGTGGCACCAAATTTTGGTTTGTGTGTGAACAAGGGTTATATGACCGAATGGTTCCACAGTATTAAACACAAGATTGACCTGTTTTATTGTAGAAATTTAGTAAAAACAAGGCACTGCGCCTCTGAATGTAGTGACACGGTGCGCATGTGGATTGCCCTATATTAGTCAGGACATCCCATATATTTATCTAATTTAGCTTGTCCCGTACCGGAAGTATCTTTTCCGTATGCTGCTTGTTGTGTATCTGGAATGTTTCCACTGCTGTTACATTCCTACCACTAGGTGGCAGTAAGACTTGATAGAGGACAGATTTCATGCGGCCATTAAAGTACATCAAATCAAAACTTCGCGTGAAGCCAGTTTCAGGAGAGAATTTCGGAGCTGGTTTGAAATATGGATGAACCTGGGAAAAAGAAAAGACTGTAGCTACAATAAACAGTGAGAGACCAGGGTAATGCCGTCGAGAATTCATTATTGTCCATGAAGGTGAGACCTGATCAGTCAGGAGCGAAAAAAAGTCTCCATGGAAAAATTATAAACGGTGAGTCATGAATTCTAATGCCTCTTTTCATTTGCAATCTGCTTTTTAACTGCTATTAATGTCCAACTGATCATTTATTTTGAGGTTTATTCATGTGTGAGGAAAAACAACTATGTTTTTAAGTGTTTATAATTTTGAAGATTTGTAACTGTCTCACCAGTATTCTATCATGTGTCCACATGAGCTGCATATTTAGATAAAAATATGTTCAGTTATTTTTACCTCTGCCAGGGGCAGCAGAAAAAGTTGTGTTTTAACCAGAGTTTGTTTGTTTGTTAACAAGATAACTAAAAAAAAAACTCTGGATGGATTTTAATGACATTTTCAGGATAGGTTGGAAATGGTCCGCGCACGGTTAAATACGCGTGCGCGCTGCAGAAAATCACGCTTAGGCTTTTTGACTGAAATTTAATTCCATCCACACCGCTGAACCACCGGTTGATCACAGCAGCAGGGCGAGCAGTAGTTTTCTTATGAATATTAATGAGAAAGGCGTAACCACCATGCAAAAACCGCTACCATCCAGCTGTCAGTCCGGCTGAGAATGGCCAATAGGAGGATGGCCCGCCCATGACACAACTTTCACATCGAGAGCAAAATCCTGAGGCAAGAGCAAAAACTTAGGTTTTGAGAGAGAGAAGAAAAAAGTTTTGAGAGAGAATGATTTTTCTCAGAGAGAAAATATTTTTACTTTGATAGCAAAAAAAACAATATTAGAGTGCAAAGACAGGGTTTTTGAGAGTTCTCCCCCCCTTTGGAGAAATTTTTTAAAAACGTTTTTAGTCTCAAATATTATTATTTTTTACTATCACTGTGAATAATTTTTCTCTCAAATATAGTTATTTTGCTTTCACTTTTCTTTTCCTTTCTCACATCACTTGGTTTTTTGCATTTAAAGGGACTTAAGGCAAGATTTGTGAAAAACTACACATGCATTTCCAGTTTATTCAATGCTAATGGGTCATGAAGCATTAAAAACCCAAAATAACGAGGCCATCCGCATATATGTCTGTTGCCTTGGAAACGCTGTGTGCCACATAATGCGCTGCAGTTCGACGTCCGAATTTCCCGCGCAGTTGTAGGGATGTGACGTAAATTGACGCTGCATGCGCGTTGACGACAGCTCTTGAACAGGAAGTACATGGCCGCCGTGGACTTGGATTCAAACACTGAAGGTATACTTATGGATGTTTCTGCAGCCATCAAACGACCTGCATCCACTCTCACCCCCCAAAAAAGTGGCACCACGAAGAAAAAAAAGACTTTATCTCGTGAGTCAAAAAAAAAACATGACCGAAGCCGGGCAGGCACCCGCATAAATATTGGATATGCGTTCGGCTCATGGAGGGAACTTCAGCTGCATTTGGGAGTGAAAACGGATGCTGACATGGCTCATTTCCTTGTGACCAGGTGAGAAAACATTATAGGTCGTGTTTAGAGCCTGATACAGTATGAAAATGATGAGATCAAATCAAATAACAGAGTGGAGAGACCTGACGTGAAGTATGTTAGCCGCCCCGGTGCAGTGCTGTGAAGACGAACAGTCTGTAAAGTGTCTGTACGCGCTCCCGTGCCGGCTTGGCTGGTGGCTGCAGTTAGCCACAGCGCCTGTCGTGGCAGCACTGAGTCAGATTTTGTAAAGCTGCCTTAAGTTCCTTTAATAAAAACACAAAAAAACCTCCATAAATCAGCTCATTTAAAACATTAAAAAGGATTAGCAACTCCTTAGTGCCAGTGAGCAACTACTAAGCTACTGCAGAGAAAAAATCCTGGAGCCACCCCTGACTACAGGTTTCCCGGACCAACAAAAAACTAAAAAAGATCAATGACTTTTAAAGATAAAAATAAATCAAACATGGGATTATGGCAAACAACATGTTGTTTAGCTCTCTAATTATGGTATCAAATCAAAAATAGTTAATTAATCCCTGAAGGGAAATTAAATGTTGTTGTAGCTCAGTTCTTCCCTCGCGCGAGCGTAAATTCAACTCTCAGACAGATTCAACCATTCGCGCGCGCATGAACAGAAATTCTGCTTATGCGGGTATATGACTTTTGACAGTTTGGAGGAGGAGCTCAGCTGATTGGTCCCTCTATAATCAGCCACACCCACATGATGAGCGAACCAGAACAAGAGTTCACTCGTTCAAACACATTCCGATTCGTGTGTTTTTGTGGAGTCTATTCGAGACATACTGTATAGTACTAATTGTTACTTTTAATATGAGAGATTATAGCAATGAAATCTAGTTTATTTACAATTGTTTGGTTTTGTGTATGTATGTGATTGCAGGGATTGATGGTAGTCATGTTATCACAGGACCATGATTTATTTTCAGCTCAGGCACCTGCTCATTTGTTGGCATTAGAGTGAGGTGTTTACACCTTGTTTCAGGCTGTCTGTTTTGTAATCGCGGCTCCGTGCTTTTGAGACTCCAGCAGTTAGTCAGGTTCCCCTTAGCCGTCCTCTAGCAAATCCCGAGCAGCCGGGAGCCCAGGCCGGCTGGGTGACAGTCAGAAGGAAGCATAGTTCTAAGCAGCCCCCGGTTCACGTTTCAAACCATTTTTCCCCACTCAGTGACACACCTGCTGAGAAACAGACTCTGGTTATTGGCAGCTCCATAGTCCGAAACGTGGCATTTAAGGTTGCTGTTATTAAACCTTTACTTAAGAAACCTGATCTTGATCCAGTATCTCCAGGTAATTAACGACCTATATCCAATTTCCCAATCGTTTGGTCTATGTCTTGCACTACTTGAACATCTTTTGGGCTCAACTGGTCAAGGGTGTTCACACTAAGGTTCACTGGGAACACATAGGCTTCAGGTACCACTGCAGCAGGAGCTCCCAACTGATCCACGCATCTGTCAGGTACGTCAACCTCTTCACTGATATAGGCTCTTTTGCAGAGAGCTGTGATGCCAGCAGGAGGGATACTAGTCCACTCTGTTGTCCCCTCTGATGTGTACTGTCGAGACAACAAGTCAGCATCAATATTTTGCCTACCAAGTCGATACTGGGTGGTGAAATCATAGGTGGCAAGGGCAGCGAGCCAACAATGTCCAACAGCACTGAGTTTGGCGGACGTTAACACCTATGTTAACTGATTATTGTCAGTTCTTACAATGAACTTAGCTCCATACAAATAGTCATGGAACTTGTCCACGACAGCCCATTTTAATGCCAAAAATTCCAACTGGTGGACTGGATAGTTGTGTTCTGAGTCTTTTAACTTTCGACTGGCAAACGCCACTGGTCTGAGGCCCTCAGGATATTCTTGATTCAGGACAGCTCCCAGACCATTCATACTGGCATCTACATGTAAGATGCATGTCTTAGTGGAATCAGCAAAGGCTAAGACTGGGGCATTGATCAAACAGTCACGTATACGTTCAAAAGCGTCCTGGCAGGCCTCAGTCCAACATTCACCGAACGGCTTGGATGGCTTGAAATAGACTTTGCTTGAGTGAACACAGTTTTTTTTCTTTGGATCTTGCCAGGTGAGGGCGTAACCCTTGGTGAGCTCAGAGAGAGAATGGACAATAGTGGAGTAATTTGCAATGAATCTCCAATAATAACTGCAAAATCCGAGGAAGGACTTCAGTGGTTTTAGGTGAGGGGGCTCTTTGCAATGCTTAACTGCTTCCACTTTGTCTGGATCAGTAGCTATTCCCTTAGCAGAAACAATGTGACCCACGTACTTAACCTTGGGGTGGCAGAATTGAGATTTGTCAATAGAAACCTTCAATCCAACCTCCTCCAGCCTGTCCAACACCTTGAGTAGACGTTGCTCATGCTCTTCAAGTGTCTTGCCGAAGACTGATGGCATCCAAGTACATGAGAGATTCCAGGAAATGCATGTTGCCAACAGCTTTTTCCATTAGGCGCTGAAATGTTGCCGGCGCTCCGGTAATCCCTTGAGGCATGCGCCCAAATTGATAGAAACGGAGCGGGCAAATGAACGCCGTTTTCTCTTTGTCCTCTGGAGCCATCTCTATCTGGTAATAACGACTGTGCAAATCTAAAACCAAGAACCACTGGCTGCCGGATAAAGAATCTACGGCATCATCAGTGCATGGCATGGTATACTGGTCTGGCATGGTGCGGTTGTTGAGTGTTCAATAATCAATAAAGATTCTTATCTTCCCATTCTTTTTTCTGACTATAACGATCGGTGACGCATCTGGGCTGCGGGACTCTGTAATAATGCCAGCAGCCAGTAACTGTTGTATGTGCCGCCGTACATCGTCTATGTCTGCTGGAGCTATTCTCCTTGACCTTTCTCTGAATGGTTTTGGGATCATGCAGGCGTCTATGGTGTTCAACACCCATATCCCAGTGAGAAAACTTTCTTCCTCTCGGCCATTTTCTGCTGGAGCCGACTCTTCCAATCTTCAGGAATTGGAGAATCCCCAAAATTGAAAAGACTTGGGTCTAGGATTTCAGCTGGGAGGTCGGAAGGCTGAACTGGAGTAACTATGTCCACAGCATACATCTCAGCCAGGATGGTCTTAACTGGGATGGAAGTTATCTTTTTGGACTCATTCTGAATGAGGACAGTAAAACTGTTGTCATCTATGCTGGTGTCTGTGAGCACACCAGGCTGTGCCAGTAAACCAGCAGGAAGCAACTGGTAAGTGGGTGCATCAATCAGTACAAGGTCTTTGGTCGGCATGCTCTGTCTTTCCACTTTGCACACTGCATAATACTTTGCACCTGGAACAATGGAGAGGGGACCAGGTCCTTTCCACTTTATCTGTCCTAAGACTTCATCTTTTGTTCCCTGTTGTTGTGCCTTGATGGGGGCGTAAACAGACTGTATCCTCATTGAGTGCACAGTGTTCTCCTCACCCTTTGTCTTCACCAGTTCCCATAAACGGCGAAACAGAGATGTATTGGTTCCAACCAGTATGGGAGTCTGTTGTTGGTTTCTTGGTTCAGGGCAAATTAAAGTGAGCACTTCTACTCGTCCCAACACACCAGTGATCTCTTCGGTGAATTCCATCTCAACCACCATGTATCCTTTATAAGGAAACTCAGTGTCAGCAAGGCCCCAGAGTCCAAGACCAGAGAGGGGTTTTATCGGGACTTCGAGCAGGTGTCGATGAGAGCTTCACAGACCATATCGTTAACTTTGATGGTGTGAATAAATGATGGACCTACCAGACCTTCAGGTAAGTCAATGTTAGGTTTGGGAATCTCTACTGTATTAGTTCTAGCAACACACTGTTCTTCAGCTACAGGGTTTGGGCCCTCTTGATTTGGCAATGGGGAGACTCGCACCAAACGTATGAGCTTCCTCATAACTTTCTGAAGATTCTCCGGGGCAGTACATCGGGTGGCTATGTGGCCATTTTCTCCACACCGCTAACAGAAAAACTCATTATTGTCTTGTCGGGAAGAGAAAACTCTGGAATGAGTGGATTTGTGCCCTGAAGCTGCTTTGTATTGGTGGGGCTGAGGTGTGTGTTCTTGTGATGGGTCCAGTGTGTGTTTCACTGCTACTACACTCATTTTATTTTCTAGAACTTTCACTTGCTTCCTTAGTGATCGCAGTTCATTCAGTGATTCATTTTTCTGTTTTGAGGTCTCTTTAGGAACTCTGACTGGCCCATCAGATGGTGACTGAGGTTGTGGGTTGCTTCTCTGCTCTAACTGCGCTCTCAAATCTTGAATCTGAGCTTGTAGTTCCCTCCAAGGGACCAATTCAGGTTCTTTCTCTTTTACAGCTTGAACAGTATGTACACGCTGAGCACGCGTGTGTGACATTTGCCCTCGTCAGACTAACTGGCAACCTTCCTTTTCCATCACTTCTCTTAATAGGTCCAAGAATGTAGGGGGGTTGCTGATCCGCTCACTAATATTCAACTGAGGCAACATGAGTTCAGAGGTGGATCCTCGAAGCAACTGCTCTAAATGAGCGCGGTTGGCAGAGCCAACAGGTAAACCACCTCCCTGTACTACTTTGACAAGAGATCTTTCAACTCTTCTTAAAAATTCAGACAAATGCTCACCATTATGTTGGTGGAGGGCTCTAAATTCATTTATGTAACCCTAATCCCATGTAGTAAGCCAAAATAAAAGATAGTAGACTGAAGTAGTTAATATGATGAGACTGGGCCTGGGCTCGTTGTAAGGAAATACAACTGTGTTTGAAACTACTGAATTAACTATACCTTTTATTAATATTGTCTGTTTTATAATGACCACCACAACTGTGATTTTGATGCAAAAATATTTACAAATATTTATTTATAATATAAAAATAAAATCAAAGGGTCTTTTAAAATAAAATAAATCAAATACACCGATTAGGAAAAGGGTACTGACCAAGTTTTCATTTGTTTGTTTTTTAAATGTATCTGCCAAAAACAATTCCAACAATGTCTGATTTTCCTTACTTGATTTTCACTTGAATTTTAATCATTACTTTTCTCTGTTTCATGTTTTTCTGGGACCATTGTAGGTTGGTCATTTTTAATTGAACGGTACCAATAATTTTGTCAATGTGTTTTTCTTCCTTTCCATTGAGGCTTCTGGTGTGTGTTTATGCGCATGTGTCACTTCATAAGTTCTCCTGAGAGTAGATGGCTAGTCAGGAGTTTGCATTAAGGAGGTGGGAGAGTGTCCAGAGGGAGCTGTTTGATTGATGTGTTTTGGGGTAGGAGAGCTGTTGGGAGGGGCAACTGGGGAGTGGAGTGGTGTTGAGGATGATGAGGGGATGGAAGCTTGATGGGATTCTCATCCTAGAGGTAGGTATGGCTCTTAAGTGGGGGAGGAGGGAGCTTGAACAATCTCTAGATTGTTAGTGACAGGCAGATATTTCAACACTTAAAGTAGAAGGTTTGATTTAATCACAGAGCTGTCATTTGTTATTTGTCTGGCTTGCTCCACCGGGGCCATGGCTGATCAACTGCCTGATCCCAAGAGAGCCCATTTTCCCTGTAACGTCTAAATCCCCTGCACAAGCCTACACCTCTCATCCCAACCCCCACTCCCTTCCTTGCTTTACCCGCTACATTAGGAATTGAAAGCTGTAATGGGGGATTCACAAAGAGACGAAAGCACATTGACAGGATGTGAGCTGGGAAAAGAAACTGATACAGGACCAAGATATAGGGAGATGAAATGGCCAGAGGGCCACTAAAGATCATTAATAGGACTGTCAGGGAGGTTTCCAGTTGGTTATCTTCTCATAAATAACAGATGAGCTCCTCCCTCCTCGCCAATTCTAGTTCATTAATAATGCCTGCTGTGGCTATTTTGTTGCGTTGTACTTTGAAAAGAAGAGACTGGAAGATGGCAGGATTATCATGGGAATTGTAAGGATAGAATGGTCTCTACTAATCTAAGATGGCATCTTCCCAAATTAACAATGAGACCACAGTGATGCACTTAGATAATTCCACAACCAGCTGGATGATCAAACTCAAGGAAACACTGGAGACAAAAGACAAAAAAAAATGAGACAGGCTTACCCAATATCTCTAACTCTGACTCTGTGTCACTGTTGTGTGTATTCTTTGCGCCTACTGCTGCAGTACCTGTAGAAGACATAAGGATGACAGTTGTTCCAGGCCTCTGCTGTCTTTAAATTTGAGCCTAAAGAAAAAGAAATCCAAAGATGGAAAGGTCTAGTTGTTGGAAAACAGGGAACACTTGCAGAGGGGTTACCCTGTAGGTAAAAGCTTTGCCTTTTAATTAGAGTGAAAAGATATGATTCTGATTGCTGGAGACAGGCACCAGCTCCCTGTGACCCTGAACAGGAACAAGTGGGTACAGAATATGGATGGATGTCTATGATTCTTATAGAAAGAACAGGGACCAAACATTTTGAGATTGATAGCAATTAGTTCCATTCATTAACTAACCCTCCTTCCTGCTCCCCACCCACAACATAACTTTGTTTTACAAGGTGCATACAGTATATGAGGTTCAGTTAAACACCTATGACAGAGTGACTTCTGAGTTTCTGTCCTCGCTACCACTTTAATATTGGTTGCATCTGACTTTCATTAAGGGTGTTGAGTTTTTTATGTACAGTAACAGTTTTCACTGACTAATAAAACTAAGAAGCACATGTTTGATTCCTGCTCTTGTATATTCTGAATATTACACTGATTCTCTGAAAGATGGCTCCGAAATAGGTGAAATTTAAACTGTGCAAATAATTTTGTTTTTGTTTAGCAGATGTGCTTTATTTTTGACTCCATTTATTTCCTTTCTCTTGTAATTTCTAGGTATTGAACAGTCATAAAAATGGCTGGGGAACAAAAATAGTTGGACACCAGGGGCAAGAAAACTATGATATATGATTTTATTCATTCTTTCTTCCTGTTCCTGATTAGGTGCCTTTAAGCAGTGATCAACTGACCCCAGATCAGCCTCAAATCAAAGGCAGCTAATGTATGTGCTGAGAGTGGGGAGAAAAAGATGGAGACATTAGAGACCTGTGGCTCTGAGGTGCACAGCTAGAGGTTGATTCACTTTGTACAGGCCAGCTGAAGAATCAAAAGATGAGAATGTGGTTGTGGGCAATGAAGAAGCTAGGCATTTACTAACCTGTGCCTCCCGACAGTTACAATGCATATCTGTTTTTTCTGTTAGTACATGTAAAATTGTGAGCACACATAGCTCTTGTGTAGTTTGAATGTTACCAGAGTGGTTGTGCAATAAAGTTACAAGAAAAAAGTGAGAGTATTTACTTTCTACTATCCTTTATCAAGCTACCCCTTCCAGATGCTCAGACTGCCCATCATTCAGTCTACCGCACCAAAATCTTGAGCTCTTGACCTTTTTCAGCCTTGTCTCCAACATATCTCCCATTAGTCTTAATCTGCTTGTGATGAGTCTTCGAGAGATGAACACACTTCACACAATTTATATTGCTGTTTTTAGGAAGTCATACTTTAGGGATTTTTTTATTATTATTATTTTCTTCATCTCCTTTTTTTGCTATGCTGCCAAAAGAACATTCTGATATGTAATCTTTGGCTGGATGAATGGCAGACAGACAGACACATGTGCACAGTCCACATTTGCTTTCCTGCTCTTGACCTGCGATCGACTGTAGAGCTACTGAGAGAGAGAGAGAGAGAGAGAGTCTAGAAAAAAGACCGCTTTACAACAGATGGTTCTCCTTAAGGAGATGAGATGAAACTCTTTGTGCTGCAAGTGCTCTTTGGTCTTTTTTTGAGACTCCAATCGGTTCAGGCCCCCCCACTGGGCTTCATTCCAATCTGCTGAGGCCTATTGAGTACATGAGTATGCATACACACATACACACTCACACACACACACACACACACACACACACACCTATAGGTACCTGTTGAGATATTTTGATGTACATTCTCATCTGTCTTTGTACTACCAAACAAGCAAAATGTTAGTAAATTCCAATAAGTAGGAACATGGCTTGCAATAACACAAGAACTGCTGGTTTTATTGGACATTTTGCTTTAGTGGATTAAATCTATAGTTTTGTTAAAAGACTTAAATAATAAAGCCAAATATCTGCATGCAATGAAAAATGCAGTTTAAAATCTTTGTGTTTCAGGTCATTTAAGGTCTGTATTTTAGGTGTCATAATTTCAGTAGTTACACTAAACCTCCTTCTTTGTCTTTGTTAAAGAGGCCCTTCCATTAAAAACAGATTTTCTGAGGTTTCTATTGAATATTTTAGCTCCACAGGTGTTCTTACCTTCATAGTGGGTGTGAAAACAGGTCAACAACTTCTCTTTCAGTTTTAATCTCTCAAACTACGCAGGTGCCGATAAAGCCCGATTTCTCCTGAGTACGAACGGCCTGTATCTGTTTCGTCACAACTCCTTTGTTCATTAGTGTCATGTAAATAATGAATCTTCTTCATATACCAGAGTCAGTCATGGAGTTCCTCAGGGTTCAGTGCTTGGACCAATCCTCTTTACTATATATATGTTACCGCTTGGTAAAATTATTAGACAACATGGTATAAAATTCCATTTTTATGCTGATGATACTCAGTTATATCTATCAATGAAGCCTGATGAGACCAACCAGCTGCAGAGATTACAAGCGTGTCTTAATGATGTAAAACGTTGGATGACGCTTAATTTTTTGCTTTTAAATTCAGACAAGACAGAGGTTGTGACTTTTGGGCCTGAGAATCTTAGGAACAAGTTGTGTAGTCAGTCATCAACGTTGGATGGCATTAATTTGGCCTCCAACAAGAAGGTAAAGAACCTGGGTGTTATCTTTGACCAGGACATGTCCTTTAGTTCTCATATAAAGCATGTTACCAGGACGGCCTACTTCCACCTGCGTAATGTTGCTAAAATTAGGAGCATTTTGAATCAAAGGGATGCAGAAACTTTAGTTCACGCATTTATTACTTCTAGACTTGATTACTGTAATTCATTATTATCAGGGTGTTCTAATAGTGCTGTTCAAGGCCTCCAGCTGATCCAAAATACTGCTGCCAGAGTTCTGATGAGAGTTAGAAGGAGAGACCATATTTCTCCTGTTTTAGCATCACTTCATTGGCTCCCTGTAAGGTCTAGAATAAAGTTTAAGGTTTTACTTTTGACGTATAAGGCCTTGAACGACCAAGCTCCAGCTTATATTAAAGATCTTATTGTTCCATATGCTCCTAACAGAGCACTTCGCTCTCAGACTGCAGGTCTGCTTGTAGTTCCTAGAATTTCTAAAAGTAGAATGGGAGGAAGAGCTTTTAGTTATCAGGCTCCTCTCCTGTGGAACCAGCTTCCACTTTTTATCCGTGAGGCAGACACCTTGTGTAGTTTTAAGAACAGACTTAAAACTTTCCTTTTTACACAATCCTATAGTCAGGGTTAGCTTGGGTTCTCCTGAGCTTTCCCTTTAGTTATGCTGCTATAGGTTTAGACTGCCGGAGGACATACTGACCACATTTTTTCACTCTGCTGTCTTTCTTTACTCTGGCTGCCTCTGAGGAGGGTGTATCTCACATAAACAAACAATGAAATATTCCCATTAGAGCCATCAAATTGTTATTGCTTTGATTGTTACTGCTGCCATTAACTGTTTCTCTGTTTATCTTTCTATAGACATGACGACTGGCCAAAATACATCTGTGTTTGTCTGTGTCTCTTTCCTGTCAGCTCAGACCCCAGTCGGCTAAGGCAGAAGGCCGCCCATCCTGAGCCGGGTTCTGCTAGAGGTTTCTTCCTGTTAAAAGGGAGTCGTTCCTTTCCACTGTCGCCAATTGTGCTTGCTCAGGATGGGGGATTGTGCTGAAATAACAATTCAGCCCAATCGGCTGGTTCCTTAGATAGAAAATGTTTTATTATTAATTGGTTGATTTTTCTGTGAAGTGCCTTAAAATGACTTTGTCATGAACTGGTGCTTTATAAATAAATAAACTTGAACTTGAACTTAGTGTTCGGCAGCTCCCGCAGTTGAAACCACGCCTAGCATGCGGCTCACTAAAAGCTGTAGCATAAGACGTAGCAAACAGGAAGACACAACGTATGACGTTGCCATGCATAGCGAGGCAGGAAACAGTATTCTTTGCTCTCATAGGCTAGTTTGTTAGCCAATCAGAGTCCAGCAAATTTGAATAATGAATACGAACGAGCTGCTGCCGAAGCCTGACAAAGCTGCCTGACGGAAGGAGCCGGAACCACCCGAATTTTAACACAGACAGATTGAAAGGTCTGTAAAGCAGTGTTTCCTGACGGTTTTTAGATATAAAATGTTTCATATTACAGGTTAATACTTAAGAAATAACCACAAAGACCTGAAATTTGTATGAAATGACCTCTTCTAGGAGTTATGTTCAAAGATATGCTTCATAGTAATCCACTATTGTTATTTTGGAGGCTGTAAGGAATGATCATGGCACATGTTCTCACCCAGCAGTATGTTACAACTGATATGTGAAGCCTCCAACAGATTGATGTTGAATCTGAATATGAAATGGAGTACATCTAGCAGCTGAGACATGTCTCAAAGGCAGGTGGGGAGTGGGGGGCTGAGGGATTGCATCCCAGCCAGCATGATGGCATCACTTCTCAAAGCGCACATACTCGTGACAAGTAAACTGAAATCATCATTGATGTTATTTATTTTCAAATGCTTCCCGCTTGACAGGCGACATCTTGTTCGGTACATATCCCATGGGAGAGCTTGGTGCTCAGTGTTTCTCGGCTCCATCATGAACAGACAGCTACTCAGCGCTGACACCAAAGCAGTGGGACTCACTAGAGACTTGCTCTGGAATTTGTCACAATCCTGCACCACGCAAAGACTACACAAATGCACTCAACATACTGTTTACACACATATCCAGATCTGTCTTAATACTTGTCTTCTATTTCAACATCAGCCGCCACACTGTCAAACAAGAAAAATAATTTCCAAAAAAAAGAAGGAAAATTGGTTTCAGATTGGATTATTTGTGCCTGAAAATGTCAACAAAAGTTCAATCTGAGAAGAAAAAAGTATGCAGAAAATGCCACAGCATTGACACATCGTTTTGATGGTTACATGACTCATAGAATTCAGAAGTTAATTATTCAGTCTTTTCCGAAAGCTCATCCAAATCTCTATCACCTTGCTCATTTAAACTTTTTTCCCCTGAATATTTGGTAATGACTAATGCAGATCACTGTAAAATTACTAAAAAAGACTATTTGTCGACCTATTTTTACACAGTTAATGCAAGCTTTTCTTCGCCCCTTTTACACTATAATCCATTACAGGCATCACAGCAGTGGCTGCAAGTACACAATTCCAAATTAGCCTGCCAGCATGTCCTATCTCCATCATCCTCCATGTCTTTGTGTTCAGCAGCACACTTTTATGTCTTTGGTTGTCTGGCCCATCTACTCACGTGTATGTGGCCTCATTATCAGTTGCTTTTGGTGCTCAGGGGAGGTGGTACAAATGAAGAACTGACTATGGCAGTGGACAAGTAGCCACAAGCCAACACTAGGGCTGCAATACCCTCAGCACAGCTCTACTAAAAGAGTCATTTGTCAAATGTGCCTCCATCGAGGCACACTAGGGTGTACATTAGTGGCTGAGGCCTCTGCAGGGACTGCTCTTCTGACTCCCAGTTACTCTAATTCACCAGGCTGGTTGCCCAAGGTGTTTCCTGCAGTCAGCAGTGACCAGCCCTCAGCCTGCAGTCATTCGATTGGCTCATTAATAAAACAACTGCAACCCAAGTGTGGGGGACATACTCCAGTGCTTTGGACATTGATCTCTTCATTTAATGGGACCTACCAAGAGAGACCTTTGTTTGCACCTGATTACGTGAGATCCTTCAACATGTCAGACAAGACAGTGCAATAAATGATGGACAGCTTTGACTCTGTGAAACCCAGATCATTTTGTATGTTAGCCAAGGGTAAGATTTAGTATTTATCTTAGACCTCACTGTGTCTTCACTCCTGGGGGAAACCCACTTTAGCCTCACTTGGTCAAATCTCCTCAATTGTGTTTTCTCTCAAAATGATTATGCACTGGCTTCCATGTGCCTCCACTACAAGGTTATGTAATGCTGTGATTTCCAGTAACTGTTCTCCAACTCTCCCATGTCTTGTTACATTATTTAATGTAGCTTAGTGTGAACTTTTATATTTTTTACTCTCTTTTTACCTTGTCTTGTTTTGCATGAAGAGGCCTGATGGAAGCTGCTCTGATTCACAGCTGGGCTCCTGAGGGAGAAACAAGAATTTTGTTTATGCTGTTATAGGATGTAAATCTAACAAGAGAGGTGGAGATGGAGCAGTAAGGCTTATGGATCCCACAGGGGTCTTACTGAGCCCCCTCACCAAATAAATCTGAATCGAAAATACATACAGAGCTGTAATCTGTTCGCATAAAGGAGCACTTGTTCTCCTTGTGGAGAGTATCAGATTTACTAGCCCCACAGTCGGTCTTCTGGATCCCACTCTTAGAATAGTAACACAGAACAGTTTGTGTAGACAAAATTAACTGTTAGATATAAAGCCAATAAACCCAAAAAAGTACAATTACAGGACCTCAATAGCTTGACTTTACCTTTACATCTCTAAAGTGAAATTTAGGGACTCATTTTGTTACTCCTATTACTTAATGATCTTCTTCCTGTTTGGGTGCAATATATAGTCTGTGCTATAATATTTCTAGACACAACTCACAGGGAGAGGTGACTCTCCCCAATTATTAGCTTAAGGAAGTAGTATGGAGATTTATGAATATCCCCAGTTGACTTAGAATAGCTCTAGTCACTTCCATATGTGACCCTGAGGCTGAGTGGTTGACAGGGCCCTTCCAGACAGATTAGGCCTTGCTGAGAGGCCTGTCTTGTTGGCAGCTTTGAGCCAGGGGAGTACAGCCTCTTGAGCTCAATTGGTAAAGATCACAGATGTAGAGGCCCTGTGAGGGCAGCCAGTTACTGGGTTGCCACAGCCAGTGAGGCCCTCTTCCTTGACACTGGGTTTACTGTTACCCTCAGTCCCTTGAAGAGGAAATAACAGAGGCACCAATTAAATCTTTAAGATGTTAAATAAAAACCCTCTGTAGTTGCTTTTAAAAGATCCCAGTTAATCCTTGTTTGCCTTTATGATGGAACCTGAGTCAGCTGCCATCACTCTGTTTTTGATTAGAGTGAAACTGAATGGTTTTATGTAAATCTTTTTTCTATCATTTTACAATCTTGCTCCTGCTTTGCATCTTGTGGCTTTATTGTTTTATAAACAACTGTTTTATCATTGAAAAATATATTTTTACTGAAAACTACCTTCATAGTAGTAGTAGGTAAAGGAAAAAACGTAAGACCACAAAAAATCTGCAGAATGTACTATTAGTAAAACTCTTAAATTCCATTAAAAACAGTTTTTCTGAGGTTTCTGTTGAATATTTTACCTCCACAGGTGTTCTTACCTTCATAGTGGGTGTGAAAACAGGTCAACAACTTCTCTTCCAGTTTTTATCTCTCAAACTACGCAGGTGGCAATAACACCCGAGTTCTCCCAATTTCAAATGGCCGGTACTTGTTTTGTCACAACTCCTTTGCTCATTAGTATTCGGCAGCTCCCGCAGTTTAAACCACGCCTAGCATGCTGCTGGCTGAACGCTGCAGCATAAGACTTACCAAACAGGAAGAGACTATGTCTGATGTTGCCATGTGCAGCGGGGCTGGAAACAGTGTACCTTGCTCTCATAGGTTAGTTTGTTAGCCAGTCTGAGTCCAGTAAATTCGAATAATGAATATGAACAAGCTGCTGATGAAGCCTGACGGAACCAGCTGAATTTTGATGCAGACAGATTTAAATGTCTGTTAATCAGTGTTTCCTAAAGTTTTTTTTAGGTATAAAATGTTTCATATTACAGGTTAATACTTAAGAAATAACCACAATGTCCTGAAATTTGTATGAAATGGCCTCTTTAAATGTAGTTTTAAGTGATTTTGACAATCAGATTACATTTGCCAGGTAAAGAGCATTATTAATGAAACACTATAATAAGCAATGACATATCCTAATGTACAAAGGCTTGTGTATGGAATTTTGTCATTTTAGAAATCCCTGGAATTTAACAGTTTTTTTTATATTGAAGTAGGTTTTAAGGCAGAAATATGAAAAATCTTTTAAGTTAATGGACAATTTATCCTAGTGGGTAAAATGAAGATCAAATCAAAGTCCAAATGAAGATTTTGACTTTTAATATATAGTATAAGGGGTTACGATGTTCATTGGGATTTTCTGCAATCTGTTTTTAATTTGGTCACATATTTTCTATTTTTCTTATTGCATACAGCTTTAATGCGCTGATTTTAATGATTTTTGTAAAATTGAAGAATTTGGAAAGCATAACTGTTATTTTTACCACTGAATAATAATAATAATAAATACTTTATTGATCCCTCTTGGGGAAATTATTTGTCTGCGTTTAACTCATCTGTGAGGAGCAGAGGGCCCCCATTTTGTACAGAACCCAGGGGGCAGTTGCGGGCTTCAGTATCTTTCCCAAGGATACTTCGACACGTAGCCTGTTAGGACCTGAGATCGAACCTGGATCTCCCAATTGAGGGGCCATCTCTTTCCCCATTAGGCTACGGCCACCCCAATATTATTGTGTATTTTTTGGGATTTTCAAAAAAAGTTGGCATCCGGTAATGTTTCAATCTTTCGGATATAGCTTACATAGGCAGGTAAGATTTGAACTCCACAGAAGTTGAGTAGTGTGTGACACTCAGTTTAAAACATTCATGCCCAGTAAAAAATTGGACTGATTTCTTCACAGTAGGCTATTCTAATTTTGAGTTCCTGTTTTCATGGGTTTTATGATCTGTAAGCCAAAATGATGTACAAATAAACAACTAAATACTTGAAATCTTTTAAGTTGTGGGCCCTGAATCTATAAACTATAGAAGTTTACCATTTTAAATGGAATTATGGGGAAAAAAAATTAACTTTTCAATGATATTCTTTTTTTGTTTGGAAAGGGTCTGTATATTACATACACAAAGAGTCCACAGATTATCAGACATCCTTGCATAACTAAATAAAAATGTGTAGAAGTTCAAGAAGACCAAAAGAATTTCCCTTCTTTTCCTTTTCCTTTCCATTTCTTTTGAAGCTTCTTTATAGGTTAAGAGAGTCAGGCTCACTTCTGATGTGGAAACCATTAGTTTGGAGACAATAGGCAATATGGAATTTAGGATAATGACATAATGTAGGATAAGACTGAAACCATCTGGTTGGTATTACATTTTAACTAATTTCCAGTTACTCTTACCACAGAAATTAAAGTTTGAGAGCCTCGTAAAGGAGATGTGTTTCTTGTCTTGTTGTTGCGTTCCAAAGTTTTCATGTACAGACCTAGTAATGAGTAATAACATGGCCTGAAGCATGGCCTCAGTTGGACTGTACTTTCTATCATAATGAGAAGTGATTGAATAAAGGCAATTTTCTGATAATGTGTTATAAGTGGTTGAAATCTAATTTCAGTAATTTTCTTCTTCTCGTCATAATTAATTTGTCATTAGCTGCATAATATTCCACTTTATTTCTGAAAAGAGGGTATTCTTCTGTGAAATGCCAAGAGGAAGTAGGCATCGCGTAAAGAAAGGCATGATGAAATGAGAGATTCACAAGCTTTGTTAGCCAAAATGTTAATGTGTGTGTGTGGGGGGGGGGGGGTTGTATTTCTGACCTCCTGAGGACCCGTTTCCTGACTTTTACTATCTTTCTGGGGTCCGAGGGTTCTTGTGGGGACCGAAGCCTGGTCCCCATAAGGGGGACTCCCCTTTTTAGGGTTAGGGGTTAGGTTTATAGGTATGGTGTGAATAGAGTTTTAGTTAGTCTTAGGGTTAGTTATAGATCAGTAATGGTTAAGGTTAGGAAAAGGGTTTGGGTTAGGTATAAATCTAGTTACTAAAATCAATGGAAGTCAATGGAAGGTCCCCATAAGGATAACAAAACAAACATGTGGGGGTGTGTGTTTGTGGTATATTTTAGTCTACTGAAGGTAGGTCCTATCTTCTAGTTGATAGTGTCTGGATCTGTTTTTCACCTGACTGCAATTAGGTAACTCGTGGTCTATTTATCTTGACTTTTTCCAGTGGACTCTTTAGAGCAACTGTGAGTTCATTTATGAGTTTTAACAGCTGGCCTCCCAATCCTTAATTAAATTTGAAATACTGTTGCAAATTTTATTTTGGATAATGTAATACTCCTAACTTCATTTAAAGTAATTACTTGCTGTTGATTTGTATTTTGCAAGGGGACTTTTTTGATTGAGGCTTTCTTCTCTTTTAACATGAGTTAAATGTTAAATTGCTCGGCATGTCTTTGTGCTGTCTGTGTCACAGTCAATCACAAGGAAATAATTTAAACAATATTATTAGACAGGGCAACGTTAACATACACTATAAGATTTGCTGACTTGTATTTAATCCTTAATCTGCGTTTCTATAAGTCTAAAATTGGGTCAAGGGGAGTTATACGTAGAAACCTACAGAATCTTTCGTGTGCATGTGTGTGTGAAAGCATACAAAACATGTTTCAGCTCCAAATTTATGTACCTACCACCATCTTAGCTTCTGTTGAACATGAGCAAAAGGAGCAGCCATTTTGTTTCCCTGTTATCTTGAATGGCTCCTGTATGAAGCGCCGCCTGTGCATGGAGTTAATTAAGCCATAGTTTTAGAGCCTTAATTGACTGAATCATGGACTCATAATAGGTATTGCAGGGCCTCAGCAGCTGTCTTGTTGAAGTGAAACCAGTGGCATCCTCTGCTGGTGAAAGGATATGTTAATAAGGACTTGAATGCAATCAGATTTTGTTGTTTTTGTCCTTTCTGAAGCTTGGGTGCTCTTTTTTTCCCCGTAACTTTTTCCTCAAGGGGACTTATTATACACTTCTGTAGCACTAGAGAGCTTGTGTGCATCACAGTGGGAAACCAAAAGACCTTCCCCAGCTCCCTTAAATCTGTCAAAGCATCTGTCTCATCCACCCTGACAAATCCTTTGACGTGTGGGACTAAAGAGCAAGCCTTGTATCATTCATGAATGCTGCTGGATTACCATATCTGACACTATGCTGACTTACTGCTGGGTGACTTGTGTCCACACTCAATCCTCCACCAGAATGTGCCAACATATGGTGACCAAAAAGCTTCCAAGTGTGCACAACTGTGCGACAACTCACCCAATCATCCACACACATTATCTCCCACAGTCGGATTCAGTTTTGTGTTTTGTTTTGTTTGTTTGTTTTCCTAAAGATATTGATATTGTTGTATAGATATTATAGCACAAAGAAAATCAAGAACTGGAAATTGGAATTTGTGGGACAAATGTATACAAAGTGTTCTGTGTGTCCTCTGTGGTTTCCATCATCTCCTATTTGCACCCACTCTCTCTGCCATTTTCCCTAGCTGACCCCGTCTCTGTACCGCTAAAACACAGGAAGGTAATGATGAGAAATGGAGTTATACTGCCAGTTGTTAAACCTCAGGCCATACAACAAATGTGCTTCAGAGACCTTGCATTTGTCTCTGAATGGATTAGGACTTTGCTCTAGTAACCCTATATTTAATCTCCATCACAATCTCAGCTGGCAAGTTTGTGTTTTTCATTGTGACAAATGTTTTGTCTTTTTCTTATGTCTGAAACCCTTGTTGCATTTGAACTTCACCTGTCTGTTTTCTCAGTGTTATCTTCAGTTTTCTGACATAAAACTGAAAAGTAATATTTTTAAGGAATTTGTGTTTTGGGCTGTTTGGCCTTGAATGCCAAGCTTGCATCAAAAATAGCTTATGGGGGTGTGCAGGTTGTTCTTAAACTCCACCTGATTGCCATTGTTCACCTGAGTCAACTTTTGGCGTTTAAGTCCCTCCAGCTTAATGTCTATTTATTTGCTGTTTTCTGCAAAATAGATGTTTTTTTTTTCATTTCATGAGAATATTGTGCGTTTTCATTCACATTTTCTATACTTTTATTGTTTATTGTGAAATGATGTTTAGTATTTTATTTGACTACAGCAACTTTTGTTGGCCACCTGATATGGAAGTAACAATGGTTTCCTTCAAAGCACCGCACATTATACAGAGATTATTCTCAGAGAGGACGAGAAGTCATAGAATCTTAATAAACTCATGCCAGTGTGTATTAAATAATCTATGTGCATGAAAAATTCATCCCCAAATGTCTTTCACACTCTCTGAGCCAGAGCACAATCCACTTTTATCTTGTTAAAAAAATGGAAATTTTATCACAAGGGAAAATAACACACTTGTTTTTAATTTTACGTTTCACGTCCCAAGCAGTGAGCTTGACGTGATATGGTTCTATTACTGGTAATTCTTTCAACGTTCTCCCATAATTTGATTGTTTTTTTGTTTTTTCTGTATGTTGAAAGTTTGTTCAGAAAGAAATGCTACAGAGATGAATGATGTTTCTGTACCGACTTACTATGAGGCCATAGTCTACTAGCTCATCTCACTTTTCTACCAGGGCATGTAAATTATGGTCTGGTTCAAACAATGGCAACACGATACAAGGTTACAACTTTTGTTTTTCTTTTTTTTTTTAAACAAAACATGAAAAAAATAAAAACATTTCATCATCTGCCAATCCTCAAAACAATTCAAGAAGAGGGAAAATACACTTTGTGAGTACATAAACAATTGTATATCAAATGTGGAATCTAGTTAGCACTTTTTCTCCTGACAGAACTGGGAAGATGATAAAGAATGCCAAGGTGACGCATGCATGCATTTGGAAGGAGAATAAAGCCAGAAATGTCCTTGCTGATTCTATCAGTGGGAGCCATTCTTTGCCTTGTTCATTGAATGAACAAGGAGTGGGGGAGGAAGCCTCTGAGAGGACGAGGCTTTAGGAGAAAAAGAATCCTGTGAGAGCATAACAGCGTTTCTAGAAATGCCAGTTTAACGAACATCGTTATCAGCTCCCAACTGCTTTACCTGCTAATCGATAAGTGGTGTTGGGCAATGCAAATTGCTGCAGCTTGCCCTGGGTGTTCTGCCATCAATGGAGAGTAATTATCTTCGGCAACAACCAATATTGGATTGTTAAGCCTCGGGATAAGGTAGCTGGCAGAGCTTTCAAACAGTCACTCACCTCTATAGGCTTGAAGGCTGATGGATGGATCAACTGGGACTTGCTGCTTCGGGGGCTCCTGAGGCAAACTAGCAGTTACCAACTCTCATCTTCCTCTGCCCTAACAGCACAGCCCTTTGAATCTCAGAAAAGATACAGTTTTAATATGCCTGGCAGAGGACATTTTTGTTCTACATTGCCTTGATCAATCAGGATAATTTTTTGTTGATTAAGAACCAGTACTACAGCTGTAAAGATATATTTTGAGACCGTTAACACACAGCTACTTGACAAACACTTTGCACACAGATAGAAATATGAAAAAATTGAGCACTATATGTAAGTGAAAAAAAATTCTTATACAGGTGTTATACAGGTGTTGCATTCTGAAGCCCCTATATGACTGTAAAGTTCTTTACTGTTAGTTAGGTCTCCTGAGAGTCTACAAAATGTCTGATGTTCTATGGCATCTGTTTTCAGTGAAAGTACTTGTATTTTGGAGTGCATTGGTGCTCCAAATAGATGACCTAGAAAGTCTGTCCATATTGAAAGATTGAAGTCATTGAATAAGGTGCTCATTCTCGCATCGTTGGTCTATGCTTCTTGAACCCCCATGATGAATAAATCATGGATTCTGCAAAGCACTCTCCAGACAGAAATTACAATGTACAGCTACCGAAATAAAATGGAATAAAACATGACTAGATTCCGTTTTGATGGTGACAGCTTATGTTGTGTCTCTCCACAATCATTACTGATAATGATAAGCATTAAGAGTATGGATAGCTAGATTTCATATTTGCAGTGGTTTTCTGTTCAGGCTTAATGACTACAAATTATTTTACAGTACAGATTAGCTCAGGCTACAACTGCCATGACACGATTGCCATTTGTCAGCTCAGTGAATTCTCCATGCTTTTGATTGTATTGTTTTAAAAAGGTTTACATCCAATCGGATTTTTTCCCTGGCTTTTATTGTGATGACAGTTGCATGAAGTTGAAGACTTTGAAGTTTGTCTGTCAGTTCCTTCAGGCTTTGACTTTCCTTACTCTAAATGATTGTATTTTTCACCTCAAACTTCATAAATGATGATAAAACTGAAAAAACGTCTTCCACAAAAGGTTTGTTTAGTAGTTTTACACTAAAATTTATCACTTTATTTTTCAAACTTCACGCTTTCTGTTGACATCTGATCTGCAATCAACATATTATCTTTCTCACTCCTGCCTTCTCTCTGTACTGAAAAGCTTTGATATAACATACTCCTATTTAAAGAAGTGTGTGCCAGATGCTATTTCCACCAGGTAGGTATTTGGAGCCACTTGGGCAGTGCAGGCTTGCCTGAGATTAACTGTTCTTCTGGCTGAAGCTTGTAGCATTACTGGTCTACAACTGAATGGACATGAAACTGAAAGCTGTTTTTTAAAGAGCTGAAGGTCAGAAAATACACCCAAGCTAACCCAAAGGAAATGTACTGAATAAACCCCTACTTTAGAAACTTACTGTGGCTTTTCTGATGGTGGACTGAATAACACGGCCTCTCTCACATGTTAATCTCAACTTTCCGTTATTTAGGGATCATAAGATTCATAAATGTTTTCTATTAGGAACTTCAAATATCTTGTCTATAACTTTTTTTTACTGTTTTAGAATCATTGTGCATCACCAGAGATTTGGACAAATTGTAAAGTTTCCAAGTATTGTAACTGTGAGAAATAAAAATTAAATAAACTATTGGTCAAAGATTAAAAAGGGTTTAAAGGTTATCAGTGATACTCTTTTAATTGCAGTCACTAATAACACTCAGTCTTTTATATACATACTTTAAAAAGTTCTAAAGGTTAAGTCAAACCACCCAAAGGCTTAAAGTTGAGTGAAGCAAATACAGAATGATCCTCAGGGCTGATGGTGATTTGTGGCTTTAACCCCCTATATTTTCCTTCCTTTTGCATTGGGACAGTTTTCCAGGATGCCCTGTTGAAACATCGAAAGTGTTTTTGCCATTTATTTCTGAAATGTTGTCCCTTTTTCTTTTTCTGTCATACCGCAATTGGTTAGCTGGTAGGTTGAATTATTTGTGTCTGTATGTGATATATCCTTGGTTACAAAACAAAAATTGGGAATGATCTCCTGTAACAGTCAGCTGGGAAATCATTACAAGTTCTTCATTCATCTCACAAGCCTGCAGCGTTTGCCATAATTTTGGTTGGCATTATGTTAACAGTGCCACGAAAATACTTGAGTGGCCAATTTGGTCACAACTATAATATTTTGTTTCACATGACAAAGACGCCATTATTTCAGGAATATTGATGAAGCGTATCACAGCAGAAAGTATTATCTTAAAATTGTCTTTTTAAAGCTCCACAGTGAGGGGGAGTTATAAAAAAACCCTACTCTGCTTCAGCATTTTGCAAACATAAGCCTCTTCCAACCAGGCTAAGTTAAGCAGGTCATAGGAGTGAACATGATAACCATGGGGCTAACTTTGTGGGAAATATCAAAGCTCTATCCTCTTTCTTTATAACCTCAGAGACCTTTCCTCTAATGAACATTTGTAAGACTAACATCTTCACTGTGCAAAAAGGAGCCGTATGACTGATGACAATCCATACACCCATGGATACACAGAAGTTTAGGGAACTGTCAGACTACAGGGTTCAATGAGAAGAATCCAACTCCCAATACCCTCGCTGTCTAGGTCATCCAACCCCACATAAAGCTCATCTGAAGAGTGTTGCTTTATCTGTTTGGTAATCATCTTCCTGCAGGAACATGCAAATAAACATGTTATCCCTAACACCTCTTGTTATGCTTTAAAGATCAGCTATGCTCATAGAAAAATTATACATTTATTGTAAGATTTTAAAAGTTCACATACTACAGGGATTTTAATTCATTCAGTATCACACTGTGAATTCCCCTGAAAATCTACTCCGTGCTTACAAGAAATTCGTTAAAATAACTATATAAGAATAACTGCATTTTAAAAGCTTTAAAAACGGTTTATTATTGACTTTAGTGTTAACAAATCAGATCAAGTCCTCGTACATTGATTGCTCAGGTCTCGTCCTGTCCTCCTTTTCAACAGCTGCTGCCACACACACAAACACATACGCGCGCACATACTGTGGCTGACGAGCAGAGCTGCACAGTCTGCTGTTGTGTTGCGCGCAGCAGAGCAGGTCGGAGAGGAGCAGAGCGCACTGCGTTTTTCTGGCCCTGTCTTTTTACACACCGCGCCGGGATCTTGTGGATAACCATAAGCTTTTTTCGTAAATGTGCGGTAAAACACCCGCACGGCTCTTGGATATGTATTTCACAACCTTTTCTGTGTAAGATCGACAGTTACTTTGTGGAATCTACTGCGGACGATCTTCGGCGCTGATGTCGTGGTCCGACTTGGAACCGTACGAGCGATACGGGAGTCTTGCTTGACAAAGATTCAACGTGTTTCTGTTATAGCTTTCGAGTAATTCACCGAAGAACTTTAGATAAGTGAATAAGCACATAAAAAGCAACATAGCTTCACACATTCTTTGCTGAAGATCCCGACGCTTTTTTTCTTTCGAGAAACGGAGGCGAGAGCTCCGTGAAGATTTATTGTTCAGTAGGTTTTTCTGCGTTTAGAGAATTCCTATAATCTAGCCTTTGGACAATCTTGGTTTTTTTTTTCAAACTGGATATATCCCCAATAAGTTTTGTTGACATATATGTCTGAATGCGTGTTGGTATTTTGTCCAGCCGCTATTTTGGATAACCTCCGTGAGCGATCGCTGTGCATTTGGAAACGGTAAGATGTCATTCACACGATGTTTTTCTTCTGGCTTGCATTGCTTTTTAAGTAGCTAATTTACAAATATATGAAGGTTAAAGAGAATGAAAAAGACGGAATTTGAATAGAAATGAATAAGCATGATTTGTGCATAAGACTGTGGTTATGGGGGGATTTTTCTCACTCGTCTTTCACCGTCTGACGAGGCGCAACTAGGCGCCCCGCACACAATGCAGGAAGAGAAGGAAGCCGAACGTGGGTATGAGTTCTCAACTTCAAGCTTTTTTTACTGGCATATTCGACTAATTAACTGCTTAAATAAAAGATCGTTGAAGTAAAGTCTCATGCGAGAAAATCGTCAAAAAATAGAAAATTAAAAATATAAGATTCTCTAAACGTTAGCCTAGTAGCTTGTAAGAAATGACGTTTATAGCCTATTTTAATTTGGTATTTTAGTTCAATTGTTTTGTTTTAGTTTGATTTTATAGCTGCTCCATGTAGTCGCGCACCTTTAAATTCACCAGCAGGCGGGACAAAACAATACTAAGAGTCTGTCCCGTCTCTGTCTTCTATACCCACGGGAGGAGCTCTTTAATTAGGTTTTCTTCCCCCATCGCCCCCAAGAATCCCAACCATCAAGGTCAGACCGACTCACATGTCGCCTGGTAATATTAGTCCAACGCTTTGGCGTCAGTTTGTCCGCGCATTTTTCATAGCAATTCAAAAGAGGCTTAAATGTGCGTCCCATTTCTGAGCTTATATTGGTTTGGCCCACTTTATTCCCTTCAGAGTATTAGTGTAATATTCTACAGGGACTAGCAAGTGTTCAAAGTGACACAGCCACCCATTATTCTGTGTTACGGATTTGTTCCAAAAGTATTAAATAATCTATGAACGCTGTCAGTTGATTTTTGCACTTTGTGGTCTTTTACTACTTTTCGTTACAGAAACAACACAAATACAAATAACATCCTAATAATTGTTTTATTGTTCTTATGATAAATGTTTTGTCTCTTTTTGTGTGTGTGTGTGTGTGTGTAAGAGTCTTGAAAATGCAAGGGCACTGATCTAAAGTACTGATTATTTATGAATCTTAAACTATTTTGAACTCTTTATTAGATATTTAAAGAAATGTTTTAAACCTTCTAAACTGTTCATTTGAAATATTAATTGCCTTTTAGAAGGAATGACGCACGAGCCAAATGTGACTGTTATATTTTTCTGCTCAGTGTGAGGCTGATAGAAACATGTCTTTGCTTTGCTTCTATGTTACTCTCTGTTGCTGTGAGTTTCAGATAGACTGTGTTGGAAATAGGATTTTGTTCTCATCAGGGCCTGTGCAGATCCAGCATTATAACTCATGTGAACAATAATGAAGTTTCCATTGAATATTCTCAGTCCATCCATTATCTTCTCTTGTTCCCTGTCAGTTCTGCATGTCTTTGGGATGGAGAGTTTATGACATTGTAAAACCAATTGCTTCTCAACTGGATAAGTCTACCACCTTCATATAAAAATATGAATCTCTTTTCTGCTCCCTGGCACCTATCTGCAATCTTTTGCAGATGGGTCTCTGGAATTAGCTTGCAAAAACCTCTCTTATTCCTATCTTCAAAAGCCCATTTATCTCTAGCGGAAAGCTGATAAGAGACAGGCCTGCTTGGCAAATGTGATAAGAGGGTGAAAAATCCTCCAGCTATTTGTAATGTAAGGGTTCAGGCAGATCACAGCTGGGGAAGACATGACATACCCAGCATCATGAGACTAATGCCTTGTGCCCCCTGAAGCCTGCATAGCAGATAGAAGAAGACATTTCTTTATTATTTATTTGTTCTGGATTTCTGGGTGAACTCAGAGATGAAAATGAACTGAATAGATGCCCAGGAAAACAGTATGTGTTTGAATGCGAAGCCATATATGAAAAATGCCTAAAAACTTAGAACGTTATCAGTCAGTATTAAAAGTAATATTTTATGCTCCGTGTCTGATTTAAAAAACACAAATGTTCTGGCTGAAAAACAGGAAAAACATCAGTTAGGTATGTTGATGCATTTAGGGTTAAAGCTGTACTTAGGGTGGAGTATGTACTAAAAGTATTGTAAATCCCACAGAAACCTGTCTAAAATGTGGAGCTTAAACGAATTGGCTTATATTCTAAGACTTAAGCCATCCTCTGTGAGGGACTAAAAAAAAATATAAGATCTACTTATACTGCAGCTTTTAAAAAATGTTCCACTTCTTCTGCAGGTCTGTGAAAGCCAGTAGTACTGGAGATGTACACACACTGTTGTTCTGTCTTTGTGCTGTCTCTGTATGATTTAGTTGACCGTGAACAATCCTTTTCTCAACTGTTACATTAATTCACCTGAGGAGTGGCTCCCTGGTACTGTATCTGGAGTTTGTAAATCGACTGACTTAAAGTCTCACATTTTACCTCTGGTTCTAATATGCTGCCCCAAAAGACAAGGCTCAAGTGAAAAAAACTGTAGAATAACTAAATGTGTTGAAATGTTCCACCTAACTTACGGAGGAAATTCTCATTCATGTTCTGAAAGAAATGCAGATTGTTCAGAGGAGACATTATTTTATTACAGATGACGCATAGCATGTGACGTTATTTGTACTTCAAGGACACTCCCTGAGCTTCACTACTCATGGGTCCACATTGGGAGCTAGAAAATTTATGCTTGTCCCCATGGCATTTAGATCTACGTCTTTATCCTGACAAGGAACTTGCCATAAAACACTTGCTCTGCACCAAAAGCAGAGAAAGATTTTACAGGAGATGATGTTCATGGGGGGGATTGGCTGGCTTATTTTTTAATGCATACAGCAGAGATGCTTTTGTTTTTAACATTTGGGTTAAAGACTAACTTGGTGTTACACCAAGCCAGTGGCTGTAAAAGGCGTTGGCAAAGCAAAGGATCTTTTTCTCACATTTTTATTGCATTTCAGTTTTTTGGGGGGGCTTTTTAAAGCAAGCTGTGCAACTTCTCCTGGACAGCAGGGGATTCATGTGCAGGTCCAAATGGAAGTGACCAGTGACCTTTCCTGTGGAGTTAGCCTGCTCTCAGACTGCCACACAATTGACTGCTTCAACAATGAGCTGCAGCTCTTTGTCCTCCTCTCTCTCTCTCTCTCTCTCTCTCTCTCTCTCTCTCTCTTTGATGCTTTTTCCTTAATATGGGCATCTGCTCACTGAGGGACCTGGGGCTTATATCACTGCTTGTGTTGTTTTTCTTTTTTAATTTGTTTTTCTCTCTCAGCTCAAAATGTCATCTCTGTGCAGCACAAAGGAGTCATCCAAAGTCTTTTGTATGCCTTCAGGTACAAGTGAAGGCATAGGTCAGTCAGCCAGTCAGTCTTTCAGGGAGTAATGTATGTTTTATGCTCAAGGCTGAATGTGTCAAGCTCTTTGCATGGGCTCATGGGCAATACCATGCCTGAGAGGCAAGGTGGAAATGGAGCAGCAGGCCACAGCACAGTTCTATGCATTCTCCTGTGATGTTGCTCTTGTTGTTTTCTCTGTCCCCCTGACAAAGCGGCCCCCTTTCTCTTCAAACACTTACTAAATCCTATACCTATTTCAAAAGAGCTTTTCCTTTAATCCCCCTGTCCTGGTGCAATTAGCCATTGATAGCAGTTCCCCCCGCAGGTCATGATTTACAGAGGAGGAGGAAACAAACTAGAGGCCCTTTGATTCTGAGCTGCTGAGCATCTCCTTCTCTCCCTCTGCTCATTGCAGGCCATCTCAAGGAGAGGTGGAGACACTTGAGTGAATTCCCCTCTTTTGATGCTGCCGACCTGGGTCAGCCTGTAATTCTAGCAGCTGGCCGGTTTCTCCCTCTCTTTCTTTCTCCCATTCCAATATCTGAACATCATTTCTCCAAGAGCAGGCTGTGTCTTTTGTTACCTTTATGAGGCATAATTAAATGTGCACGGCGTGGCTCAGTGTTTGAGCAGGAACCCCAGGCGTGCTATTAGCCAGATGTGGCTGCTCAGTCCTTAATGATAGAGGTACAGAGGCGGAGGAGACAAACCCAGGAGTCCTTCATCACGCCATCCCGAGGTGTCGTGTGGGCCTAATTGCCCCATCGCTTTGTGCACCATACAAGCCCCTGTGACTCTAAGCTTCATGCATTCATTATGTCGTCTCCCAGTGCTACTTCAGGCTGTAGCATTCAAGTGTATCTGGAGGTGGGTGGTACACTTCAGCTAGGCTTTTAGCCAGCGAGCATGATTCATGAGAGGAAGTCTTAACACCTTTGTTTTGAACATTCCACATAAATAATGGAGTAATGTGCTGTGTAATAAAGTGCATTAACAGTTTAAACTATGTGATAGAAGCACATTATTGTTATGTTCTGTCATTATGGATGACTAGGATAGACCAATGTTAATGTGCATATGCTAAAAAAAACATATTTGTCAAAGTTGTACATTAATATCTGTATTCACTTTTTGTTGGAGTCTGAGGAAGTAGTCAAGATTTGATGTACATGTGAAAGACAAGGCAACCAAGAGTGTTAAGGAGACACTTTTCTTGAAAACAACCTTCTTGTCTGTCTTTGCCTGGGGGCTTTGGAATTGCTTAGGGATCAGACTGACAAACGCTGAATGATCGGCTCACATTCACACAGCATTTCCTTCCAGCTTTGCCTGGGATCTTACCATAGAGAGTTCTCATATTTCCTCCTAAGCCATTTCACTTGCAGTGTATTAACCCCACCCCCCCCCATTCCACTTCGTGTCTCTCCCTGTCTTTTAATCCAAGCCGTGTGTTTTTCCTCCTTAGTAAGCAGATTTGAGTCAGGAGCTTTAATTAGATGTGTCTTCTCTGGGATGCGGATGTTTCGGGTGGTCCAAGCACAGCCTGGGGAGCGCTGAGTGGAAATGGGCCTACATACCAAACATACGGCACCCTCGCGGAAATGCAAGCTTCTTCGTTAGTGAGGAACTGACGAGCTGCCGCTCACATTTGGGTAATTAACACTGCCACAGATTGTGGAACAGCTGTGCAATTTAGCACTGTGGAAACACCAGCGAGTCAAGAGAGACTCTGCAAACAGAAGACGGCAATGAAGTAGATTCATAGAGCACCTTACTCAGTCCTCATCCAAATTCTCTCCAGTGGCCAAACATAATGCTTTTCTCTAGTAATTTGGCAGGATGGCAGGAAGAATTTTCTAATCATATTATTTGAGGAAATTCTTGATAATTAACCTTTGTTGAAAACTATCACCAGAGTTTCTATATTCATACTGTGTGTGCTACAAAAGGCAGATTTTTTTTTAAGAATCCTTTTGGAGACAGTTTCTTTTATATTCTTTTTATAGATATAAACATGATGAACAATTTCAATCCAGCATGGCTACAGTCTTTACCCACTGGCAATTGACAGTTATTTTTTGGAGGCAAGTCCTAACCCTTGTCTACAGCTGTGGTGAATGCATGGAGTGTGTGTGCAAAGTTTCTGCAGTTTTTTTCATGTTATTTAAGTTTCTTTTCATCTTACTTTTTCAGTTGAGACTTTCTTGCCCCTACAAAACCAAATTACATGTAATAAGTAATTAAAGCGTTCTGGTCTCTGTTTTGTTTCTTTTTGATTATAGGTAATGCATGCCCTTCCATCCTCTACTTTTTTTTGCCTTGTATTTTATCTCCACTGATCCACAACATCTGGTTTGTGGTTTAACCATCAGGGATTGCTGAGTGTTTGTGGGGATAATGCTCATACACATGCAGTTAAAGCTTTTTGGCTTCTACCTGATTATTTCTGAAAAAAGCAACATCTTGGGATGTTTGTTTTTAAAGTACTAAAACCAGTCGCATCATTTCACATAATGCCAGAGTTTCTTCTCAAGTTTTTTTTACTCTATGTATCATAAAGTTGCATGGGTAATTGTGAATTCTTCAGGGCTGAGCCTACTTGCCTCTCCTTGTTTCTTTTCTCTCCCGTCTATCAAGTGTCAGTGACAGTGACATGCCCTGGGCTGTCAGAAGGCTATGTCGTGGCACCATGTTCCATCAGACAGTGAATGGAGGGAGCCCAGGGAACTTGTTAAATTTCTGCAAAGCTAGGCCATGCTGACTTTGACAAGAGACATTTCCTCCCAATCTCCTTAGGTCCTCTGCCAACATCATCAGCCACAACTCACAGAGTGAACAGGGCAACGGAGACAATGCAGCGATAATAATGTGAAAAAATGTCTATCTGCAGTAATGCCAGGTGAAGGAAAATGGACAGGCAGCCAGGCAGGCAGCCTCTGTTGTGTGTTCTGGGAGGCTGGACCAAACCCCAGTGGAGCTGTCATTTATTTATCTATGTGAAGTGTCTTGAGAGGTGAGGAGAGGAGAGATGGCAGAGGCTTCACTCTACCAGAAGGGTCTGGCTTGTTCTTCAGAAATAGGAAATATAATTGGCCTGCTTTCACCCTTGGCTGTGGCACCAATCAGCCATTTCTCCCTCCCCCTCTCACCCACCCACCTTGCTTGCAGACATAGCTGAGGAGATGAGACAGTCCTGGCCTTTCAGGCCCCAAGCAGGAACGACCCCAAACAAGACTTGTCACTTGTGCTTACTGTGGCATTTATTTGATTGGAGGAGAGTTTTTTTTCTTCCTTTTCTCCCCTCAGCTCCTTCCTCTGCATTCTGCCACTGCATCACTTTGGCCTGAGCTGAGAAGCTGTAACATTGAAAACAGTATTGCAGCTTGGCGAGGACTAGCCATGGTTACTGCTGTGCAAGACAAATTACATTGCTGTGAGAAGCACGCCACGGTTAGTGACAAGGTGAGGCCTGGTCTGAGAGAACAAGTGTAACTGTCAGAGAAGCAGTTAAAGTTTGCCCCAGCAGTTTCAATAGTTTCCAGTGACCCATCAATCATCATACACGGTAGGCCCACACTTACTCCCACATATTGTTTCACTCATTGACCCACAAGCATCACCATACTTGCACAGACTGCTTCAAGTAGAATTTGTCCTCATAGTCATTAGAACTAGAATTCCATTGTTTGCCTTTTTTTTTTTTTTTTTTGTAAGCATGCAGTCGATAGTATATGTGGTGCACTGAGCCTTAAGAGCTCCTCCGTTTCAGGCATTCTGTTCATGTTTGGACCTATTGATCTGTAGTTGGTGGAGGAGCAGGATATAAAAACTTTTGCCTCCCTACACTTGTATCCCTCTAGGGTCCTGTCAACTTTGGATGGGTTTGTCAGCCAGAGCAAACTCTCAATCTTCACTGAGTCTTTACAGGGGTGTCCAATTATGTTTTGCTGGGCTGTAAGGGATGGCATGACATACTGGTTTACAAAGCCAACTGGTGGACTCTGCTGCAATGTACATGTATAGATAGATGAATGGATTGGTAAAATGTTTTATTCATCTCCACCGGGAAATCAAAATTCTCCAGCAGTGTACACTATAATCATAACAAAAATCAGCTATACTGCACATCACATGGTTTGTGAGATAAAATTAACAATCATAAAAACCCTAATAAGTGAGGAAATATAGTACCTCCTGAAACTTTCCATCCTGCGGTGCAGTGAGAAAAGCCTCTCACTTCACAGTTGTTTGTCTGTTCTGTCAGGATGTTGTGGAGGGGGTGCTTAGTGTTGTCCATTAAGAGAACAGCTTCCTGGTTGAGCAGCAGACAATGCACAAACTGCAGACAATGCTGCTCAACTACAATTTTGAGGGTACAGCCTCTTGCCAAACACCAAACTGGCCTTATTTGTCAATTTGTCCTACAGTTTTGGTCTATAATGCTGCTCCCCAGCAAACAAGAGTATGAAACAGTGCACTGGCAATGACAGTTTGGTGAAACATGTATAGCATGTCATTGCAAACAATGAAGGAGCTAAGCCATCTAATGTAGAAGAAGCATTTCTGCCCCTTCTTGTACACTGCACCTGCGTTAGCAGACCACTCCAGATTTTCATCAAGTACCACCTCCAGGTACTATGTCTTCCCATCTGGCTGGCATGGTCTTCTAAACATTCAGAAGTTCACAAGTTAATTTGTGTTGGTGGTGTTCAGGAAACTGCATTTCTTCTTACTCCAGTCAGTGAAGGTCTCTACAAGCTCTCTGTAGTCCCTGTCTATCATGCACGCATCTCACAACAGTCAGAGAATTTTCTGTATGTAGCTCGAGTCTGAGTTTTTTTGCAAATCTGATGTGTAGAAGGTGAATAGAAATAAATCCAAAATGAGTCCCCTGTATAGCCCCCCCAGTGCTACAGTCCATATTCCCAGAAATTAAGCTCCCCCAGCTTGACACACGGCTGCCTGCTTGTTAAATAGTTGTAATTCAGGATATGGGGGGGGGGGGGGGGGG
>SSNP01000098.1:570759-667139 GCA_006937955.1 Pachypanchax playfairii
GGGGGGGGGGGGGGGGGGGGGGGTGACGTGACCCCCATGCCTTGACAGGGGACAATTCCAATAATAATAGAATACACCTGATCGTGTTTTGAAAAACACATACAGCAAAAACTAAATGTCAATAACAAAAAGCTGTTGTCTGTTCATGCAACACCTCTTGTTTGTGGAGCAGTGGCTGTAGATTCTTCACTGGCTGTTTACCAACCAGTGTGTTGGGAATAACAAGAACAGCATGAGTAGAGCTGGATTTGAGATAGCACCTCACACTCCTCACATCCTACTGCATCCAGCCTCACAGTTTTACACTTAATAAAAGTCTCTTCTCTTTACCAAATCACTAATTGTACTGGCATAAAAAGTGTGCATGAAAATCCTTAAAATGCTTTTTCTTATGACTGTTTCAGTCTGGAAAATCTGAAAGTTGTTTTTACATCTACCTGCTTCAGCTATGATTTTATTGATTTTGGCTTCCCTAGTTAAAACCTATGCATTTTTACTTCTGACAGACATGAAATGCAAACATACATTTTCCTTCCCTGCTGAATGAATGCTGTATAAAGACCCTTGAGCCTGAAACAGCTAATCCAAAGATTCTGTCAGGTGTGAGAAAAGGCTACTTGAGCACACAAGCTGCTGCCTTGACTCCATCTGTTTGCATATCTCTTATTCAAACACTGGCTGGACCCATCTGGGTCAGGCCGGGTGGATCTGGATCAGCAGAGGATGACATAACTTTAAAAAAAAGGTCTTGCAAAAAATGACTTTAGAGAACAGACATCAGTTTGCAAATTGCATACCAAAACAAACCAGTTGTTAACATAGCTTAAACAATCAGTGGCAAGAGCAAGGTCTTTTCAAAGGTGTAGATAGCTCTGCATTCAAGAGGCCGTTTACAAACATAATTGTCAGGTTTGCTTTATTGACAGTAAAGTTGTTTGTCAAGGCGATCCAGCGCTGTGGTAATGAGCTGTTAAACCTTCCCTTTCCAAAACAGAAAACACAAAAAATCTATCCAATGCAATATGTACCCATTTTCCAATAGCGTCACTAAAGCAACATATCTGAAATGAAAATTACTGCCTTGTGGTTGTGATTCATTCATTTTGTTAATTTATTCTGCTTATACAAAGAGACTCAGAAGAAAACAATGCTTTTAACAAGGACTAAGATATTAATTATTGTTATCATGAACAAGCCCTGAAAAGTGTACAAGTGCTTCAGGGAGCAGTTTTTGCATGTTGTTCTTTCCATGCACATCAATAATTTAGGCAGTTGCATGTAAGACAAAGTTGCATTGACTTGTTTCATTATATTTTAATTCTGAGCAAATCATTCTCTGCAAACACTTGGCTTTATCAGCAATATTTAATAGATATTTCTCCAGTGATTACCCATAAATTTGCCAAGTAATCCAAGCACATTAAAGCATATCTTCATCACACTTTCTGTAACTTCTGGCCAGAGGTATTTATTCTTGATAATATATCACATTCTTCAAATCAATTAGTTTTATAATAGAGTTCTGGACTCAAATATAAAAACATAACACATAGGAACTAGTCTTTTAGGATTTAGTTTTTAAATGTTGCAACAAATGTAGGATTTTGTTTCAATTTCTTACGAAGGATCCTTATAAAATTCAAGTTACCTGCAAACAATCAATTACCCAATCAAGTATGGAAGGGCTTTCATAATTTTAAGCCACTGATATCATAAGTCTGGGGGTTTACAGCTGTTGCAGTAGGTAGTAATCCCTGGAATTGAAAACCACTACTAACATGGCCATTGTCAAGGTCAGGTCACAGTGTTCTCATCTAGAAGGATGTGGTACTGTAAGTATCAAGTTTAAAGCCATAAGCTCTTTCACAAGATCTCTGTCATGGTCATGATGGTATCAATCAACTAGCTTATACTGGATGCATAAATGTTACACGGTTAGCAACACAGCACGTCCATCATCTCCCTGCTTATGAAGCAAATCAACATGCCCCACTGATATGTCATCATGGTTATTAATACTCTACCACCCATCCCACTGCAAGTTACACATCTGGGCAATTGTTGACAAAAGAGCTCTACCACATCATGAAATGGATGTAAGGGGAGTGCAGCATTGTTAGGTAATTTTAGGACAACACTTTCTCAAAATAAAGATTCATGACATGTCTAACTGCACACTTTGTAGTTATAGAAATTCAAAGTACAGGGAAAATGCAATAATGAAATAAAAAGGATACAATGCTGTGAAAAAGTAGTGTATGAACCTGAGTTCAAGCTCTCGGGTTCTGAAATTTTAAAACACAATCTTCAGTCTGTTAATAGTCAGTTTGAGTGTTAAAACCTTCTCAGTGAAATTTCAGTGGTAACATCTTGTCTTTGCTGATCATTTCTAATCAATTTGTAGAAACTGTCCTCCAGCAACCCCAAACTGTCCTTTTAAAATAGCAGCTGAACACTGGAGGCATCTCTAAAGGTGACTGCATGGGTATTTGGTATCCTGACTAACCCTGCAGTGAGGCCCCAGGGAGAAGTTTGGATTACAGCTGCCAGAAACCTGAAGCCTGATGTCTGCATCAAAAGTAAATTCCACTTAACATGCCACATCCTTTTCCACCAAGGCCTGGGGGGCTTTAGAAGCTGCAAACTCCTTTATAAAGTGCATACCACATTTGCTTCGAAGTCAAATGGAGGTGTGAGGCCAATAGGATATTGGCCAATGGTTGACATTCTCTTTTACTTCACTACCAGTTTTCCACTCCACCACTTGCCGACTTGCTCCCACCCCTAATTCCGTTTTCATTCCTCAGTGAAAAAAGTGGCTGTCTTGACCCTGAGAACCTCACTCATTTTCAGAGGTTTGCCTGATATGAGTAGATAATCAATATGACTACCCTAAAGACATTATTTTCTAAATTCCTACTCTCTTCCCTCAGCACTAATCATTGATGAAAGTTCTAAGGCAAGCTTAAATCCAGGTGTCAGGGACATGGTGCATGGTATTGAGTGTGTTTATCTGTGGGCTGCAAAATAACTAAACTCAAGGCTGGTAAATTGAAGCTTGGATCCCCAAACATTTTCATAGTTTTAAATCAGCACCAACCTTACTTAAAATCACTGGCCTCGCACAGTGGAGATCTGTCTCTTGATGCCCATGCTTTCTTCTCATTAAAGGTATATGAGCAGGAAACATGCCAGTAACTTTCACATATATCCATTTAGTGCCAACTCACCATGTGTGGGTTGAGTCAAGAGAATGGGTCACAATTTTTTAGTGCTACATTATTTAAATCCTGCCAAGTTTGTTTAGGTTTTTTTTTGCCTCATAGCAAATGCATCAAAGTAAAAAGCACAGTGCAGTGCAATCTTAAGAAGGAAGAATGTAACTTGTGAAGCCTGAGGTGGGTTATGAGTCACCTAGGCATTGTTTAGATGGACTAAAAAAAGTTGAATGGAAGTTTTTATTGAGCAGTGCTTAAAGCCACCTTTCTCTTAACAAGCTGCAGTGAGAGGAGGTTTGCCTACCAAGCTTGCCTGCAGCTCTCTGCAGGGTGATTATGTCACAGCAGGCCAGTCAGAGTGATGTGTGTCTCTGTTAGAAGGCAGCTTGAATGCAGCGAGGACTCTGACTAGGAATATTATTATTATCTCCTCCAGGATCCTCTCCACAGCAACAACGGTGGCGCATTGTGAGAGCTCTGGAGGAAGCTGTTTTTGAAATAATCCGCCTGTCTCTTATCATGCCTCTCAGACAATAAAATTGAGAAAGCCTTTTTTACTTCCCACCTCCCACGCTGACAGTGGTGTAGGCTTTACAACAAGGATAATGCGGATATGGGGAGAATGAGTTTTTGTGCCCCCTCCTAATCATACCACTCCTATCATACCGTCTCACGCCCACCCAGAGGGAACAATTTGGTTGTGGCTTTTGACCAACCAATCAGGGAGCGGTGAGCCATGTCTTAAAGGGCTATCAGCCATCTCTGCTGGAGTGAAGCTTGCAGAGGCAAGAGAGGCCATCGGTGCTAAGATCTATATCAGGGCCAGGGTGGAATGACGAACAACCCGCTGATTCCACTGAGAGATTACCTGAGGTTCTTATCGCTACTGACATACATTTTGACATTAAAAGAAAAGAGGGCCAAGGCCCTTTCACACTCAGCTATATTTTACTGAGGAGAACAAATGCAACTCCTGCGTTTGTTTTTCCGCCCTCCATTGCACTACCATGTATATGGTTCTCATGCAGGACTTAATGTTCCCTTGTTTTAGTCAAGAAGGAGAGCCACAGATGCTTTTAAACCACTGAGCATAGATCTAGTGTTTCATTAATTGAGATAAATGGATCGCAATGGTCGAGATGATTTGTCTGTCAGCTTTTATTGCTGCAATTTAAACTGTGCCTCATTGCATTATGCCACTTAATGAGAGCCCTCACCAGATGTTTTGTCTCTGCTGGTATTAACATAGACACATTCACTTAGGAAAAGAAAATGGTCATGTTTAAATGCTAATTTCCTCCAGTTTGTTGTTTTTTAATCAGCTGAAGGCACTTCTACAAATAGAATTTCTCTACGTTTTGTTCCTTTAATTTTCTGTCAGCTTATCAGGTTGATAATATGATTTGTGACCTCATCAGTCCCTATACGCCACATCTATACTTCACTTTAGGCCCTCGCAGGGAATTTGGACGGATCTGGATCCTCGCTAGTGAAATATGGTTCACCCCTTTTTCTTCATTTTTCCTTATCTGGTTAATGCTGGCTGTGGGCCTGCTGTGGCGTTGATTTGTGACCCTCTCTGTCTGCAGCAGCAAGAGACTTTAATGTATGCTTCTGCCGTTCTCCCTACACATGAAACAGGCCCCTGCATTCCCCAGATAGACTGCTAATTTGTATACTAAACTGACAGGCAGTGATGATAAGGGCTAGCAACTACTGCACAGCCTGGGTGAAAGGGAGGAAAGGGTAGAGTTATAGTGTGGGGTGCAGTAAGCAAGACGGAGGGTAATATTTTACACAAAGCCAAAGCCCCATGCTCTTTCATTGGTATTAATTTCCATGTTAGGGGAAGAGGAAACAAAGTTTCCAGCCGTGATACTTTGGCATTTATTCTTACCCATTAAAATGTTTTTTTGTTTTTTTTTTTGGGCTCAGTTTAAAAGGGTTTGTGTGTGTTTTACAACAATACAAGATTACTCTATTCCATTTAGTCACCATGGATTTCATTATCATCATAATGAGGCTGTAAGGTGAGTATCTTCTGGTTGACAGTTGCAGGGGATTCTTTCTTCTTTCACCATATATATCTCTTCATGCTTGCAGGGTTGTTTGTTTTGTTTAATTTGTTTGGGGGGGTTATTATTTTTTGGAGCAGTCTCACTGGTCCACACCTGTTCTGATAAGCAGGTAGTTTGGATGTGGAGAGAATGGAGTGTAGGAATTGAAAGTAAGGTTGATGGTGTCGTTCCAGTGGAATGCAAAGCACCACTGCAAGTTATTATAAACGACCGCTCGGGAGGTCATTAAGTTTCTGGAACAGTGCGAGGACAAATTCTGGGGAGATAATTAATTTGGTGTTCCTGCTGCAGCCAGGGAGCTGTAGGCCCACTGCAATATTTTTTGCAAAAGTAGTATTCACAGACATCTAGGGAAAAAAAGTGACAGTAGTGGAAGGGGTCACTGATTGTAGTTTTCATTGATACACTACACTCATGTTGCATGTGTAGTCTAAATGAGATAGGCATAAAAAACAAACTATTAAAGAGTATTTCAAACTGTAGAAAAAGTTTAGAAGTATTAAATAAAATCTAGACCTGCCAACTAAAGTGTGTTCTAGGAAAGAATTTAAAACGAGGTCACTGACTCACTGACCTGTTTTCCTTCTTCCATCATTTTATCACAGCTCTGACTACAAATGCTGTGTCACTTCTGGTTTACAGCTGCACCTTAACACCGCTCAGACAACAGAGGGGACACAGGACTTCTAGTGACAGTGAGTGGAAAATTGGAAGAAAGGGCAGTGAAGGTGGAAGTTGACAGTGATAAAACACCTAGTACAGAAGCAAATTAACGATGTTAGTTTGTGTGTGTGTGTGTGTGTGTGTGTGTGTGTGTGTGTGTGTGTGTGTGTGTGTGTGTGTGTGTGGGTTTGTATTTCTGACCTCCTGAGGACCAGTTTCCTGACTTTTACTATCTTTCTGGGGTCCGAGGGTTCTTGTGGGGACCGAAGCCTGGTCCCCATGAGGGGGACTCCCCTTTTTAGGGTTAGGGGTTAGGTTTATAGGTATGGTGTGAATAGAGTTTTAGTTAGTCTTAGGGTTAGTTATAGATCAGTAATGGTTAAGGTTAGGAAAAGGGTTTGGGTTAGGTATAAATCTAGTTACTAAAATCAATGGAAGGTCCCCATAAGGATAACAAAACACACTTGTGTGTGTGTGTGTGTGTGTGTGTGTGTGTGTGTGTGTGTGTGTGTGTGTGGGTTTGTATTTCTGACCTCCTGAGGACCAGTTTCCTGACTTTTACTATCTTTCTGGGGTCCGAGGGTTCTTGTGGGGACCGAAGCCTGGTCCCCATGAGGGGGACTCCCCTTTTTAGGGTTAGGGGTTAGGTTTATAGGTATGGTGTGAATAGAGTTTTAGTTAGTCTTAGGGTTAGTTATAGATCAGTAATGGTTAAGGTTAGGAAAAGGGTTTGGGTTAGGTATAAATCTAGTTACTAAAATCAATGGAAGGTCCCCATAAGGATAACAAAACACACTTGTGTGTGTGTGTGTGTGTGTGTGTGTGTGTGTGTGTGGGTTTGTATTTCTGACCTCCTGAGGACCAGTTTCCTGACTTTTACTATCTTTCTGGGGTCCGAGGGTTCTTGTGGGGACCGAAGCCTGGTCCCCATGAGGGGGACTCCCCTTTTTAGGGTTAGGGGTTAGGTTTATAGGTATGGTGTGAATAGAGTTTTAGTTAGTCTTAGGGTTAGTTATAGATCAGTAATGGTTAAGGTTAGGAAAAGGGTTTGGGTTAGGTATAAATCTAGTTACTAAAATCAATGGAAGGTCCCCATAAGGATAACAAAACACACTTGTGTGTGTGTGTGTGTGTGTAATGGTGCATTTGTGTGTGTTGCTATAGAGGCATGGACTGACAAGTTCAGTCTGGGTAATTGAATGCCTGAATGTCCATGCTAGAAAATGCATCAGAGGGCCCACTTCCCTTTTTCCCCATTTCCCCCCTCATCTTCTATTGTCACACTGTCTGACACGACATGGGACAAAAGAATTCAGCACATTAGTGCGAAAATAGCTGTACATACTGGAACATGAAGCATCTTTGTTACTATTAAGGCAGTTATTTTCTGTACTTGCTTGTTCCTGTTGAGGTTGGGTAACTGCTGCCTATCTCCAGCAGTCATTGGGTGAGAGGCATTACTACTATGTTTTTTGACAGTCTCATGCACAGTTTGTGTGTGTGTGTGTGGGGGGGGTGTTGCCTTTCATTTATCTGTATAATTTTTCTAAAGCCGCCAGTCATTTGACAACAGTTATATTTTCTTGTGAAGCAAGTGCAACTTCAGTAACTTCATTGCTCACATTTAGGTTGTGGTATAAATATGTTAAGACTCACTACTTTACCTCTTGTTCAACAACTGTCAGTCCAAGACATTGCACGTGCCAAATAACTCAAAGGTAAATTTTAATTATTGTTTTTATAGACATGAGCCTACAACAAACCCTACTAACCTTTTTGTTGTTTTCACACCACAGCTGCTGGGATAGCACTGCCAAGTTGTTGATAAAAAGAATTTTAGGGAAGTTCAATAAGTATCTGTATACGAGAATGGGAGGAGTCTGTATAAGGAATTTGCTACTATTTGGTCTGCTTTTCTCTAACCTTTGGCAGCAAGTTTTTTTTTCTGCTAAGAGATGATTTGCTTGGCTACATGAAATGCAGGGCATAAAATACAGCTCTCAGATCAAAGGTAGATTGAAAGCCAGGGGATCGTTTGATATTGTAGAGAGAGGCTGCTGTGATGTGGGTTGTTGAGCAGAAACTGGTCTCTCAGCAGTCTTTACTAAATGAGGTTAATTGAATCGAGGTAATTGCTGACCTTCCTGTCTCAGTGAAATCACAGCCTTAACTGATCAATGCTTTTCATAAATTTATGCCTCAAGGTCATTCAGTTGATTATACTGCCCTCCTTTACTGGTTGCATCGCCAAGCTCTGGTGGCCTATTGTGCAAAAATTAAGGATGGAGGCACTGTAACACTAAAAGAATGCAATTAGGCCAGTCTCAGACTTCCTAAATGAATTAGCTTGCTTAGTTGTTAAGTAAAAGCAGTGTAGATATGGAGAATTTTCAAAGAATTTCACATTCTCTTGCTTCTTGCCTGTGAAAGCAATTGCCTTTTGCTGCAGTCTCACTTACAGCTTGCAAGGATTTCTGCCTCTCCACCTTCCTTCTGCAGCCCAGCTATCATCTGGAGATTTATAGGGCAAATAAGTCATTAGTGTTCATGGAAGTTGTGGACTTTTAAAACAAACAGCAGGGTCATTTGTAATTTGGTGTTCTCTAAATCTGGGAATTATCATTCAGCATGTGGTGCTTTAGAGAGTTAGCACTGTAATGGTGGGTTTACTGGCCAAGCTCAGTCACTAAACTCATATTCTTTCTCCCCCTGTTCCTTTTACATCTGCCAAGGAAACAGGAGGATTTCACAGCTGCTCAGATCTGAACTCCGGCTGGGCCCTGTGACCTCCTCCTTTCTGCTTTCTTTTTCCCCCCTCCCTCACTCTCACTCCCTTTTCTCCCTCTTTCCAGCAGTCTCTTTCCTCAGGGAGCTCTTGTGTGGCTCAGAGGAAGCTGAATCATAAAGCATGGCTAATGAATAGAATAGGGAAGGAAAGCTGAGGCCTGCTGACGGCCCTCAAGAGAGAAGGCCGGGCCCCCGAAGCCCCAGGCTCAAATAGCAGACAGCCCTCACAAAGGTCAGGCTTCCTGCGGTCTGCTCCAAGGGCTTTTGGCTCCTAGGCAATGCAGCTTAAATTTCCCCCGTAGTTTTTATAAATGGTTAAATTTCCCTGTTTCCTTTGGAAAACTTGGCATTTGCGATTTATTTTAATCATTTTCTGTTTTTCTCTATAAGTATTTCCCTTCTGTCTCATCTTTCTCTGTCTGTTTTTAATGGCAGCCAGGGTTGCCTCAACAAAGAGAGTGTGAAGAGTTTGTTATACATGACCTCGGCACACCACCACCACAAGCAGCTCAGACTGCCAACAACATAGCCCAGTGAAAAATGTCAGATTGACCAACAAAGCCCAGAAAGTTCTGAAAAAAACAACAACAAGCCAAATCAAAGAGCTGTGCTTTGACATGCCTTTTTAAGAAGTGCTTTTCAAGTTGGCCTTGTAGTTGTGGATTATATGACAGACTCATACAGACTTGGCAGGTGCAAAACACAGCGTTGTGCCCTGTCAAACAAATTTTATGACTTTGTGGTTATTTCTGAAGTATTAACCTGTAATCTGAAATATTGTATATCTAAAAAACGTTAGGAAAAACTAATTTCCAGCCATTTGATATTAGAGTGATCTGACTGCTTGAAAAATTATCTCAATTTGGTCCTCATTAATATTCATTATGCTACTTTGCTGGAATCAGATTGGCTAACAAACTAACCTATAAGACCAAGGTTTCCTGTATCCCCCCCCTTAATGCCGCGAATGCGCAACAATGCTACAACTCTCCGAGTAACATACAGTACCTAATAACATCCTGCATAAAGCCAAGTTATGGGAGATTTCGGAATGGGACCAGCAGAGATGGAACTTTAAATTCATACCAACACCCGTCTGGACAGGGTCACGAGTGGGAGGAGGTGCCTGCCGATAAAACCCCAGTATTTTGTCAGGAATCCGTGCAGAACGGCAGAGCGCCCCTTCACACCCGGCTGCTGAGTTAACTACAAGTTCTGGGAGTCTCTCCAAAACTAAACTGAACCCATTTGTCAAATCTGGATTTTTTGGCAATATGTGCATTGTGGAAGTCAGGCTGGAGCATAGCACAACAATGCTGATGGTCAGCCATGTTTGCTACTGAACAGCTGAGCTGACTTTGCAGTGGTGGTCTCAACTGTGTGAGCTGATTAATGTGCAAAACAGTGTGATGTCACACTGATAGGATTTTCAAACTCGCTTGATTCCTGCACCTAGCTCATTTAAGTGAAAAAACAGAAAGAGAGTTAATGTGCAATTTTCACTCCCAGTATGAAACCAAGAACACCTGGACATACAATATACAACATAAAACTATAAATATTTTTTTATGGCAGGGCACCTTTAAAGGTTGAATATGGAACACAAACACCTCAGCGACATCCAGTCCACACTGGATGCATCCACGCGGATGCTACAGCTGCAACAACAGAACGCCTCCAGGCATCGGGGTGCCAGGCTCGCCACCCCCCGCGTGTGCTCTGATGCCATGAAAATTCCCCTCCTGGGTCCATCCATTGTAGGCCTCACCCAAACCCACTCTGTTCCTCAATCCTCTCTGGTTGCTCCTCACCTGAGAAGAACACCAAAATCCCTGGGGCTCTGAAGCAGCCACTTGACCCGCCAACTCAATCATCCTCCACAGTACCAGCCTCACTATTACGGACTATTCACCATATTAGGCAACCCGCTATGGTGCTCACTGTTGGCTGGTAGATGTAAATATAATGCCAACATCATGCCCGTCAAAATCAATATTTTATGGTATTTTATTTCAAATATACTTTTTTCATTCTACACCCCCTATGGAGGTTTTTTTTTTTTTAAACTTAGCTTTTTATGAAATTGTTCCATAGTCAACCTTTAAATATTGGTTGTTTATGTTACAGGGTATACAGCTGAAATCTTAAGAGCTTGACTCTAAGAATGGCCAGAATAAGTAGAAAGAGACCTAGTTAATTTTGGTAAATAATAAGCACAGTTTTTCTGCTCTCATGAACATGTTGTGTCTGTCGTGCTCTCTAGATAACGGCGCTGGTCATAACAATTACTTTAACTGTAACACTGAGCTATAACACCCTGTTTTTATTTCTTTTTTCTTGTTCTTGTTTTGTGACCCCGTGCCACTTAAAACAAGACCCTGAGCCAACTCCCGTGTCCATTTGACAAGCTTCATTTCATCCTGAGCCCATATTTTTCTTGCAGGGCCTGCAGGGTCCGTGATTCAAGGCTGAGGTTGTGCTGCTGCAGGGCTGAGGCTTGGTACTGGAGCGTTTAATGTCATCCAAAGCCAACAAAGAGCCTGTGTTGTAGACTGGTGCCCCAGTTCTGGGAGATTGAAAAAGGGCAATGCACAACACTCTGTGTCTTTCCTCTCTAGTATTTCACTTTGTCTTTTGTAAAAGGAAACAGGAAATAGTTTTTTCAGCTTAGGGTTTGCACTCATTTGAATGCTCTACTTTTAGAGAGGAAAGTGGTGTTAATATTTTCTCCTTAATGTGCAGCATTTTCAACAGATCATTGAACCACCTAAACTTACTAGATGACAAGTCTTTTTGCTTTTTACTTTTGCTTCTTATTCTGAGAACTGTTTTAGTTTAATTTGTTCAAGCAATATATGACTTTCAAGGCTGAGAAAAAAAATCTCTGTTGTTTCTATATTATTGCTCTTTGGACAGTGCATCTGCGAATCTATAAAAGCATAGTTTTACTGCTGACGTCATCAGAAGCTTTGAACTATTGACCCATTATGTTTTCTTGTGGAATAGATGCCACAGAGCTTGACAAAAATCTATATTTCTCTTTAAATATCAATAGAGAATTTATTTTACTGTTTTCCGTAGATTCAGATGTTTTAATCTTTTTTAGAATTTTATAGCCTATTTGTTGGTCAAGCAAATTAGTGGGAGAATTTTTGCTTACTAGAGCTCTGTTGTGTTTAGTACTGAGAGAAAACATCAAGCACAGACGTACAAACATTATACAGAAAAGTAAGAGCTGCGATCAAGTAGAAATCGGGAGGTCTTGGAAGAAAATAATGTCCTCAAAACACTTGTGAAGAACTAACAGAGATGCCAAGGACAGCCATCTGTGTTTACGAAATAATTTGCTTTCTCTTTCTGTCTTTCTTGTACTCACTTAGATTCACTGTTCACTCTTTACATATGCTCCCTTTGTACAGCATGAAATACAAGCATGGCAGTTAAGGACACTCGGGACCTTTGGGTGGAACATATGTTCGACTCGTGCAGATTTTTACAAGTTTTCAGATCTCACATGAGAGGAGCTAAAGCAAAGGGAATTGCGGCTTCAAAAACAGACTCTAGATCGATTCATAAAACATGCTGAGAAAGATTTTCATAGTGAATAATGGTTTCCAAGTACACATACGCTTTACCAGTACATACAATGCCAGGCTTTGTGTGATTTACAGATTCTGAGTAATCAACATAACATTTCCTGCTTGGGCAGTGACGCATTTTTCTAGAAACATATGATATGTTTTAAATTTGTGAGTGCGAGCCAGCAAATAAAAAACCCTGTAAAACATAAAGGAAAATACTTGGCAGTGTTTAGTCTAGGAGTCTCCATCATCACTTCATAGTCGGATACTTTTCTCCTTCATATCCAAAGACTCAACAACCAGTTCATTTAAATCCACTAGAATTACGCTGCTCAGTGTTCACTGTCGGTGATACCTTGTACAATTTGTGAAGACCTGGTGTCATTTGACAATTAAAAGTAGAACTTAATTCTCTGTTTGTGACGGACTATTTGTTTTAAAGTACAGCAGTGTATACTATGATTTCTTAGTTGTTTTAATAAACCTTTGTGCTCTAAAGCTGCTCATTCAGCTCACTCTTCCTGTGTTCTTGACAGCATTTCTTCTGAGAGATTTCAGGTGGCCCAACAGTGCCATCTAATGTTATCTCATCAGGGAAGGAAAAAGGACAAGGGCTCGTACAGAACGAGCTCCTCTCCTTAGCTAATTAGAGACTGTTGATTGATTGTATAATGTTGTTTGAAAGAGCTGGATGAACTTCTCCTTCAAGCAATTGTGATCATTGTTGTGTCTGAATAAGCATTTTACTGGGTAGACAAAATATGTACATTTGTTTGGATTTGGTTTGAATTCGTAACCTTGTAAATGATTTATACATGTTAGTTTTTTAACAGACCTGATTGTAATTCATGGATTCATCTAATCAGGCAAATCCCTTAAAATCTGTTTTTTTTTTTTGTTTTTCCAGGTGTCTGATGTAGGATCAGAGAAGCTTTTTTCCCCTTCCACACCCAAAGGTAAATGATCCTTTTTACTCTTCCAACTTAATTTTGTTCTCTTTCTCTATTTTCATTCACATAACCACAACTAGGTTTTGCAAATGAGTCCAGTTCTGTCTCACGCTAATCCTGCAGTTCCCATTCAGATTTAAATGTCGGCAGACATAAACAAGGTCTGGTGACTACATATGCATGCATTTTGCCGGGGTGCATAGTGGCGTGTCTTGGACGACCCCACCAAGGGCTTAGTCCTCCTACATATTGGTTCATTAGAGGGGATTTAAAGCCTCCCTGCCACATGCTCCCACAAATGGGAACTTCCCCTCAGGCATTACAAGCTCTCTGACAGCAGGCCTGGATCATAATGGATGCCAAAGGAAAGGCAGAGAAAGGGCTTTGTCAGTTCCAAGACAGAACAAACTCTGCAAGCATTTAAATATGCACATATGTAGATTAGAAGACCTTTTTTAGCTTTTATACATCATGACCCTGAAATGGGAGGGGTGACAAAGGTTAGGCATTTCTGAATGTTTAGTGACATATAGCCATATACTGGTTGGTATATTTGGCATGTCACAGATATCATCCAGGGACAGACAGTTTGCTGTGCCTGAATATTTATTACATGCAATGATGCTTGGCAGGTCATAGCAGGGTAAAGGTGTCAAGTGTGGATGCAGGGAGGAGGGGAAGGGGTACGCTCAGCCTTCTCTTGACAGAAAGTAGCATGCAGACCATGTCCCCTCTGGGCAAAAACCAGGAAGGAGGCACATTAACACAAGCTGGTAGGAAAGATGGTGGATCTGCTCACTGTAAACTACAGCCAAATTAGGAGGGTTTTGAGAACCAGCGAGAGGACGCACATCTGCTGATTTAGATTCTAGGAAGACTCATTAATACCAGGTGTTCTGCTTACCTGTTTTATTTATTTGTTTTCCTTTTAATTTATTTGTTCATTTGTCCTTTCCATTGAGAAAATTTCACCACTAAACTTCCATTCTGGAAGCTGCGTTATCTGAGAGCAACACATAAAAGAGGTAGTGGTTTGGCTTTCTACAGTAGCTTTAGCTGCTGACATGGAGAAGAGAAACCAGGCGAGCTGGGTGTGGGATTTACATGACCTGTGACTAGCATTAGCCTTGTGAAGCAAGAATTTACAATGACGATAACTTCCAGGATTTAATGGTAAAGCAAACAGTTGGATCACATGCAACACCATATGTTCTCTACCAAGCTTCTGAACTGCTTCTGTTATCAGCTTTAAAGGTATTCACTCATTTTCCTCTCTTGCTTGTTGAAAATGTTTTTATATAAGCAGAGAGAAATGCTGTGGAAATGTGATTTTTACAAACACACACTCAACCAGTGTCTCTAATTTGCTCATAATCCCCTTTATTTTAGCAGATGAAGGAATGCTTTTGTAGATCATGCTAATGCACAGGGCAAAGGATTAAGTCCCTGGTATTACAACCAGACAATCCAATCAAAGTCTCTCCTGATTATCACACAGATCCACCAGATCCTGTTTAGATGATCTAGATGAAGGTCACCAGAAAAGAATTGAAGGGTTAGAAAAGGTGAGACAGTAGATTGGGTGATGATAAGCAGTATGTTATCTAACTAAAATTAGTGCCAGCTAGCTATCATTTTGCATTAAAATGTTATTGTTTAATGCTGTAATGGATGCTCGGACAGTGATTTTTTGGGGGGCTTATATTGCATTTTTTGTGCATGAATAATGTGTGTGCAATACAAGAAGCCCACAGGCTGTTTTCCTTTGGTTTGGTATGCAGTAACAACAGCATATGTCCCATTATCAGCTTCACTCATGGTCCTGAGAGACTGATGAAAAGCCTTCTTTCCTCTGATCACCAGGTCTGTTGCGCTGTTGGCTGGTAGACTCTCTCACAGTTGCAAACACACAGACAAACATTTTGTTATACATTAATATGTAATGTTATGTATCTGTATAATTCACAAGATGAGTGTTTTCTTTAAAAAAAACACTCTGCTTTTTTCAATTTTTTTGGGGCAGTAGTTATGGGTACAAACAGTGGAGGTTACATCCAAATTGTACACAGGCCTACAGACTGTCATGTTAATGAAACGTTTCAGGGTTCATAGCGAAGAGGAAAGACCAACATTGTAATCAGTGACGAAAAGCACTGTAATTATGCACACGGAACAGGGTTTGGGGCAAAACCCAGACACCCGTGCTTTCTTTCTCTCATATTTAGTTTTCATCATCTCTACATTGCTAGTCTGTTGGCAACCTGTTATTCATCCAAGCCAGTACTGATAATAGCACAATGTAATGGTATCTGCAGTAGTGCAGCACACTGTGTGTAATTCTCTGGGTGCTTTTACCTAACAGCTAGTTGAATTCTGTTAAATGGCTGTTTGTGTTGGTGGTTATGATGCAGGAAGGTACAGCAGAGGTCAAGCATTATCTAACAGCTCTTGTTTTTTGTTTATTTCCTGTCTTAAACCTCCTGCAAATTATTGATTTCCTGGAGGATGGCATTTTAAGTAAAAACACAACAACAACTTGTGCTCCTCTCAGGGCTACAGTTTTTGAGTAAAGGTCAGAGTTTATCGTTGTCACTTGCTTGAAGGCAAATGAAAAGCTAAATGTAGCTGCTGAGCATGTACAGGGCACAGCCACAGAGCACAGATAAACACTTTACATGAAGCTGTTCTTATGACATTTCAAGTGGTAGGAAGTTATCACCTAGCTGTCAGCAGCTAGGAATATCTGAGGAGAACACTTAGGAATCTGCACCAGCTATGTTGAATGTTGCATCTACGGGGTTTTAGAATATAATCTAGGCACCATCTTTTAGTTGTCCCCTGGTACACTCTGAGACCCTGTTGTCTTAGTGAGGTACATCCTAACATATGGTGATGGAAAACTTTAGCAGTGTGCCTTCTACTAGAAAAAAACCTGAGGCATCTTGGGATAGCAGGGGAAAGATTGGTTGAAAACCCATTTCTGAAGTGGATTTGTGCCCTTGTAATCCTGATTAATTTTGACCCGTTGTGCTCATTTTAAACAGAGCATTACAGTAAGCGTGAACACAGCAAGCTCCAGGGCGAAACTAGGAGCTTAGCGGCTTTGGGAGGCTTAGCTGCAGATGGCATTTTAAGCCGGACTTAATAAATTGTTTCCATTAAACTTACCGGCCCACACATACTGAATTAGACCAGTGGAACAAAGGAAGAGGAGAGCATGCACACGAAGCAAGGGAAGAAAACACACACATCTGCCATTGTGCACATCTGACACAGTTAATGTCTCTCAGAGGCTAAATAAAAGGTGAAGACGAGGTTTCAGCAGTGGTAAAGTAGATTAAAGCTTTTGGACAATGTAAAAATTCCCTTGCTTCAAATTTGGTGTTAATTTGGTATGTAAGATAAATTTGCCTAATTGACATTAATTTAAACAAACAAAAAACATACACAAAACATACATTTAGCTTGGCAGTGGATTTAGGGCTTATCCCACTTACTGTTGTTTATATATAAACACATTACTGGCGCTGTAGCTTAAGGATTTAGTATCTGCCCATACACTTGCTTATTTATTTTCTCATTTTTTGCAGCCTTTTTACTCATATGCCCATCTGCTTTTCAAGGAAATCAGTTTCTTATGGTAAAATCTAACCACTCCCTTCTTCTATCCTTAGCTTGTCTCCAGTGTACTACCTTCTCCTATTGGCTCATGGTTTGCTCCCTAAGCTCTCATTATGTGCTACACAGTCCAGGGTCTCCGTGTCAAATCACTAATCAACCACCCCGTCTGTAGGCCCTTTCTTTCAATAGGTGCTGAGTGGCCTTTGTTTCACCGTTGCTGTTTGCAGCATGTCAATAAAAGAAATATGGTTTCCTCCTCTTCCATTACCCATGCTGCTTAGAGTTACACGGATGCTCCTGTCATGGAAGCTTACATTAAAATGAGTCACAGTCTCACCTGCTTGATTCTGAATGCCAGAGAAGTGAGGAAGGATTGTGATTGGAGAGGGAGCAGTAAGGTCAGGGGCAGGGGGATTGAGGGCAGCTCAGACATGGTAAAGCAGACGAGAGAGCATGTTTATATTCGGCAGAGCAGCTCTCCTCTGGCCAGGTCAGTGTAATCTATCACTAACCTCAGTGGCAAGACTGACTCTTGCAGCCTCTTGCCCATTAAATAATGAATATAGGTTGACCCTCTAACCACGTCACCATTAAATCAGGACTGAGTGCAGGTAGCTGGAGAATTTCGATGACTGGTTTTCTGGCAGTCAGAGCTAGAAATGATTCTTGAAGAACATAAAGTGATGCAAAAGTGTCACTCAGGACCAGTGAGCAAGCACTGGAATTGAAGGTACACATCAATGATGTAAAATCTAAGTATGGTGAAATTTAACTTGTAATATGTGCTGTAATTTGTTTGGCAAATATCAGTCAGAGCATGCTTTTGTTTTCATAAAGACCAATCTTCCTATATTCAAACAGTACTATGCTCTAGAGATGTTGTTTGGAGGCTTGGTCTCTCAAATGTGAACACCACGTTAGCCAAAAGTGCCTCGGTTTGGTTGTTTTGGATACTTAAAAGAAATTGTATACCATGCCACAAAAAAACATCACTTTTTAATTGCCTTGAACAGCAACTCATGTTTTTCATTATTTGTTTTAAACATTTAAAGGACATGGGCTTCTTGCAGATAACAGAAATCAGGCTGTCTAGCTGACTAAATATTCAGGAGGGGTTTTAGAAAGCTAAAACCTTTTGTGTTTCTTCATTACTCTTACAGTTATTACTGTTTACAGCCATAAGACAGCTCATGTGCAAAGTGAAGAAGAAAAGTCTAATATTAAGCTCCCTTTATTGGTAGTGCTAACACTGTTTGTGCAGCCATCCTTGTCAGAAAGATGAAAATAAATACGGGGAGCTCAGCAGAGATAAGACACATGTTTAATTATTAATTGAGCCATTACTGACAGAGATTGGCTTTTTTGATTTAAAGCAGGAAGACCTGCCTCAGGGATAGTAAAAGCAATTACAGAATTCCCAGCCTTTACTGCTGGTGCCCATCATTCAACATACACCACAGAAGAGAAGCAAAAGGAGACAAAATGCTCCAGCACACAAACTCTCACACGTCTTGTGACACTACATTGTTCCATAAATTATTTTAATTCTTGTTTAATATTTATAGCTTTTAAAATTAAAATTACCTAGTCATGTACAATTTATGTAGAGTGGCAAACAGTCTAAAGGACTAAGTTAAATTCCACACAACCCGTCTGAGGATCTAGTACTTTGAAACGCTACAGAAAGTATGTAAAATTGTTATGAGATTGGAAAAGGGATATCAATGCTTTTACAAGCTGCCTGCATTCAAAAGCAATCTAAAATTTCTGTATACTGCAATTATTTGGCTTGTAACGTCATTTCTGTTATTTCACACGGGCTTCTTGTGCGCTCTGTCGCTCCTTTAGAGCCCTATCACGTCCATTAGAAACATGCTTGGTATGTGCTAAGATTCTCAAGTGCATGAAATATTAACTGACTTCCTTTAGAACATTTGGTCACTGCTGATTGAGTTTCATTCCTGAAACAGAAACCCTGTCTGGTAACCAATGTGTCTTGTGGATGTTCTCCATTACTTGTCAGAATGCTTGATGTCTGTAAGTCAACGCTGACTGCCATGTGTGTCAGTAAGCCCATCGGTAGGGATCTGCTATAGTGACAGAAAATTGAACTCTTGTTGTGAGCTGTATGTTAAGGCTCCTTTGTGTGGCTCTGATGTCATTTACTGAGTATGGATTCAGCTTTAGCTGTAAGCAGGGAGCAATTACAAAATCATTAACAGCTATAATGGTCATTTACAACAGACTGTTGGGGACATGACCAGCTTTTAGGGGAAAGACTAGTACCTGTAAAAGGCCTCTCAACATATCGGATCATGTTTTCACTTTTTTAAGTTTGACGTAGTTTCTTTAAACTGCTATTTTGCAGCCTTCTGAATGTTGCACTTCATACTGAAAACCAGTGTGGATCACCAACTTTCATAATCATATTAACACAAAAGTGACTTTTGATGGAATGGGTGTATTTTGGATTTTGTTTCTTACAGGAAAATAAAAATGGTTTCTTATGACTTGAGCAAACAGCAGTTCTCATCACATTCAGTCTTAATCTCCTTCCAATGAAAACACAGCCAGCTACAATGTGGAAGGCATTTTTATTGTTTACCAATGAGAATACAAAACCAGAATCTTATCGCTGCTGTCGGGCTTGAAATATAAAGCATGACGCCTGTCATCACTTGCAGGTTTTCTTGCTTTTAATCCTTTATTCCCAGCTTTAGTCATTGTGCCAGCAAGCCTCTGGTATTTCGCTCACCCTGCATTTGTTTTAATGTTCCTGTTTCTTGCTATGAGCATTTTTAAGCTCATTTATGTTGGGAGTTTCACAGCCAATGTTTTTGCAGATGAGGCTGTAACGCTCATTCACAAAGCCAGATGGTAGGTGAATCTGGCCAAACACAGTGCTTGGATAATGTACAAACGCTGGCTAGCGGACAGTCGTCAGCCTAGATGGATATTACAAACATGCTTGTAATGGATTGGACATTTAGGGAAGCAGTTTACAGAGGCTTATAAAGATGGAAACGCTGCCGTCAGGAACAGAATAGATGTAAAATGCTCTGGATTCCATGATAGACAGGGACATCAAAGCATCAGAAGTATGTGCCAGAGCAAGGAGAGATGAGGTAAACTCAGAAAGGAAGATCCCTATCAACCTGCCCTAAGAAGTATATTCATGGATTTGAGATGGGTGGTCCTCCTCGAGTCTGTTTGTTATTTCTGATACCACAGATTTGAAGCTGTGTAGTAGGATTGAGAGTGAACTGACTTTGGAAAGTTCTGCATTAAATGCTTGCTATTAGTCAGGAACTTAGCACATGGTGAAAAATGTAACTTGATACACTCCTGAGACAGGGCTTGTGTTTTGTTATAGATTTCACTAGGCGTGAATGCCATTAATCGTCTCAGCGTTTAACACACAAGCGATAATTCATTCAGACAGAAGGGCCTGCATTTTGGCTGTATCAGTGGTGGTTAAAAAAGGAAAGTGCATAGTGTGGTCTTCTCCAACACTGAAGCGGTCATCTGTTTGGCTGTTGTTTTTGGCTACCAGTAAATTCCCTGCCCTGGGCCATGGTGGTGGGGGTCTCTAATGCCTCTGACTGACTGTAACACCCCATTCAGCAGAGCATTGGCTCCAATGTCCATGTTGGGTTAGTACTGCTGTGTTCTGGGGTGAGCAGCAGTTCTGGGATTTCACTGCTGTTTACTTTGGAGAGAAATTGTTCCAGTGTTACACAACCCATGGAGAAAAACATACAGTGTACTGACAACACTATTACCCAGCATTAGATTGATAAATAGTTTTGCTGATCTTTGCCTTCAGTTAGCTAGGTTTTCAAAACAAGTATTACAGCCTTGATATCATACGTGCTGTAGTACTTCATTAATACTAAAAGTTATGTGTTTATATTACGTAACAATACAGTTTACTATTTAAAACAACTGTCTTTGAACAACTAAATTTATATATAGATATTTTTTATAAAATTCCACTGTTTAGTATTTGTACAGTATATTATCAGGACAAACCACTTTGTCTTTTATGTGAAGAAAATGAGAAGGTGAATTCTTACATTTGCTGTTGGCCCATCTGTTAGGGAGAAACTATGACAAATTGCCTTTTTTTGTAGAAGAAAATCAATATATAGCTATTGCTATTACTAATGATACATTTATTGACTCATCAACTGTTATGTCCAGGGCAAGTGCTTTGTGCCTGGGGCGTTTTATCAGCTGTGGCACACTCTATTAGTGTGCTGCGTAGGCGTAACAGCAATGACCAAGTCCTGGTAGCAGGTGCCTCCAAAGCCAAAGCAGAGTGGACGTGTTTTTCAGGGAAGATGAGCCATCTGGGTCTTGATACTTTATGGTGCTTAAAACCCACTCTCAAGTGTGACACTCCTAGCACTTACCTTTTAGCTGCTCACTATAATCTTCGTTCTGGCTGCTAAAAAGAGAGGGGTGGCTTTCAGGAAAATTTACAAGGTTTGATGTGGTGTGCAGCCTGTTGCTTTACGGATTCAAAAAACAATTTGACACACTTGGTGGTTTAATTTGGATTTTTCTCTCTAACTTAGTAATGTTTTTGTCATATACAGTTTGAAATGAGTAGAGCAGAGAGAATTCGTGTTTATTTTGTTTTGGTTGCTGTCTAGTTTGACACTTTTTAGAGTTCTGCATTGTTTTATCTTGCTAATGATTTGGCCTGTTTCAAAGTCCAATTTTACTCACAGTGCCTCCTCCTCTTCTCACTCACATACTTACATTCACACATTTTCCCAAAGTGACACACTCCTTTCACACCCCAAAACAAGTAAGTTCTATTCTTCTTTTACTACACTTGGAGTGCCACAGTGAAGTGTGGTAGCACATAGCCGTTGGGAAGATGCTCAGCCTCTTGTTAATGTTCATTGGCCATGAGGGCTCATGGGAGCCAAGACTCAGATTACCTCAGATACCTCTTTGTGTTTGTGTAGTGGAGAGCAGACAGTGAATATAAGTTAGCAGCATCTGACACACGTCACAGGTTTGTTGATAGTCCCACAAGACCAAGTACCAAATATCTTGAGAAATCTACTTTAATTGATCTCAATTTACTAAATGCTCCCTACAAATACTTAACTTATTCTATTTTTCCTAGTGAGATAAGTGATTGTTGTGTCACTACAAGGTCGAGTAACATAAAAATCCCTAAAACCAAACTTCACATTCTGATTAAGACACTTGAAGCTCTTTTCAGAACAGGGTTTCTTTCATAATCTGTACAAGTTTAATTTAAGGAGACAAAAATTAAGGAGAGCGTACCTTATTTCTGAGGTTGTTGCATGGGAGTTTTCTTTACAGTTTTAAACAATCCTTACTTCAACTGAGTCCTAAAACATTTGCTTTATGACCAGTGACCACACAAGTCAGAAAAACTAAACACAACCGTGACTAGCTGCATTTCAGGCAAATGCAAAAAGCATTTAAAGTTGCAATCAGAAAAGTAGAAGCCAACCAGTTTCTCATGGAAGTTTGGGATTTAATAGGAATTTTAAAAGACTGTAGATATTTTGCCAAATCACTTTTGAGAAAAATTCATACTTTGATTACTGTAACTTGCCCTGTCCTAATCTGTACTGCTGTATTTCTTGCTCAAGGCACTCTTGAAAAGGAGATTTTTAATTTCAAGTTCTTTAGCTGAGAAAAAGGGTCAAGATCCAGACTTTGTTTCCATTAATTTATTTGACACAAACCTCTCACCAACCCTCTGCTCTTTTTCTTGCATTATTAAGTAACCTCACATGGCTTATTTCTCCTCTGGTCTGGGTCACTTTATGCCTCTTTCTTAGTCATGCCCTATCTCTCTAATCAAGGATGATGAATGAGGTGCAAGAAAGGGCAGCATATGTTTGCAAATGTGATACACCCTCCAATTGTCACCCTTCCTGTGGTGGTACACTGATTGAGTGAGGTAAAGAGTATTGTGGAGAGGACATGCATGATTTTGTCTAGGCTTTGTAGGAGAGCTCTTTTATAATGCTTCGCCTCAGCCCTCCGAGAGTCATCAGCCTCAACATGTTATTTTTCAGTCCCTGTTATAACAAGTCATAAATAAATAAATGTAACAGAACTCAAGCTAGAGCAAGATGTTTTTAAAGTCTTCACATTCACATATTCCAAGCTCTTACAGCTGCCAAATAAAGCTTGTAGCTCATAAATAAGATCACAGTTCTTTTGGCATCAAGCCATATTTGCAGGGAAAGTAGTAGATCTAGTCTCAGCAGTCACACTGCAGCACCCCAGGAGCAGCTTTACAATTAGATCATCCTATAGAAGTGACATTGTTTAACCACACACTGGATGCAATATTTAAGTTGGGTCTTGCAGTTTTGTGAAACCTAAGTTAAAGGCAATTCAATGCCCAGTGGGATTCTGTCTGAGATATTCAGACTCAAAGACACTTCATGACAGGAAATTTTTAATTTGCATTGGAAATCATTTAGCGATGCTAAGGGTTAGCTGGAGGGTTAAAAGTTTGATGTTAACCCTTTAATGCTGACTCTTAAATCTAAAATGTTTCTGGTTGAGCTTAAATTTAATTGCAAATCGGGGGAGGGAGTGTCAGTGAAAAGTTTCCATTAGAAAAATATCATTTAATCTAATAAAATAATTGATAGTTTGGTTTGGTACATGAGTTAATGACTCACTCCATTTTCTGATCTGACTACATTAGTCTGAAATGTCAGATCAGGTGCAGAAACTTTGTTACAGCTAACTGATGATTTGGTTGAAATCAGATGGTAGTGTTACAATTTGTAAATTGTGAGACATAGTGAAATGTACAAGGGGGTGGTTGCTATACTGACAAGCTCTCGAATGATTAGAAATGCAGGCATGGGCTTTCAGCATTTTAAAGACCAGAAACTCTTTGATGCTCTTGCCTATAGGCTTCTTCTACAAGATAAAGAACTGTAGTGGCCGATGGATGGTCTTGCCATTTGGTTGTTGATGTTCAGCTTGTTGCCACCTGTACACATCCATCACTAGAAAAGAAGGATACTTTAGCACTCTTGGCAGTTGAGCTTCTTTTATCATATAATAATACTGCTGTATTTACACAGGTAAGTAGCTCAGACATCTTAGTCTAACCCGCAGCATACCGATAAACCAAGACACTTGAAGAAATATGATGTGTTGGCCAAGATGTTTTTTCTACCCCCTTCGTTGCACTCAACTGTAACGGCTGCAAATGTCAAAACAGTCAATGAGGTATGGTGAACAGTTAGGAGCTGTCAGCTTCCAATTGTTGCTTTGCTTTGAGCTAGGAGGGTGAAAATTGAGATGGAGGAGGAGGAAAAGAAAACATGCAGGCTCTTTCAGGCTGCTGCCATGCCACTTAAGATTTGTTTTCACCCAACCATTTCCATCCCATTGAAAAGTAATCAGTATGGCACTGAAAGATAATATTATTTCCACTTAGAGGCATGCAGGCTTTGTACATGTTCATACATGAAATGAGGGTGGAAAGCAGTTTTTTCTGTTTGCATTGCTGAATACTCACTCACTCCATTTCTGCCTGGCTTTCCAAAAAATTCCTCCCTGTCTTTGTGTCTCTTACATGCTTTCTCCCTCTCTCTTTTATTTCTATTTTTTTCCTTTCATTCTCTGTGGATTGTGAGCCAGCTGGTGGGCTAATAGAGGATGCTTTCCTGTGGGGCACAAAAGTGATACTGTTCAGGCGTTCTTTGAGCTTAAGTAAAGCTGACACGCTGCTCAAGAGCTACAGCCCACACTGAGCTCCAATGCAGCCCATGGAGAGATGCTAAAAAGGTCTTAAAGGTAAAGATGCAGGGAGGCTGCTGCTGTCCTCCCACTGCTGTGCTGTGATGTGGGAAGCAGGAGTTAAGTCCTTTATTAGAAGTGGCAGGCGTTGTCTCCAGTCACCTCGATAATTGCAGCACCATGTCCACCGCTATAATCAATTGAGACAGCTGCTGCTGCAGCGTTCAAGTCCATCAGGCAGGCTTGTCATGCTAATTAATGAAATGATAAGGCAACTGCTTGCAGCATTGCCCAAATAACTTCTGAAGGCTCTCCTTATTTTCTGCACAAAATTCATCCTTAAAGCCCTGCCCTTTTCCCGCATGTATGCTGTCTGTCCACTGTGGCCTTAGGGTAAAAAGGGTCATGGGGGCTGGTAAAGGATCACTGACAGTGAAAGGGGTCAAATTCCAGACTGGCAGGGTGGGCTGCATCAGAAGAGCCATTAGACTTGAGCTTTTCCGTTGAAAGTTCCAAGATGTCCACCCTTTTATTTAGTGGAGCCCAGTGGCACTGACCTTAGATGACCCATCTGTGGCCATAAGAAGCTGAGACTGTTGGCTGTCCCAGAGCTCTGCTGCAAACAGCTCAGAAGGGGGGGTGGGCTCTGACAGAGACATAACAAGTGAAGTGTGAGCATGGAGGCATCCTGTTTGTCTGCAACACATTACTGCCTGGGGTTAATGGCTGTTTAATATCAGTCTGGGAGCACTACTGGACCACATATGACAATAAAGGATTTACAGAGTCTGTATCTCTCTTGTTCGATCACTTTTTCCTCTTACAAATTTTAAAATTTGCTGCTTGCCTCCTGTAGACAACAATAGCATATGTACCATGAGAGGTGATTGGCATCTGCGTATTCCACCATATGGCTAGTGTTTGAACTGGGATATGGTATGTGGAGGAAAAACTGATTCATCTCTCAGCCTGAGCTGCCAGCTCTCTGAAATGAACATTAGGTTCTTGATTTATGCCTGGGCTTTGACTGTAAACGTGTTGCAGCTTAACACCCATTCCCATTCTTGTGCAATCAACTCTTTTGTGCGCTGAAGCAAAGAGACAGAGAGGAATAATTGAAACGTGCCAGCTGTCCCCTCTCTTTAGCTGTCTTGGCCAGCTTTCCCCTTGCCCACTCCCCATTAACATTTCTGAGTGATTTGCAGAAACATTGCCTTGGCTCCCTTCTTTACCAGCTTGGAGATGCTCGCGGCAGATTAAATAGTGAGAGGAAAAGCAAGCCGTTGCAAATATTTCCTATGATTTTATTATTAGCACAGTGATTCAACACTGCTCAGCCCTTCTGTTGCTCTCTTACAAAATCATTTTGTTGAAATCACCCTGCCTTTTTTATGACTGAATACCTCATGGCAATGAAGTGTTGATTGGCAAAACTGTGGTTTCTTGCCTTCTGCCAGTATCTGTTCTAGCCATCTTCCACAGTCGCTCACTTGTAAGCTAAGCCTTTGCTCTTGGCAGATTGCTTGTCTGGAGAGGTACAAAAATCAAATCATTGTGAGCCCAACCGTCAAGAGCAGGAGAATATTCTGTCAACCAGAGCCAGCAGGAGACAGATCAAGGCAGCTGTATTCTCACATAGCCTGTGCATCCTCCAGCATCTTTCCACAGATATGCTGCTTTATTTAAATATCTGTCTGTTCATGTCATTTATCAGTGCCCTGACTGTTTATACTTTGGCAAAGCCATGAAGGGAGTGAACCGCAGTGTTTGCCTTGTAAATGAAAACACCCAGTAGCCTCATACCACAACATCCCTTTATCATAAGAAGAATTTCCATATTCTTGTATCTAATCTTAAGAGACTTTTTTGCATACAGGTTCTGCTTTCCTGGTTGTGTATTCACTGGACCATCTGTCTGCTCTGAGCGCATAATTTATGTAACATACCTATTTGCATGCACAGTATTAGGTTACTGAAGGTTTTAGTTGAAGGCCAAACATTCTCTCACGCCCTCATATTATTCATGAGATTGTTAGATCTGTTTGCAGGTCGCCAGGTGTGTGTTTAAATAAGGTGATCTAAAAAAAAGCTTCAAAGTGGATGATTTTCAAACATTTTAGAGAAAACGTGTACAATTTATTTATTTTTTTGTAATATGGCTGCACATTATTGACAAGGAGGAGCCACTCATTCCTGGTATGATGACTACTAATTATTTTCCAGTTTAAGTGCCAAGCTATTCCAGACTGGGCTACACCATCTCAAGCTGCACAATCAGACATAATGCCCACACCAGATCAAATCAGTGCCACATCTCCAGATGTTCCATAGGGACAAACAGGGTCACTTGCAATGGAAATGGAAGGCTGGACCAGCTGTGTAGTGACCCCCCCATGTCCACCCCAGACTTCCCCCCTGGACAGATCAGTCATAACCAGCAAATCACTGCACCTTGTTGTCCATCTGCTGCCTCAGTCCCCGTATCCCTCCACTTTCTTCCCCTCCCCAGTGTGCAAACTCATATCACTGCAAACTAAGACAAGTGCGCCCAGGGCAAGTCTCAATTCCCCATAGTAAGCAAGGCCACAGGAACAGCTATAAAAAAAATCAATACTGGTATGAGATGTCATCTGGTGAGCAGATCTGCCAACACCCCCCTCAGGAATTGCCTGGTCCCCCTGGTGCACAAACCCAGCTTATGGGTGTGGGGATCCACCCCCACCACTGGGCTGCCCTCCAGCCTGCCTGACTCACTTACACCATCTGCTCAGGTTTGCGGGCATGGCCTTACAACAGCATTTTTTTATGTACACACATTCATATGGCATTTGTTTCACATGACTGCCTGTGGCTTGCCTACTGTTTTACTCAGCAGGTGATAGCAGGCAAGGTGTATTCCATGTCCTGACAAAAGTAAGAACAAAGCAGTGCCAGATTTGGCAGTTTCCTGAAAGGCTTGAAACTTGAGTTGACAGTTCTATGGTTTTGAGACAAGAGGGTTGCATTTGTTGGTGTTGTCACGGAGGCATTGCTGTCATCATATCATTGCTACATGCATTCTTACTTCCTGAAGTGGTTGCTGGAGAACCAAAAATAAAACAGCAATCTGCACAAGTCATTTAAAGGGATAAACATGTTGTGTTTTTGTCAGAAATCTTTAGTGTTTGCTAAGAAGTGTAATTCTTTTAATTGAAAATTTGTAATCCTCTAGGTTTGTCCTTATATAACACAAATACTGTCGACACCATCATATATAAAGGAAACCAGTACAATAATGTGGGGGGTTCATTAACTAGCATCCCTGAAATGTTATTTTCGCTTGACTCACCCCACCCCAACTTGAATAAAATATAAATTTGCTATGAACCCATTTACAGAACACAACAAAGTATCTTTACAAGGCGGGGGGGGGGGGGGTTGGGGGTTAGGAAAAAAAAGATTTTAAACAATTGTTTGAGTTTGATCCGTCACTCTGACATACTGACTCCGTCCACATGAAGCAACACACAGTGTGACTGAGGCAGGTTTAACTCTATAGCGTTTCCACACCCAATGGAAGAGCTGCTGTTCTGTTCAACAAGTCCCTTTTGTTTGCCAACAAAAACGGTTCCTGTAGGCTGAAACCGAGCCATAACTACAGACCAATTCAGTCAGTGGACCAGCACCAAATCCTGCTCTGCTTTTTTTCTCTCTCACAGTCATGCATCCTCCTGAACACAGAAAATGTCCTGTGATCTTTTATATGTTATAATCACCTGAGCGGAGCGTCTCAACTCTGACTGATCTGTTTCACAATCTATTCCTTTACGAAAAACGTCAGTGATTTATCACCAACAGAAAACCAGCAATGAACATCTTGCAGCAGGAAACAGACTAACATATCTGCAATAACATTTGTGGCGATCAAAAGAAAAAGTGTTGAAGTAAAACGAGTCAAAAAATGCAGCAATAAAAACAAGCAGTACACTTGAACAGTGCAATTTAATTGAACTGTTAAAAAACTAAATCAACAGCAAGTAAGAAAGAAGTAGTCAAAACGTTTTGTTTTTGGAATATAACAGTGCTAATGGTTTATTTGCATGTTCAAAGCATAAGAACAAAATAACTCTGCAGTAATTTTTACTGACACCCAGTGAACCCATGGGGGAATTAAATGAAGATCCTTGTGGTGTTTAGGGCTGTTAGTGTTACCAAAGTTGGTCTCTATTCTTTATTTTGTGCTGCCCTTATGAAGATGTCTGGAATTCATTTATTTGTGTCTGAATATGCCAACACTTTGAATTTTTTGTGTCCATCCTTCATTATATTCATATGTTCATCTGTGAAAGCCTTAGCTTCTAGACTAACTTTAATGAGGGGTCTGAGCAGATACCTCCCTGCCTCTATTAGAGCCCATTAGCATCATCATTAAGAAAACCTGAATGCTTGCTGTGGCTCTGGTGTAGCAGCGTTAATATAAGAAGCCCCATTCCATCTCCTAGTGGTTGTAGTGAGATTTTCTTTAGTATCAGTCGCCTTGCATTGTGTCTGAAAGAGCCAGTTGCCATGGCAACATCACCCAGCAGCGACATTTCATCTGTGGATATTTGCTTCTTCGCCTCTGTGCTTGTCTCCCTGTCTTCGCCTCAAGTCTTCCTTTTTTCTCCATTTTTTGTTTTTTAGCTTGCGGTGAAAAAGATCCTGACAGTTTAATCCGAATCCCAGACCTCTATAAGGTCTACATACACCTAGACACCAGAATTCATTTGAAAATTGTGACACCTTAGCTAGCCTCATTTCTCCCATAAACAAGGAGTAAAGGAAGGGGCTCAACAAATAATAGAATTAAAACTAGGCCCTGCCTTTTTATTGGCCTTTTTATAGGTGTTAGAATCCTTTAAAGATTAAGCAGGCTGTTAAGGGGGACTGGATATTCCATTAGTGTTCAGCTTGGTGAGTTTTCACTGGCTTGACAGCAGCTTCCAGATCTATTTTTTTGTTACCATCGAGAATGCCCATGGAGCAATTTTAATTGAAACGTTAGTAAGGCTTTTTACTGAAGTATTGCTGCATTATAGCTGTAAATTTTAATAGACCCATTTGCACCACTGAGCTGTCTTCTCTCTTTCTCTGTCTTTGTGCACACTTGAATACCTTTTTTCTTTGACATTTTGGTTCATGGGATGTGCTTAGCATGACTTTTACTAGTAGCGGGTTTGATTTGCTTAAAAGCTGTAATATTAATTTTGCCATTCTCAAACTCTATTTCATTTTGGCCCATTTTGCTTTTGATTTAACTTTTCAAAAAGTCAATCACAAAATGTTTTGTCTTTTTAATCAACATTCTTAAGGACTTTAAGATTCTTTGCATGTGAAAGGTGTCAAAATGATGCATTTTCTCCCTGCCAGTTTTATTTTCCTGCTGCAAAAGCACATAATTGCAGTGGTTTATTTAAAAAAGTGAAAGACATTCAGAGGAATGCTGATAATAAAAGCCTTTTTTATGTTGAAAAGATCCCTGATTAATAGTAAAGACAGCAAGGCTGAGTTCAGAAAGCTTTGCTGTGATTTCCCATATCCCCTGAAAGAGCAGGAAGCCAAGCTAGAACAACCCAGTGACAGAGAGGCCACAATCTCTCTTCACAGCACAATTGAAACATAATTATTTCATGCCAGATTGTGTGCTCAGCAAAGCCCTGACTGGGTGCTGACATTTAACTTTAATTAGCTGTGATTTATTCATACTGACTAGATCGCGGGAAGAAATTGGATCATCTGATTATAGTCAAGCATGAAAATGCCCTGATTAAACACTTAATGGAACCTAGGGAGAGGAAACAAGAGGAACCTTGCTCAGAGGACACTTAGACAACAATGTAAGGAGGAAGGGGAGCTACTTTTTACTTCATCATGAATGATTATTGATTAAATTTACTATACACAGCAGTGAACACTTATCCTCCTATTACTGGTGTGGTGGAATATAATTAGAAATTAGCTTAACATCTGGGATTAACTTTTTCAGTTTATTTTGTTTGAATTCATTTCATTTGTTTTGGTTTCTTTTTTATCTCAGGTGTGCCGACGAATGAGAGTCCTGAGTCCAAAACTAGTAGCTCAGCCAAAGTCTCTGGACTCCAGCGCAGCCAAGAGCAGAGCAACACCAAGGTGCCCTTTGCACCTCCCGTGCCCAGCCCCACCCCGGCCTCGGCACCTACAGGCTCCCCAGCACCAGCAGCAGCGGCAGCCCCCCCAGAGCATCGTGGGTCACGCCTTCCCACCCCTCCTCTCAGTGTTAAGAAAGAACAACAACCACCATCCCTAGCCCCAACCCTTCCCCTACTGAAGGCACCACCCCACCTCCAGCCTCACCCTCCTCACCCACACTCACACCAGGATCCCCTTGTCCTCCTACACCCACCACAGCAGGGACGGCCAGTCATCAGCCACCAGTTGCATCACCCGCTGCAGTACAACAGCCTCCGTGACATCAGGTAACTTAATATATATGTCATTAGTTTCTTTGATAAAAAAGCTTCCATCCAGAAAAAAAAAATAGAATTTGGAATTTGCAATGGCTGTGAGAGTAACGGAGTTTTCTCTCCCTCAGATTATTAGTGACAGATTATTTGAAGGAATTTACAAATTACTCGCTGACTCCTTTTTTGACATACTTTATCCACTTTAGATATATATAGGGGGCATGATCCCATCCCAGCAAAGTGAAGCATTGGCACACAGGTCAACAGTCTATCACAGGGCCAAAACAAAGACATGCAAGACAGCACTGTGAAGCATATTTCCAAATTAATGTTATTCAGAAGAAAGACTAGGTCTAATGGATGGTGATTTCATTTGAGCATTGAACTTTAAGTGACATTAATGAGCAGTCAGTTTTACAGTTTTTTACAGTGGGACTGTAAACACATAAAGCACAGTTGGGTATATCACATTAAACTTTTTTCAAAATTATACTCTCAGCTATTCATTTATCTTGTAAAATACTGTATATGTTCACATGAAATTATTTAGCAAAGTCTCAAACATACACTGCCTGGCCAAAATAAGTAGCCACCAAAAAAAAAGTCAGATAGTCTAATATTTTGTTGGACCGCCTTTAGATTTGATTATGCCACTCATTGCTGTGGCATTGTTTTGATAAGCTTCTGCAATGTCACAAGGTTTAATTCCATTCAGTTTTACAATAAGTTTTCCCCAAGATCTTGCATTGATAAGGGTAGAGTCTGATCGCTTCGCAAAGCCTTCTCCAGCACATGCTTCCTGAATAATTTCTTTCACAATTTGAGCCCAAGGAATCTTGGCATCGTCATCTTGGAATATGCCCATGCTACCAGAGAAGAAAAATTACCATTGATGGAATAATTCGCTCAGTCACTATATTCCGGTTTCAGCTGACCTCATTATTTGAGCACATACTGTTGCTGAACCTGGACTTGACCAACTGTAGCAACTCCAGACCATAGCACTGCCCCCACAGGCTTGAACAGTAGACACTAGGCATGATGGGAGCATCACCTCATCTGCCTCTCTTTTTACCCTGATGCACCCATCACTCTGGAACAGGGTAAATCTGGACTTATCAGACCACATGACTTTCTTCCATTGCTCCAGAGTCCAATCTTTAGTCTCCCTAGCAAATTGAAGCCTTTTTTTGCGGTTAGTCTCACTGATAAATGGTTTTCTTACAGCTACACAGTTGTTCAGTCCCAATCTCTTGAGTTCCCTTTGCGTTTTGTGTGTGGAAATGCTTTTACTTTCACTATTAAACATAGCCCTCAGTTCTACTGTTGTTTTTCTTCAGTTTGATTTGATAAATGTAAATGGTAAATGTCCTGTATTTGTATATTTCACCCATTCACACAACCCGATATGCCCGGGGGGAGAGGGTAGGGGCTAACACTCACACATGTGTAAATCTGGGGTCAACATGGGGTTCAGTGTCTTGCCCAAGGACACTTCGACATGTGGTGGTGGAAGCCGGGATCGATCCAACAACCTTCCGATTGGGAAACGACCGCTCTAACCTAACCACTGAGCCACAGCCGCCCCTTAATGGTGAGGATGGCCCCTTAACATTAGATTAAATGATGAGCATCTAAAATCACAGTGCACATGCTCATCAAGCGCTCAGTGGAGAGCCGTGGGGCCCAAACTCTCTGGCCCCAAGCTGAAATCATCCAAATAAAATATCAGAATAGCACACGTCACTTTTCCGTTCTGTTAGAGAGAAGTGCACAGCCATCCAGTGTCAGTTATTCTTGCTAGCTACTGAGATGAAATAAAATAAAAATGATTGAAGTAGATGTTCTGCTGAAGACCATCTTTAGCACCATGCCTCTTGAGCAGAAGGTGGATGACAGAGGGAGGCGGTGCCATTATAACGGAGGAAAAAACACTGTTGTAATTATGAAGGGAGCCATGTGATACTGTGCAGGAGAGATTTTGCAAGAGTGATCCCCTTATAGCCAGGAGTGCACATAAGCAGTCCGCAGGTGTGCATATGCACTAAAAATGTGAAAGGTGCACAGATAAAAATTTGAAATGCGCATTTGCGTACTTAACATTGGTTTGGCTAAGCTGCAATTACGTTAATCAGAGGTGGGGTTCATTATTAAATCAATGAAGAATCCTGCTGACTTATTTTGTTTGCTTTGTTTGACTGATATGTTTCCTCAGCTTAGCAGAAGATCCTGCTGACAGCGATCAGCTGATCTCTCGTATTGCTGCGCAGCTGGCATGAAGAGGCCAGTTTTCTACCATAAACTCAGTACTATTCTGCATTTCTACCAGGATACCAATATAGTTAAAGGACACGGCACCATTTGCTGTTTCCGGATGGTCAATAATAACCACCAGGACTCAAAATCCAATTGGGTTTAAATGAAAAAAACAAATCAAAACAGACTACTAACTAAAGTTTTTTTTACTTTGCATGAGCACATTAACGTTCCTCAAACAATCTCACAATGCAAGGACCTGATAGGGCACTGAAGGCAAAGCAGAAAATATATATACACAAATGACAACAGGTGGCAAGCATGAAAGATAATTAAGAACAGCAAGTGAAGGACATGATGCTAAATGAGACAATGACTTGAGACAAAAGCAAAAACAAACATGGCAAGATGACAGAAAGTAACTCAGTGTAAAGAAACTAATGCCGCTTTTCCACCGACAGAACACGGTGCGGCTCGGTTTACTTTAGCCCCCTGCGGATCCTTTTCCACCGCATTTCTCGGGTCTTAACCGCGTCATTTCGCGCCAACCCGGCCTCTTTTTTCAGACCACCTCCTCGGTGGTCCAAAGCGGCCCCACACGCCCACCTGTCTACTGATTGGTCCAGTAAACTGCTACCAGTGACACGACTACCTACACAGTGGTAGCCCCTGATTGGCCCGGCTGTGTGTGGTGTCCACGGGGTGTGATATAGAAGCGCTCCCGCAAAAGGCTTTAAAAAAAACTCCCAGCAACCATACAAATATTTTATTTTAAAATACAATTGACTTTGGACAATGGCGACTTCCTCCACAAGATCCAAAAATCAAACCAACCAAAATGAACCACAGACAGAGTGCAAAGTACAAAAACACACGTATATCCGCCATTGTTGTTGTTGTTTCACGCTCTGTGACGTCGCGGACAAAGACTTTTGCGCGGCACTTTTCAAAGCCAGGTGGGCACGCCCATATCCCCACTTACGTCCGCTTTATGTTTCCACCGCCTCAAGCGAGTTGATCCGCGCTATACTGTACCGCTCTCAAGCGCGCCGTGCCGATTTGTCGGTGGAAAAGGGGCATAAAAAGCAGAAACATGACAGCCAGGAAAATCAGAAAAGGTAAATTAAAAGCACAAGAGAAGAACACCAGAGAAGACATGGCCTGAACCAGTAACAGAAGAGCAAAGACAAAGGAAAAGTACAGTGATTGTAACTAATATAACTACAGAAAGGGACTGTAGGGGAGAAAACAAAAACAGGAGAAAACAGTGGCAAAAGAATCCTAAAATAATCATGACTGGAAAAACAAATAGGGCTAAGATGATTATATATGACTGCAACCTAAACATGACAACAAAAAACAGCAAGGAACCAAAAGTGCAGGAAACCTTTGTAAAACCACACTTGGTTTGAAATGTGACTGTAATGCAAGGATGGATAGTCTGTTTACAGCTAACAACAAATCTATTCATAATATTTTCATAATATCTTTGCCCAATAAAAGCAAATCATTCATTGTCACAATTTTATTTCTCAGCTCACATACATAGGATATGCCGGTATAGATTAGACAACTGCTTTTAAATAGATCATTTTCCGAGACAAATGAAGCATCGTTTCACAGATTGGTGAGGGTACCAATAAATTTAGGCACGTCTCTATGCGTTAATAGTATGTGTTATGATTGCATATTGTCTTATTTATTGGAGTCTTTTATGTTTGTTTGTGTGTGTTTTGTTTTTATTCACAGCCACAACAGCAGTCCTGTGGGTCTTCCCAAACAACACTTGCCCCCATCCCCTCACCACCACCTCAGTGGCCTCCCATCCTCAGCTCCTGCTTTACCACTGTCGATAGCTCATCTATCTACCTCGCACTATTCCTCCCAACGGAGCCCAGCCCATCGCCATTCGGCCATGTTTGCAACCCCTGCCACACTGCCGCCACCACCGACCTTACCAACCAACAGTTTAGTGGTGCCTGGACACCCCACCAGCACCCCCTACCCAGGTAAAGCTAAACACCTTGCATGCTAGCTTCTCTGCAGAAACAACTTGTTTTTAGTGAGGCTCATTTTTTATTTGAATTTATATAACAGTGATTCCCTTATTTTTTTAACTTTTAATTCACAAAATAACTGTAACAAAGACTTAGAATATCAGCTACTGTTGGTCCAAGTTCAAGTTTATTTATTTATGAAGCGACAGTTCATAGCAAAAAACATTTCCTATTTAAGGAGCCAGCTGATTTGGTTGAATTGTAAATTCAGCGCAGTCCTCCATCCTGAGCAGCACGATTGGTGACAGTGGAAAGGAACGACTCCCTTTTAACTTACGTGATCAACCAGGCCCTCACGTCTTTGACAGAATACTTTACAAAGACGTGAGGGCCTGGAGCTGAACCGCTGCCTCTCAATTTCGAAGGCGGGCTTAGCCAGTTGAGAGAGAACCAATCACAGAAACCCGGAAGTGACGCAACACATGTGATGCTAAAGCGGATACACACGAGGAGGAACAAAAACAAAAGGTTTAGCGAGTGGAGCCGTAATGGTAGCTACAGAGCCATGGTTAATGGAGGAGAAAAGATGAATATTAATGACAGTTGTCGCTTTTGTGTCAAAAACTTGTGAATACAAGGTGTCATTGCACACTCGGTTCACGTATTTGACCGCCCCAAGCAAACACTGTGCAAACACAGAAGTAAACACTTGTGCTCTGGGTGGAAAACGCTAGTTCCGTGTTTTTAGGATGACGCACAACAAAGGTGATATGTAGTTGGTCCGTCGAAAAATTTGACACTGAAATGATCGGGTGCGGCTCCGGTGTCAGACCCTTCTGCATTTGAACATAATGCAGGAGGATCTGATTGGTCAGGAAGAAACCTCTAGCAGATCCAGGCTCAGGATGGACGGGATGGTTAAGTATACAGTCATTGGGAATATGCCAATTAAACAAAGACATAATGGCAATACAAACAGCCTCAGCAACAACAATTTTTTTCCTTCTATTAGCAGTAACTTTTTAAAATGTATTTAATTTTTAAAAATAATCTTAATACCTTCCACTTGGTGTTTCACGGCCCACAGTGGGACCTTAACATCAATTCTGGGAACCACTGTTCTACTTCGTAATTCAAAATAAGTTGCTCTAAACATAAAGACTTTATAGTTGTGGATTCAAGTTACAGTTATTGCTAAAAAAAAATTACTTTAGCTAGACCAGCAGATTAGTGGCTTTCACTCTGCAATTATTAAATATGTCATATGGGGCTAAAACAAACAAAGTACCATTGTTTTATGTGGTAAGTGCTTGTTCATTAGATTATTAACTTTAGTTATCATGCACATGGCCATTTTAAGTTTTCAAATGTAACTAAATATACTGCTTGTCTTTCCTTTGGTAGGTTAGACTAAAACTTTCAGTATTCTCTCCAGAGTTTTCCCCTGGACCTTTACATAAAAAGATCAACATTTTCTATCACTTTATTTTTTGCAGTAAAACATAATCATTAAAGCTAATAGCAGGTTGGCAGTGGTTCAAGGTGAGGCATTTCATGTTCTTTCTTTTCCAGATCATTTAGTGTTAGGGTTATTAAGAACATTGTCTGATTTATTAGTCGCTATACACATATCGGTTAAGCAATTGAAATATTTAAGTGGGCCTGTCAAACAAATCCCACATGGGATATGCAGAAAGAAAAAGAAGCAGTATCATGTATTGTAAGTCTTGTTCTGGGATTTGGATCTTTATGGTAAGAAATCATTACCTTAATTAAACCAATTGTTAACTTTGGTTTGCTGTTTTAGGGCACAATAAATTGATTGACTATATTGGTAGTATTTAGAATTTGAAGAAAGTCACAGTAACATAGCTTGATCAAGTGATTGGAAAGTTTCAAGTAGTAACTGGACAGCCATCCAGAGCTGGAGACCCTCTCAGAGCACTGAAAGCAGCTCTCTAACAATGAAATATGGCACATTCAACCAGGGATGATTTCTCTTCCCCAAACTGTTCGATTAGTATCGGTTTAATGCAATTTTCCTCCATTTCATTAAAAGCAGACACATTTTCTGCTTCTAAATGAGTAAAAGGATGTCTCCAGTGGTGATGGATGTCTCTAAGATAGAAAACATGCCAGTTGAGCATTGACTTTCTAATAGAGGGCAAGAGTGTGTGTGTTTTCTGCTGGGATGACTCTTGGTTCTCTCTTGTCTTTAGATACCAGCCTGTTGATATCATTCAACCAACCAATCATGTATTGCCAGCCTCATTCGGGGATTCTGATTGGCACATTGTCACAGGCAACTCTCTTACCACCACCAATGAGTCCCCACGTAGAAAACCCTCACAGCATGAGCTGGAGAAACAGAGAATGCCAGGTGACTATTTTCTTTCTTATACTTTTGTTGTGAAGACTGACTGGGCGCTTGTGCCTTTTTTTCTTGTGTCCCCCTTCCTTCCCCAACCCCTTTTTTCTTTCTTTTTTTTCTCCTCGCTCTCCTTTCTTACAGAGCATGACCTCCTGAGGCAGGAGCTGAACAACCGCTTCTTGGTTCAGAGTTCAGAGCGGGGCCGGGGGCCATCCGCCTCCCCACTGGCCCCAGTGTCACTCCTGAGGGCCGAGTTTCACCAACACCAGCACATGCACCAGCACCAACACACCCATCAGCACACCTTCACGCCCTTCCCCGCCAGTCTGCCCCCGGCTGCCATCCTCACCCCGCCCACCGCACCCCCCATGGTGCGTACCCAAGCCAGAAATGTGAGGATAAGTAAAATAAAAAGAGAAGCTCCCGTAACCTCCCACCAGCTCACCTGTCACCCTTTTAGTCTCCTCTTCAATCAGTTCCTCCCTATTAATCTTTTTCTCCTCAAATTTACCAGTTGGTCTGTAGCTGTACAAACCCCTTCCTTAAAATTTTTCATTCAGTTTGAATTTTTTAAAATTTCGTTATACTGTCCTGCTAAAGTATTGCATTTGTTCTACACCAGGACAGGAAATTAGCCCACCTTCTGTCACCTTTGTTTACACAGACACACATTGGTGTTTCTTGTTTGTCCAAATATGCAGCCCAGGTCAGTCAAACACAATAAATGTATAAACATATACTCACTTTAATTGTCTTTTTCATAGTTGCCACATATAAAATGGCACATTCACAGTACCCATCCTGCTTGAGAGAAACCATTTTCTGACTTATTACATGTCTGCCAATAGGATCAATACTAAATTTCTGTTGGAATAGTTACCTTCCTCTTAGCTTTCATGTAAATTTTACTGTTTTGATTAAGATCAAAAGGGAAATTTTTGGAAGGCTAGTTTTTAAATTGTTCTCATCTGGATGTGTTTTAAATGTTTTTATTTGTTGGTCCATAAAAAGCAACAAAAGCACCATTAAACAGATCCTTGTGTATGAATGCATTCTTGCAGATTGTATAATTCTGTGCAGTTTTTTTTTCCAATGGCTCACATATGTGCATGTGTTTATGTGCTTGTGCACAGCCAGACACCAACCATTCTTAACAATTATAAATACAAAGCTTTGCACTCAGTCAAATGACTTCATTGCAGATAAATGGGAATGACATCACTATAAAACAGTTTTGATAATGTTTCTAATTGCTTCCGTGCCTTGACTGCTATCAAGTCTGGGGAGTGTGGGTGCTGTGAGGGGGGTGTTGTGGAGGGGTGCCAACACTGGCAGCTCTCAGATTAGCGCAGAGGAAAAGGGGTTATGACTATTCATTCATCATTTTGAATGCACCATGATCTCTGGCAGTCTTTTCAGATGGATTCCCATTTGTAGCTTTTAGGCATTAGTTTATTAGATCTAATCCATCATGTCATGACCTCTGATTAAGAGCCTGTGGTCCCATTAAAGCCCCTTACTAAGATTATTCCCATCGTGTACATTAGAATTCAAAGTGCTAGTAATTGTGGCAGTCTCAGATAAGTACAGAGACCGTTTAGACAGTTCATGAACCAGCACACATGTTGTAATCTGGCCTGCTGTTATTCCTGACATGGTTGGAATTACATGCAATACATAACATTCTCTTTGAACTTAAAAAAGAGGTAATTTTCCCCCATTTCACAACTTCTGGCATCATTTTAGCTCCCCTCCCTGAAACTCTCCCTCCAACTTTTGCCAGTTGTCTTTTGCTGCATTACTGATACAGTTGCTTTTGTTGTTGTTGCCAAACCTATACTGTTTTCCTCTTCCCACCCAGCTCTTTGAATTCTGTTTTTCTCAGTTTGTTGCTTGTTTAGAGAAATGGTAGTAATAAAGATGCATTTATTTATTTAATTACTTTATTTGCTTTTTTGTTTGTTTGTTTATTTATTTATTTCACCCAGCTGTTCTTTCTCTCTGACTTTTATTTTCCCCTGCTTTCTAGATGCCCCATGTCATGTCAACTATGTAACAGCTCTCAGTTAATGACTGTAATTAATGAAATTATGAAGCTTCTATATTTGTTTATTGCTCACGCCCTCAAGCAGCTGGCTTGCCAAATGGTAGCAGTGAATGGCTGCCTCCTTGCCCCTGTCATGTCATTGGACAAGGAATGTTCTTAATTGTTATAAGATGAAATATTAAGCTTTAATTAGGCAAAGCTGTTTGCCATAAATCTGTGACAGCTACTATGAATTACAAAGGCGAGACTTTGTATTTTCCTTCTTTTCTTTTACAAGACCATAAAGCATTCAGGATCCGTTTTACTGTGTCAGACATTAAACAGGCCACACCTTCGGAAATGCAGCAGAGCTGTTTAATGTGCTCAGAAAATGGTTTGGCTTTTCCTCTAAATAGGCCGTCTGTTTTTGATATAGACCTATTATCATCCACACAGAAGGCTGCCAAGTCCACTGCTGCCATTTCATGTTTAGATGTGAAGGGCCCTGTAATGCCAGAGGGTTCCTGACCCACACAGACATAATTCTGCTGGCAGCTTAGCCAAACTTGCACCCACTCTGCCCTCAACTACCCGTGTCACAGCATGCAGGCTCAGAGAAAATCTGATTCATACCCATTCATTTTCTCATTTTATGGAAACTTGAAACATCTGCAACTGCCAAGAGAGGTTTGCAAAAACACTCTCAGAAAGTACCTGAAAATCGTTTGTGTATTTTTGGAATAGGAATACGTTACTGTTGCTTGTAATTTGTAATTTTTAAAATAGAAGACTAGTGTTGGCGTGCAAACAGACACACAAGGTTCCCATTCATGTGCGGGGCAACTTTTTTCGGGTCTGTCCTTCCCTTTTCTCCTACACTGACTGCTTTCACATGTGTGCACTACATAAAGTATTTTTTTGTCGGTATATCACATATCCTAATAAATTGCAACTGAACTCATCCTAATAGAATTAAGCCCTGCTACAGGAAAGATTTCTCCAGTGCGAAAGCTGTCAGTTTTATACTGATGTGTCTGAAATTAGCTCTGAATCTTTACAAATGCCTCATTCTGATTTCAGTCATATGATACTCACGCTATTCAGATTTTCTGTTCACAATTTCATTTACACATCTGATTTCATTTTTGGTCTGTTTTACTAACAGTAGAAAAAAGTTGCATTGCTGTATATTGCCTTTTCCAGACTGTTTTGTTCTGACTGTTTTTTTAAGTCCCTCTTTTCCATTGAACAGAAACAACTTGTTTTGTTTTTAAGATTTTCTTAAAATTATTCTCTGTGCCCTATGTCTGTCGAACTAATTGTTAAATCCTAGATGCAGTCTTTATGTTGGCAGTCTGCTGAACTTGTCTAAATGTTGGGATTGCACTGCCCGTCTTACCATGGTGTTCAGTGAAACTCGTGAGCTAGTTGCTTTACTCAAGAGTGACTTATTCTGGATCTGAAATTGCTCACTGACAGATTTGTAAATGTGAAAATATCAACATGGTACTTCTGATGAAAGCTTTTGTTTCCTAATTCTTTCCTCTGTTTTCTCCAACAGTTTGACAAGTACACTCCCAAACTGGACAATCCATTCATCAGACATTCAAATGTGAGTTTGTTTTGCCATTCTAATGTAAATCTGGTCTTTGCATTTGACAAATGAACTATTTGAAACATTTGAATGTTACCATGACATACTTTTCAGTATGTGAAGAGGCTTAAGTCCTGTTCATATTTTTTATGTCTATTTGTGTCTCCCTTTCTTCTCTGCTTGCTTTAGTTCTTTCCATCGTACCCCCCCACCATGCCAGGCATGCCCCCGCTGCTCCCACACTCAGGACCCTTCAGCTCACTGCAAGGAGCCTTTCAGCCCAAGGTCAGACCCACTTCCCCATCCTTCACTTAAAAGCAAGAATATCATGAAGCTTGTGCACTGTGGAGAATATTTTCTGCTTAGTGTACATGATTTTACTAGTTCTTAAATAAAACTCACATACCGGTTAATACAGTGTACACTAACAGTTCTAAACCACTTGTAAAAGTTTAGTTGACAAGAAAAAAGCTTTAGTTTGTTTTTTTGTTTTTTTGTTTTTTGGGGGGGGGTTGTCCTTCATCAGAAAAAAGGCAAAACACTAACAAGAAGGAGACATGAGAGAAATGGAAAAATATTATATTTTCATAGCTACTCAAAAGAACTAAGTGTATCAGCAAGAAAAGCTAACATTTCTAAAGGTCACGCAGAGTGCTCAAAGCATAAAAGTGCAGACATGGAGAACAGGTACTTGAATGTATGGATATTGAATAGAGGAAATGGACAAAAATAAAAATGATAAAGAAAACACCTGAGTGGCAAACAGCAAACAAAGACCAAGCAAAAGATAAGTGTATAAGAATCCATAGAAAATAGTCCCTTCAACGGAATAAACACTGATAATCTGAAACACTACCACACAAAGCAAAGAGTGTGGATGGTAAGATAAGTGCATAAACATGATGAGAAAGACCCGGAGGTAAACACAAACTAGCCTCACTATGCCTGGACAATAGGAGATCTTGTTTTAAATTTGATGTCTTTCATTTCTCAGATGTGTTTTTGTGCATGTTTTTATGTATGCCAAATCTTAACTTTTTCATTGCTTTTTTTTTCCATCAGGCTTCTAATCCCATCGACGTAGCAGCACGTCCTGGAGCAGTTCCTCACACGCTGCTACAGAAGGATCCCCGGGTAAGCATCTGGCTGATAGCATCTCAGTCAGTCTTCTGTAACTCTTTCAGGTTAAAAGCATGAAATGTCTCTCAGAAAGAAATGAAAAACAGTTTTTGCATTTCTGCTTTATCTTGAGACAAAATATCTCTTTGAAAACATGCACCTAAAATACCAAACGAATAGAACAAGTGTTGTACAGCTTGACTATTTGGCTGTGATGATGTTAATGATTATCTGTTGTCCATTTAGATAAATGATCCATTCAGGACATCTGTTAGGGTAAGTAGAAAATACATGCCTGATTGATTTTTTGCAAAGTGCTTTGTCTCCCTGGCCAGGCCACAAAGTCCAAAACCTCAAATTGCTCAACATTTCCCAATCAAACAAATGTGGGGTTTGGCTACATTAAGTTAAGCTTTAAGGTCTGTCCTGAGTTAAAGCCATAGACATTTTTAATCTGCTGCATTGTTAAAGATTCTTTCAAGTTGCCACTTTGTTGTCTGGCCAGAAATCTTAGAGCCAAAATACATTTTTAGCTCCCAATATCAAAGTCAGCAGGCTAACCCCAGTTTCTCTTAAAACTTTTTAGAAACCTGGCAAGTGGTGTGCAGTACATGTCCAGATAGCATGGCAGATCTACCACCACCAGCAGAAAATGAAGGTGCGTGAAATGAATTGTCTTTTAGGAATCTTGTTGTCAGGTAAACCTAGATGCACAATTGTGACTATTTAATAGTAATTGAAGATTATCAAATGCACGATAAGTCTGATCGTGGACCATAAACTGCTTAATTATCTGCAGTTGTGTATCTAGTTTTTAAAAGGTCATAATTTTTTTTTAAAGCAGATTATAAGAAAACAAAAAGATATAAAACAACTTCAGTTCTTTCTTGATCAGTGTACGTACTTAAGTAACATTAAAATATTAAGAAAGAAAGTTTCGTTTTGTAAAGGGATGTTAAGGCTAAAAGTGTAGCTCTGTCCAGTCACTAAAAGGAAACCAAATATTTAGGTCCCTGAACCAAAATTATTATGCGTAAAAACAATATGTGAGCATGAGACTGGAACTGTCTGTGTGGACTCCTTCCTCTCCCAGTAAGGAGCTGGTGAGTTCTTGTCATGGAGATCCTCCGCTTATGCGGCTGGCCTGGTGGTGTCCGTTCTCCTTGGCCCAAGAAACCCTGTCATCAAGGACTTGTTCCTAATCAGCTTACACACGTTACAACACAGCCAGCCAGAATTGGAGACATGTAGCCATTGTTGATGTCTCTGTCGTCTCATCTCTTTTTTTTCTCATTGTTTTTGAAGACAAATGCCAGTCCCTGTGTTGCTGAAAATGTTTTACAATGTTGCCCTAATTTTTTGCGTGTCTGTTCTTGCCTCTACCTCTTTCAATTATAGCAAATGCAACCTGACCCCCACAAACTGGATATGAATGGGAAGTTGGACCTGTTCAGTCGACCCCCAGCCCCAGGAGTCTTCCCTGGGTTCCCATATCCTCATGACTTGGCACGGCCCCTCCTCTCCTCTGCAGGTCAGTCAGATGTTTTAGTTAACCACATGTGCACCAACCAAAAAAGTAAAAAACACACAAATGAGTTTAGTGTTGAAACCTTCTAGTCCATGATTACCTTTATGCAAATGAGCATTTTAAGCTCATCTAAAAACACTAATGAAATGGTGTCACTTCCCCCCCCACTCGTGTACTGTTCACTTAATTATAGTGCTTTGCAGCAAATGTTTTGCCAGTAAAGCAAGTCAGATTTGTATATGAATATGCATGACTCCCAGTTAGGTAATTGACTGATTTGCCCTGCGTTGGAGGGCAACTGAAAGGAGAGCGGCCTTTGACTGGTAATTATGCAGTGGTTTGTCAGAGGCATTCATGTAATTGGCTCTTTCATTAACAATTCATACGATATGGGTGATAGTAACAGTGTTTTGTAAAAGAAGCCATTTAGCTGCACATTCTCAAACTGCCCTCAATCAGCTGCTATAGATTTATGCAGAAAAATGCAAACTGCTTCAATAAAAGGAAAAATTTTATGTGATTTCAATGGCTTTACTCAGGTATTTCCTAACTCATATTGCTGATGTGGTAATGTGGGATTTACTCACATTTAAACGTTATTACAAAAACAGGCAGTTTAATGTTTTGGTTTGTTTCTCAGTGGTTCATCAGAGAGTCACTTGTCATTTAGTTGAAGAATATTGAGACATTTTTTTGTTCCTAGGCTCTGGGCACCCAGCTCTCTCACCATTTGGCCCCGCCCCTCATCCTAGCGGCTTCCTGCCTCCCAGCCATTTGGCAGGTAAGTGTAAGTAGCAGCACGTTTAAGTTTTTTCAAAAACTTTAACCAGTCTCGTCCTTCTTTTTATATAATCCTCACTTGCTCTCACAATTTTGCATTTGTTTTTCAAATGCAGTACATGCCGCCAGGGTGTATTTTGAATCATAGATATTTATACTTTTGATGTGAGGTTCATTTCAAGGTTAATATAGAATCCAGTCTGCCACAACTAGCTACAGCACTTCTCAAGCAAACTTGTGGTTTATTGCATTGGAGTGTGTAGCCATTCTACAATCAGTCAGACTGAGTCATTGGACAACCTAAAATAACTGTCTGGGCTCATTAACAAAAAGATATAGCTTCCAGACCCAAATGTCACCCTTCATTTCTCTAAACCAGCTATATGCAGTGCAGCAACACATATGGTTTCTTTTTTATGCGCCTGTAAAACAGCACTCGTCTTACATAGCAACGTTTTATCATTTGAGTAGATTTATTTAAATTTAATGCTTATTGTGTGTTTTTTGTTTGTTTGTTTTCTGACTGAGACATTGTTGGGTCCTGAGTGGCAAACTGAATTCATGTAGTAAACCAAATCCTTAATCATTTTTGTGCATTTAAGGGAAATGGAGGAGGATTTAGTTTTAAAAAATCCATCTAGAGAATGTGAGAGGCAGAGGAGATTTCTTAATTGTTGTCTTTTCTAAAACACACTAACAAGTCCCAAAGATAAAAAGAAAATCCCATAACACTAATCTTTTTAATAAGTTATTAATTTCCTGGTGGAATATTCATTTAAAACCCGCCTATGAATGTTGTTCGTGCATTGTTTTTTTCTGTACACTGGGAGTCTGTCGTTTGTTCATAGTAAAGTCCATCAGTCACCAAATTTCCAATTTAGTCTAATTTTAAAAGCCCATAATTTCCTTTTCCTATGCCAGTCAATTTTCAGCTCTGCTCCCAAGCTTTTTTCAGGAAATTTTGTTCCATTTGCCCTTCAGAGTCAGGGAGACTCAGCTTCAGTTAGCAACATATGATCCAGTGGCCTGGTTACAGCAGGATTACCAGGCAGAGAGCTAGGATGGCAGCGCTAAAAAAGCTTTCAAAATATAACTCGCTTGTAAGAGAAAAGCTGAGTAAAACGGGTTGGTGTTGGGGTGAGTTCTGCTAACCAGCTCCCCCCATTTGCTAATCCCTGTTTGGCATTTTGCAGATCCTTTCAGTCGCTCCAGTTCCTTTGGCGGCCTTGGCAACCTTTCAAGCAGTGCCTTCGGAGGATTAGGCAACCCCTCGCTTGGTAAGCGCTGGCCCCCTTTCCTCCTCCACTGGCCCCCCTTTCAATTTGGCCCCCTGTGGCCAGAACCAGCACAGAGCAGGACAGCGTTAGACCACAGGGAGAGTAAAGAGAGGGGGAAAAAGATGCTTAGCTGTAGTTTATTTGTCAAACCAGCACTAGTCCAGGGAGGCCAAACAAAGCAACACAGCACACACCACAGTAAACCTCCTCCCTGCCTCCACTTCATCCACCACTGATGTTTCCAACAGCCTGGCTTTAATCTGACTGCACTGCTGCCAAATGGTACTCTTAGGTCTGCTGTGTGGTGGCAATTCATCTATTAATTATTTGACAAGCCCCCTCTACATCTCCATGGAGGGTTTTCTCTTTTCCCTCAGCATCCATCTCTCTATGCCTTCCTCTCTTTTGCTTCATTCCTCCTGTTTTTGTGTGCCAAATCAGTCACCCTGTTGTGAAAATGGATGTGATTGGAATAGACATGCTGTGGAATGCTGAGGTCTCCCTTGGCTTTTCACAGCTCTCAACTCCAGAGGGCAAGAAAGTCTCCCCTATTCATCCGGTTCAGAAAATGGAGGGAGGAGAAGCCCTTCAGTCTAAAAGCAAATGAGTACTTTTCTTTTTTTTCCCTGTGTTGGGGAGAGCCATTAACCTCTAACTCTTTCAAACAGCTTCAGTGTGAAAACCTCCAGAGACAAAGACAACAGCAGCTTTTGTTTTCAAGTCTTTCTCATCTCATGTGTCTTCAAGAAGGTTTTGTGCCCAATTAACTTAGAGTGAATCCCATGCCTGTCTGCTGCTTTCCTTCAGGGTCCAACAGTGTGTTTGGCTCTAAGGAGGGGCCAGTAGGACTGCCCACATTTGGCAGCCCCCACCACGACACCTGGAATAGACTTCGACGCACCCCGCCATCTTTCCCCACCCCACCACAGTGGCCCAAAACAGCAGATGCTGAGAGAAGCAGTTCCGCCAACAGCCATGACAGAGAAAGAGACAGAGAGCGGGAAAGGGAAAGGGAACGAGAGAAAAGAGACTCCTCTATTGGTAAAGATGAGAAGGAAAAGGACAGGTGAGTTGAGGCCAAATAACTTGTGTTTTTCCTTTTTTATTATTAAGAAGAAAATACTGTAGATTCCCCTATAACTACTTATAGCATGGAAAATCCCCAAAATTATGCTAAAATTAAAATTTTTGCCATTTTACCCTTTTACAACTTGATCCAGAACTTCACTGAATTGTATAAAAGTGCCGCTGAACAATAACAAACCTGATTACCTGCTTAATATTTGCATAAAACCACACAAATTATCTACATAGGAATTCAAGTACATTATCTCAACTAAAGTAAACCCCAGTAACAAAAATAATACAGTTTTCTCTTCTGGAATTTATGTCATATGAGCTTATATCTAGACAAACCTAAAGCACCCATATCCATGAGTGTTATGAGCATTATTCATGGAAAGTGATTTCTAGTAGTCTAATTTATTTGACACAGATGCTGACACTAATCAAACTAGCAGACTTGAGAAAAGTAGTTTGTAATCTTGTAGTTTGTGTTGGTCACTGTCAAATTCATAAACTATAATAAGGAGCATTATAAATATTTTTTGTTCAGAATATGAGCATATTTTGCTGTGATGACATAAATATTGGCTAAACAAAAGCCTCTGAAAGGAAAACCTGTTTGATTATGTCATTACAGGGATTCTGTAGACCGCAATCGCCACTCAAACCGTTCATCTCCTGCCTCAGCACCGGTCAGCTATCAGATCAGCAGCCTCATTCGATCAAACAGCCAGAACTCTAATGATTCAGGTCGGCATCACAGTGGCAGTGTAGACCGGGTCCGGGAGGCAGAGAAGGAGTTATTGGAGCGCCAAAGAGAGTCTTCCATGCAAGCTGATGTGAAGGTGAAGGAGAGCCGCTCGCCAAGCAAGGAGATGCTCGAGAGGAGACCCTCAGAGGACTCTATCAAACCCGCTCAGCGTTCTCCATCTCCCTACTCTAAGGCAATGATCAGTGAGCAGGGCATTAAAATGACTGGGGGGCTTCCATCCACTCTCAAAGACACTGAAAGGAAAGAGGCCCAACCCACAGAGTTCCTCCACAAAGTAAAAAATGACATGAAGATTAAGGAGGAAAGAAAGGAGGATCAAGAAGTCATGGTGATAAGTTCAGAGCCAGCACCTCAGCCACTAGCTCAGGCTCTTTCTGCCCCTGTCAGTCAACCAGGAAACCCCCACCACAACCATCCACCATTATCCCAACAGTCTCCTCTTCCCTCACCCCGTAGCAGTGATATCCCTGCACCTGGCCTTCACGGTGTCCCTATGACACATTCTCTTCCACTTTCCATGAGTGCTATGCCCCAAATGGGCAGCCTCAATGTGCTAGACAGGGCTCGTATGGCTCCCTTTATGGGAGTGAGTCCGCTGGCAGGAAGAGAGCGTCTGCCGCACACAGCCTTTCCTTGGGACCCTCTCAGAGAAGCCTACCGCAGCCTTGACCTGCAGCGACGCATGGACTTCCAGCTCAGGGCTGAACAGGGACATCGTTTCCCCAGTGTATATGAACAGGAGCGAGCTTACCGTGAAAGGGAGGCTCATGACTACTCTCACCATGAGCACCTTTTGGAAGTGCGAAGGGAGCATGAGAGGATGCGACAACAGGCAGAGGAACGAGAGCGTCTCCACTTGAGGGAGGAACTAGACAGAGCACGCCTCCATCAGCTACACCAGTCCCCAATGGAAGGCCATTTACCACATATGCCCCCCTTTATGCCCCACTTAGGAGGCATGCCTTACCCAAGACTTAGCCCCTCCACAGGACACAATGGCCCTCTGAACAGAACACCCCCTACTGCTGCACTAAGTGCACCCCCACCCCTTGTACCGGCTGGCAGTGGCAGACCAGCCTCACCCAGGAGGACTACCCCCCTCACCACCCAGGACCCAAGGGATTACTCCCCATCTCGCAACCCCAAAGAGGTAGAGGCTCGGTAGCTTCTTGGAACAGTGCACAAAATCTTAGAAGAGGCCCTCACAAGCCCCATGCCTCCAATGTAGAATCTTGTGAACAAATCGCACTGCTCTTCACCAGAGAATAGTGAATCTCCCTCAAAGAAAAGATCTGATTGTACAAAAACAGGGTGTGTAAGGCTGATCAAGCACATGCCATGACCTTTTTTAGTGGACTGGATGTTCAGCAATGTCGGTAAAGAGAAACACAAATATGTGAGTTATTTCCGACTTAAATATTTGATAACTATTAATATATTAATCCAGTACCTTTTTCTGCTTTGTGCTGACAAAAAAGGTCCTAAAATGAGTTTGTACATTTCCTATCAATGTTCCATGTATAGACCTCATTTCTATGAATTTTATGTATTTTGTGCATTAGTCCTGCCTTTTACAATATTTATCCCAACTGATTGTGAGACATTTCAATTATGATAATGTAAAGACTTGACTTTGAATTCAACTGTCAGTAAATGAACCTCATGGTACCAAGATATCCTCAATGATGACTATGTACAGTGCTATGTTACTGACTCGTTTTGTTCATTTATTTTGCCTTTGAGATATGCAGATAAATATATAAATATAAATATATTATGAGGTCTTTGTTCAGTCTTTGTAAAGAAAATGGATGTAAATAACTTGTCGATATTCTTCACTGCAAGATTACATTGTAAATTTATTAGTCTTTTTAACCATTTCTAGAAAAAGAAAATTAAATGAAATTTGTGGAAATATTTGCCTGTTGATTATCATTGTAACAAACAACTGGCCAACAGATGGGAAGTATGAAGGGTGTTGTAAGGAGGCCAAGATGGATTTTCTGCAATCTATGCAAAGCAGCACACAGCACCCTAATGAAGAAATCTACAGGAAGAAGCTGACAATTCTGGGGAAATTGAGAGAAACTTGGATTAGCACATGTTTATATGTACCAGTGAAATAATGATGGGATTATTCAGACTTCCAAGTCACAAACTGGACCAGCCTCAGACAGAAAAGGACACTTTTTAGTGGACAAAAGGACTTTCTCTGTCAACCTTGTGGTGTTGTGCAGTTGTTTTTCTTAGACTCTTGTATACAAAACAAGTAGAGTTTTAGGCGTGAAAAAAGGAAAATGAACATTCATGGTTTAAAATGTACGGAATAAAGTTTGGACCTAATGTCAAATATTTTCTGCCTATCTTTGATCCCATGGAAACCAAATAGCATATTTATGAGATTGATACTTTTGCCAACAGGGTTTTGTCTCAAATTTAAGAGTATTTTCTCATTTTATATCAGGTTCTTTCTGTCATCATAAAGTCAACTGACTTGGCTGGCTGAGTAGCCTAAGACATCAAATAATTTGACCATAATCTCTCATACATGGGCTGCAGAGCTCTACAGAGAGGATTGATGAGATCGGGCCAAAGCAATACAGGGAGGGTCTAATAGAACATTGATTTTATATGAAAGCAGGTTTTGAGTGTTTGTGTTGCAGGTAACCGGAATTGACTGGCAGCCCAGCGGCATATTGACCTGCGGTCTGGACTCATTAAGGGGAGCAATGCCTCAGAGGTAGACTATTGCATGGTGAAGGAGAGGCTTCTTTCTCTGATGCCTCTTCTCTTCATGCACACCAGTCATCTGCTTTTCTAATGAGGCCGGAAGGCACTCTGGATTGGGCCGCAGAGGGAGTCCTGAGGTGCCCTGTCCATGTTATTGACAAAACCTCGACTGTGCTTGCTGCCTGTCCAGAGATAGCCAATTCATCCTGATAATGCTCCAACTACTCATCTGGCCGCTCTGTGCTGTGAGGCTTACAATCCAGTCCCTTGGCAGCAGCCAATAATGACAGCGTGGATCAAACCATGGCCAGGTCATTAGGAGATGTTATTGAAAATCAATGGCGCTCCTGTGTCTCACACACTCCAGCAGGGTTTTTAAAATGGCTCCTTGAAAAGACTGCTTGCCAGAATGTGGCTGGCATATTGGGAAGATTTAAATCACTATCAATTTCAATTTAGGCTCCTAGTAACTGAACCACATATTCCTCATGTGGGTAGCATCTGTCAGTGGCCAGCATCACTTTAGCACTTTGTCCTTTTTGTTCCAATAATACTGGGAACAACAGGTGCTTAACCCCTGCACTTGTTAGTGCATAAAGATTTTTTTCAGTAGCTAATATTTACCAGACAAGCTTTGGAATAAGGAGAAACACACGTCTTTAATTTTCCCTGCGCTCAGATAATCTGTCCTGTGCTTTGTCTATTTTACTGCTGAGTGTGAAGCAGCCCTCCAGAGATGAAAAGCTCCATCAATTTTACTCATCGTCTGGCAAGGTCAGTTTATTTCAGCACACAGTCTATCATCAGATGGGAATCAGTTGACACAATGCCTAGCATATCTAACCAGAGGTGGATTATCAAAGCATTTGAAATTGTCAGCTTCCTAGATTCATTTGTCATGTGTTGGGGCTTTTTGTCTTTTGGAACTCCTTCATAATTTTATTTGATATTGTTTTCTATTTGATGCTACATTGTTTATATCACATGATTTTATGTTGCAGCATCTCTGCATATGTTTCTTTTTTACATTTTCTACACATTTTTCATATAATCCCAATTAATAGGATATGATGGTATTTGAGGTAAGACATTAATTGTTTCACTAATCCTCTTCATTTATCTGAGAGAAACCTCAGTGTTGAGGGTTTAGAATTGAATTTTCATGGTTTTAAATACCCCCTAAAAAAGCATTTGGCACACAATTTACCCTTGATGCAGTGAGCAGTGGAACAGGCCAATGGGACTTTCTTAGAGCACAATGGTAGCTAATAACACAGTGCCAAGCTAATAGGATGGGCAAGAAATGAATGGTTTAGTCCAAGCTCCTTTTCTCTTTCAACCTCGCTTCCCCTGCTGATAAAACATGTATGAAAGCATTTCTGAGCTGCAGTGTAGGGGCTCTCTCGACTTTTTCCCCCAGTGAGAGCTAATGCATTAGTTCTCATTTGATGGCTGTTTTGAAATGGAAATTAGTAATGAGACAGGAGGCCCCCGCCATGATCACATTTGGATTGCTGGGGGTCTTTGCCATGCCTGGTTATTTGCAAGGCCATATAGCTGTGCTCAGAGTTGAAGCCTATCTCTCTGTGGGGGTTAGCAAACGCTGATGAGAACCATTCTGAATCACTAAACTATATCTGCACAGAGCGAATTTAGTGAGGGCAGCGAGTCAAGGGGTTTGGCAGTGCATCTCTGTCACAGCTCTTTGTAGAGTGCATGTTGTTTTGACCACCTAAAAAGGCTATTCACACACTTCCTTCATGTTGTTATCTTTTTTTTAGCCTTCAGTGTCAACAGAGCAGCAGCTGACAGAAACCAGGTGGGTCACTGGTTAAGGAGATGACTTGGAAATGACTAAACGGTGTGAATTCCAGACCCCTGATAACAAAGTGCTGTCTTATGTCTCTGCACCTCTGGACCTGTGACAAATATTTTAGCTGTCTCACACCACCATCTCCATTTCTGTGTAGCCTAGTTGAAGGAACATACCATAACTAACAGAGGAACCTTAGACAGAAAAGGAGACAGGCAAGAATGGAAGGAGAATTAAAGGAAATGGAAAAGAGGGAGGTCCAGAGCAGCCACCAGCCAAAATAAGTTTTCCACTTTTCAATTTTGAGATTTTTTCCAGGCCTTAGTAGAACCTCACAATCTTCCACACTGACCATACTATGAACACAAGCAAAACAAAAATGAATAATATTTATGCAGCTGGGTGCATCTGGCAATGATATCTACTCATTCAGAGACACACAGGATGGCACTAAGCCACCACACAACCCTTTATGCTCAATGTATGGACACCAGACAAGAGAAGACTGGGCATGTTTAAAAAAGAGGCTCTCAAACACTTTGAGAGTTTCCTTTTTTTTTTAAGGAGAGATTTCAAGGAAAACGCGAGCCATACGCAGCTTGTCCAATTTGGCACAGTCACCACTCGTGATTAGCCATAGAGACGTTAATCAAAAGTGGCTCAGCATTTGAAGGGGCGGTGAGATCCACTGCCAGCTGGTGACAACATGGCTTGTGTGTATGGGCCAAGAGTGAAGTTTATTTGAATATGGATCTTGCCGTGACCGTTTTTCTTTACAGCTCACTCAGTGGAGCGTTCTCAGCTCATCACTGGGATCGCCTCAGAGCCATTTGTAACCTCTAACACAGAAGTATTTCCAAGCCACTAAATGAAAATTGTGATCTTGTCATTCCCCTTTGGTGGTGTGGGCATGCTCACAAACTTTGATTCAGTTTGACACTGATGAAGGTGCAGGTTTAGATTTGAAGCTACAGACTTTTCATGTAGACCACTACAGAAAATATGTTGATTAAATTGTATGTTGTCCCATTGTGACTTGTGAAATACAAATACAATGTAATTAAATCTGCTATCCTTAATTTGCATAACAAATTAGCTTAACATGTTTTTTTTAATGCCCATTAAAAACACTTTAACACAGCATGGATAAAAATATGTGGTGAAGATAAAAAAATTTTTAAAAAGAAGTTAAGTGGTTCTCCCGTATTTGTCTAAAAACATCAACCAATCAAATGGTTCGGCCGAAAAGAATGATTGGACAGTCTCTCCAGCCATATGGACTTCTGCATTTATTTGGCTTCTGTGCTCCTTAAAAACTGAGACATATTACGGCAGAACACCACTGCTGCAATGTTCGCTGCTCTACCATGTCACAGCAGGAGAAACAGCCGCCGGCTGGTTCCGCGTCAGGTTCAGGACACAATAACAATTAATGTCAGTTGTTCGTTGTTATATTGTTTTCACTAACCGGTGATTCCGCCATGTTACGGTACTTGAATGAACTGCGAACCAGTGTATTGCACTCGGTCGTCTTCTGGGGCTACACATGTTTACATACCGGGGGAGGGGGGTGTGGCTTAGGAATTCTACCTGACGGGAGGGGCGAGAGTTCTGTGACTTTGTTTACATTCTAAACTAGGCAATTTGAAATTGGGTATATCACCTTTAAATAGAAATCACTTAAGCTCTTAAGTTCCAAATCTTGATTGATCTGGAACATGGTTCATGAAATGTTGGAAACACTGTATGTTCAGTGTTCACACTTTAAATCTTAATTAGCTAAAATACTATAATTAAGAACAAACATTTTTTCATCTCATACCATTCCTGCAAGACCTGCTAACATATTCTATATGAACACTGTTTTAGTTCCAGTTTTTCTTTAAAAAATAAACAGTTCAGATGGATGTTGAGGCGGCTGTAAGGTTTTTGTTTAAAGTGAACCCAACTAACCACAATGCAGACACTGTGTCCTACTTGGTGATGTTGATATGTAGCAGAAGAAAAGCCTGGACAAACTAAAATGAAGGGTTTCAGGCTGTTTCCTTTGCTTCTGTGACTAATTCTCTTTTGTGTTTAGATGTTGAGCTTTTGTAATTCTGTAGAGAAAGCAGAAGTTAAAGATTGAGACAAATGAAAAAAAAATTTTTGAAATGTGTCTTTTCAAAGTTATTACTTTGCTCCCAGTATTTTATTTTATTTTGTTATGTTATGTTATGTTATGTTATGTTATGTTATGTTATGTTATGTTATGTTATGTTATGTTATGTTATGTTATGTTATGTTATGTTATGTTATGTTATGTTATGTTATTTTACTTGTTAAAGGTGTCTTTGGCCCTGTCCCAATACCTACACTTGCACCCATGCGCACTTCAAATGCGCGTTCCCGATGAGGGGCGCAAGTGCAGGGTGTCCCGATTCTCCAAGAGTGGAGAGTCGTGCCCTTGGCTCCGCCCCTTTCGAACCCTTGATCCGAACTTCGCCGAAGCCCGCATCAGAGCCGACTTCAGTGAAGGATATTACCCACAATGCATTGTTGCGTGTGAATTTTGATGGAAGAAGAAGAAGAAGGTGGAGAAATGGCTGAACCATCCGGACCAAAAAAACGTTTTCTCAAGTGTAGCAGCAAATAATCAATATTTTACATTATTGTCTAGATGTGTAATTACAATCGATTGATTCTCTGTTGGATAGATGTGTCATATATCTAATAAAAAATATAATTAATTACTAACGGTACCGACGTGTGTTTTTGGACATGATATACTAACAGTTTAATCACTTATCCTGTCTTATACACCTTCTTTGGTTCCTGCGCTTCATTATCCTCAAAATAAATGTTTGTTGGAGTTTTAAAATCATTTCTAGTATGAAAATAGCGCAAACAGCGACTGGTACTCCCATTTTGGTTGTCATGGAGAAAGAACGCTGTGGCACGTAGTACTCACTGTCCCAATACTGCTAATATGTGCGCACTTGTTCACTACGCACTTTGAGCCCTTATATGCACTTTGAGCCCTTATATGCCCTTCTGCTAAGTGCACTTTGTGGAAGACTGTAGGGTGGAGGGTGGGTATTGGGACAGAGCCTTTGTGGAAGACCGTAGGGTACAGTGCAGGTATTGGGACAGAGTCTGATACTTCTTCCTTACTTCAGCAGGAAGATCAGGGTGCTGTACACAGTAGCTGCTGCTTACATTGTTTTTACATCATCAAAAGTTCTAAGTTTCACTCAAAAGGGAAGATAATGAAGGAAGCTATAATGCAATAGAAAGGGGGCAGAAGGATCATATTCATCATGAGATTGGCTCCAACAGAGCTTGTCAGCATTCCAGCCCTGAGTTTGCCAGCATCCTCACCACCACCTCCACCTCCCATGCTTCTCTGGAAATTTGTCTGGCAGCAAACACTACTTTGAAAGGTTCTTATCTTTCATCGAGGCAGGAGTTACACACACCATGATAAAAAGCCATATCTTATCTTGCTGTGTTCGTTAATGTCACAGCTTGTTCAAGGGGCTTGTTCTTCCACTTGCAATGGGGCTTGTAGGGTGGATTGTTTGCAGATTAGTCAACACAGGCCACTGGAGACTGTGGAGCGTCTACAAAATGTGTGTATTGTCTTGCACATGTTGTAGTAGGTACACTATGCATGTTTTGGCTGCATAAGACTTTATTGTGTCAAACAGCTGGAGGATCAGGATTGTTACACATTGATATATCGTGTATTTTGTATCAGATAAGCTTGGTGATGCAAGCCAAAAAAAAAGTCCCCTTTAAGACTTAACATGTTACTGAATGTTTTTGGGATGAATTCTTTTAATTCAGCTGAAGATCATCAGTCTTTATCTAAGATAAATTTTGAGACAAAATCTATTTGAGCTTATCAGTGTAGGAAAACACAAATTAAAATACTTCATGCATTTTGTCCAGTCTCTGTGGCCATGTTCATGATCATTGTCTGTGATACAAAAGATGTGGCAAAGCTCTGTTGCCCTAAGCCATCTGGATATCTTTCCAAGTCCTTGGCTACACAGTGACCAAGGATCGATTGATTGGGGCGTTGAAGGCCAGCTATTTCACACATCACAACAACAAGCACTGTTATCACACTGGCTCTTTCTCCTGACTCGTTTCTGTGCTGCTCAAGAATGCCTCTTATCTCCTCCCTTCTGCTTGTTGGTTTAAGGCAGAGAGCATATGTCCACATTCCCCCTGCAGTAAACTGCTTCACTTTTGGTGTAGCCCTACCAGACTGATAGGTTGTAACTAAGCTATGATTTTACCTTTGAACAACTTGGTAAGGAAATACGACCATAAAACACAAAATTTGATTTATGTATCACAATCCCTATAAAGAATTTTCTCTTTTGAACGTACTATTCTGCTGTTGCACTAAAAGACTGTTAGATGAAAAAATAAATCCCTGTGTTCCATATCATTAAGTCCCACTCTCTCACCTGATTACACTCTTATTCATGTCCCCATTCTTCTCTAATTATTGTTACTTTTAGTGAAACATGTCTGATAACATGCACTCAGACATCGCATACACAACCTGCTCATTGCCATTTTGGATTCTTTGTTGTCCACGAATGGTTTCTGAATGAAAAGTGTGAGTGTGCTGCAATTATAATTCTAGGGCTATTATGAAATCAAACATCACAATGAATGTAATTTTATTTGCTTGTAATCTTGCTTGCCCAGGCTAATAGGCATTTTCAAAGGGCATGCTCTGGGGGTTTAACCAGCGGTCCATCTCCACACAAAACTGCTGTTCAGCTCTCCTACGCTCCAGCTCTGTTCTTTTGTCTTTGATATGCAGGCAAAGAGCTTGACAGTCTGGGAGATGATGGATATTCATCAGCCTGTGATCTCCATGCGTCTCTGACAAATGAGTGCCTTTGGCAGGGCTGCTGGAGGTATGGCTTCTCTGCCCTGCTTGAATCCTGATGAGATGCTGTGGAGCTTCTGGTAATGAGTCAGGGCACAGGACCAACCTACTGCCACAAATGACCTTTAATCTATACACGTTGGTGTTTTGTTTCAAAGGGACTCAAAACTGCACACACATTTTCGTGCTATTACATCAAGCAGATTTTCAGCAAGCTGATCACTGAGGTACCTGGATGAAAATGCCTCATTCAGATTCTGAAGAAAATGCTATCACCACATTTTGCTGCAAGGTGAGGCAGTGGGACATAGTACTCATTTTATATTTTCCATCAATACATTAGGACTGATGTTTTGCCTGTGTTTGGTCTGTGGGGTAATTTAGGATGCAATCACCCCCCAGTCAGTCTTCATTACATTAGACTTAGCCTCTCCACCAGGCCAACAACTGTTTGACATTGATTTTGCAGATTCTCTCAGTCTATGTAATTCCTCATACAGCGTTTGGTAAAGATCTTTCTTTTAGTCTGCTTGTGCCAAGTCAGATGTTAACAAATTACAACCTCAAAATTTAAATCCCCTGAGGATAAATGTATCAATGTCAGCTCCATGCTGAGCAGGAAATAGCTGATATTGATTATAGACATTCCCATTCCACAGTGAGCTCTCTCAAATCCTCAACGCTCAGTGCAATCCAACATGGTTTCCTTTGATTTCAGCTCACAGCTTCAAGTGGGGAGAGTTAGGGTTTATAGGAAGAACAAGCACTACCCCTTGTGGCCCAAGTTGCCCAGTGCACTATGTATGAATGGCACCTCCAGCTGCTTCTGGGCCCCTTCAGATACGTTAACCTTGTGATAACGTGCTAATGCCTGATTAATGTTGCAGTAATTAGACACAGCTTTTCACACTCAGTTAAGAGGACATCCTCCAGCAATTAGCCCGAGCCTCAGAGAGATAATTTCAGAGAACACGGCAGAATCATGCTCCTCAGTTCGCCTCCGTTCCCACTTGGCAACATTACGGTTTATTTTCTCATTATTTAGTTTAATCACTCGTTTGATGTTTTATACAGCTGCCACAAGTGATCTTTGATCCAATTAGAAAATGCTGATTGACGTGAGCGGAGGCATGGCTTTTAGTGAGCTGCATTCAATTAGATGTTGTGACCTTATCGCAGAATCCGTGGAGGTTTCAAAAATGAATACCATCAGCTCCAATAATTGCCCCTAAAAATATACATAGCATGCAAGGTACATCATTTTGTGTGTGTGTATGTGCATGTGTAAACAAGTGTGGGAGCAGAATCTGTGTGTATTTTCTCTGCAGACATCTAACAATGAGGAATGAAGCCATTAGTGAGGCGAGGCCCCTTTGCTCACCAGCCTCCACACTGCCCATTAATAATACACTGCCAGGGAGTAGATGGTGCTTTGCTGAGATTAGTTCTGCATTAAGGACCCAATTGCTATTTCTATTAGAGAAACATGTCAGTCTGTCTTTTACAAGAAAGATCAGTCTGTCAGATTGTAAAATCCAATACCAATTTTTTATTTCAAATGTGGTCAGTCACTAGATCCCTGGCTTTTTCTTAGCAAACACCAGAAATGTATATTTCTGGTAGAATAACTGTCCATCTTAAAATGAATTAATATAGATTAGTATAGATTCTGTTTTACATATAAACACATAAACTCTTATGTATTGACAGATATTTTACCTATGTTACCAAATGAGGCTGTACAAAATTGTAAATGATTTCTTAAGAGCCTTTTAAAGTAATTTGTAAAATGGTCTGATTCTTGATGCTGTTATTTCTCACTGCAGTGTTGGAGGAAGAACTCAGATCTGTGGCTAAAACAGAAGCACCCAAGACAATAAAGTTGAAGTATTTGTTAAACATAAATCACAAAAATTGGTGTTGGTGAATTACATATTTATACGTGATCTTTTTCAACTTATGTTTTACTGTACAATAAGTATCTAATTTTGCACAGTTTATTGTAGAAATGATTCATGCTACAGAGCAACGATACTGGGAGATGAAAGCAGAAGTCGGAAGCTGTACTGACTGGAACTAATTTGATGGGAGTAGAATGTAGCAGGGTGAGACACAAAGTGACCAGAAAACAGCTGGGGAGAGAGAGGTTGGTCGACCACAACTTAATATAATGTAGGAGATTGGTGAGCAGATGAGCCTCAGGTGCACAGGCAGCAGGAAACAGTAATGAAGCGCCACACCCAAAGAGATAAGACAGCAAAAAAGCAAACACACAGTAGAAACAAGGAGCACAAACAGAATGAAAGAAACATAAATCATGACTTTGTATGTGTTGCATTCTGCTGTAAAATATCGAATTTTATAATGCAGTTGTCCTCCAGCGTGAAAGAACTGAATACTGTTGCATTTTCCTAACACCAAAAGATAATGAGGATACAAATGAGCAAACGATTGCATGTGGATCCAGTTGTGGAACCGTCTCAGCCTGCAGAGTGCCTCACTCTTTACTCTAACAACATCACGTGTTATCACTCTTTCTGTAACATAAAATCCCATTTATTTTTTTAACAACTGTAAAGATCCATAGAATTTGAGCAGGATTAATGTGTTGTTTTAAGCACTCTTATTTAGACCAGGAGCTTCTGGATACTGCCGCTGTGTGTTTGCCACTTTGTTTCAAGAACGTGCGGTTTGTGAATTAATTTTTTAAAAACTACCAGCTGAACTTTGGATAATAAAAATTTCAGTTAACAGTAGGAGGCTTTATATCAATTTGGATTGGACCATTTGAAAACATGAATATTGGGAATATTATGTTGCATGTTTTAGACATACTAAAAAGAGATGACACCTCTGTTCTCCATAAACACGTCTCCATTTAAAGAATCCCAAAGAAATTTTGAACTATATTCACAAAACCTAAAAATAAATTAAATATTGTTTTTACTTAATACTTTATTTCAGGTTATCTTGGAGGAGTATTAGACTAGTTTTGCATTGGCAGAAAAAACTCTTAATAGCTTTTTTATTCTGAATAATTTGATTTCACAGACTTGCTTGTTTACAGTGAGACATCCAGGAAACATTGTTTAATATGAATGAGTGCTGCAGTTCTCTTCCTCTGGTTGATTAGACCACAATGCTGTTTTCACTTCACTTCATTTCATCTTCAATAAGCTCAAACAACTTCTCTGTCTCTTTGTTTGTGTAACCCAGCAAGTTTCCCCAACGTATTTAGTTGTTGAGACTTTAACAGTAATGTGATTTACATGAGAAACAAAGACGATTTAAGGCATCATCTTCAGAGTTTGTAGTTCTGCTTCCATCGCTTGCAGCAATCAGATTCACTTTCATCAAATAAATAGTTGCTACTCACAAGAAACTTTTTATTGTGATGTTCTCTGATTTCCCTTGATTGTAATTTTAAAAAGGAATGGCAGTGATTGTGTTGGTAAACATGACGTCTTCACAACAAAAATCTGAATTTGTATGTCAAAATTTTCACATGTAAAAAAGGTTTTGCACATTAAATAATCAAACCTGCAGGAAGACAGAATGTTTCATCTGCTGAGCAATTTTTTGCACATGCTCTGAATGTAAAATCTGAGAATATGTTGTCGCTTGTATTAAATAATTCAGAACTGAAATCCATCTTTTATTTAGTTCTTTGTTCACTTTTTCTTTTTTCCTATTGAAACAACAACTCTATGATTACAACCTGTCATTTCTGCTACTGTCTGTTCACAATTCTGCTCTCTCTCGCTGCGTGAAATTAAGACTTTTGAAAACACTTTTTTTCAATAAAAAAGGGGTTTCAAAATGTACCTGATTCCAAAGAAGGCAGATAAATAAGATTCCAGACAGAGTAGGGGTGAAGTCTTCCTCTTTGTTTCAGAGTGAAGCGTTTGTTCAAAAACACTGTTACTGAAAACTGAGGCCTCCAGCTGTGCACAGGTTGAAATCAACCATCAGCTTGACAGATGAAATGCAGTATGTTTGTATGTCAGCTTGATTTTTCTTTGAGTGAAAAAGCATGAGAAGAAGAAAAGATTTACTCTATCCAACAGTTCATCCACTGTCTCCTGTGTTTCTTATAACTAAAGTTGTGATTAGATAGAAACTAATTTAAAGCCAGTGATCAAAGGTTTCTTGTTCTGTGACGAAACTGAATGGCCTTTGTGACTTCCTGATTTTCCACACCTTGAAGTACAAATTTTTTTTTTTTCTCAGTCCAGAAATTCACTGAGGTGAGGGCGAGTGTGGTAGGTAGAGCGGGTTGGTCCAGTAACCGGATGGTCACCGGTTCAAATCCCTATGCCACCCCTCTCTGCCCACCACCCTGCTTGGTGGTGGTCAGAGGATCTGGCGGTGCTGGTGTCTGACAGCCTCGCCTCTGTCAGTATGTGTCCCAGGACAGCTGTGGCTACATGTGTGTACCATGTATGTGAATATGTGAACGACTTACTGTAGTGTGAAGCACTTTGGAGGTCGTAGGATCTGAGTAAAGTGCTATACAAGTACACGAGAATGTGCCTGAAATTTGGCTGCTATTGAACGTTACCATTACCCCGATGATTGATGAGGGAAACATCCCCATGAGAGAACTGCAGGAATCTATGAAGGCTTCTGTATCTCTGGAGGCATCTGGTAGTTCCACAACAAACACCTCTAACTCAGAGAGCCACTGTCCCTTGTAGAGAGGACACCTATGACTGTTGTAATTACACATTAAAAAATTCATATTTATTTGATTGACTTTCTACATGTGACTGAGCATATGAACTTCCATATCATACTTTTTCAGGTTTTACTTTACTACTTTTTGAAGGCAAATAATGTATTTAGGGCTGCATGATGGTGCAGCAGGTAGCACTGTTGCCTTGCAGTGAGAAGGTCCTGGGTTTGAAACCAGGCGTAGAATTAGCATGTTTATCGTGGGTGGGTGTTTCCAGGGACTTGGCTCCGTCCCAAAGACCATTGTCCACATATGTGTGCGTGGTTTTTTGTCTATATGTGGCCCTTTGATGGACTGTTGACCTGTCCAGGTGTAGCAGCACTGTAGGATTTCTATGATAAAACGCTCATAGACCCACTTGGTAGTGATTTTTCTAACAGTTGTATTACAGGTGATCTTACTGCAGATGTTCTGCACAGGACTGGACTTTTTCTTCTGTTTCCAGTCCTGAACATATTTAGATGATCAGCATTCTGGTGGTTTATTTATCGATTTATTCCATTATATCATACTAAACTTCAACATGTGAATGCTTGTGATCGTCCTGCGTAAAGAACCATGTCCGCCCCTCCTCCTTCAGCTGACGGCGTCAGCTTGCAGGAAGTACTTCGTGTCCGGAGCTATTAGCTGGAACATGAGGAGGAGAAGCCGTTTTATAAAAAACACCTGGGTCAACGCAGTGAGCGATTGATGGTAAAATAACAGACATGGTTTGTAAGCGGAACGGTACAGGTTTTAATCTGAGCGGAGGATTCCGGATGTTGTGTTTTTACTTGAACGCTAAAGCTAATGCTAGCTGGATCGTTAGCTTAATGTTATTGTTGAATAAAGTTTTGTGTCGTTGTTTTTTGTGCCAGTTCGGGATTTGATAAACAGATGGAAAACTCTGTGTTTTTTCCTGCTTGTCACGGAGCTCAGGTTGAGAAGTTTAGAAATAGCAGGTTTTATCCAGATGTTTTCCCAAAGCGGCTTCTTTCTGTTTCATTCTCACTGTAGATACAAGTTTCAAATCTATCCACATGTTGTTTACATTGTTTATGAACTGTTTTTACTATCATGTTTAAATGCAGAGTTACTGAAACGTAATTGCTTTTCTCTAGCTGCACTAATAGATCCTTTATAGATTTGTGTTTGTTTGATTAATGACATGTCGTACAGCTTTTATTTATGAGCTTACACAAACTATCTTTGTAATTTCACTTTCAGTTTTGCTGCCATGTTAACTGTAGAACATGTTTAAAGAGGTGATTTATTTTGGTGAGTTGTATCCCAGCTGTATTCTCATGATGTCTTTGTTTTTAGGAGAACCATCAGGATATGGACCGTTACCAAGGACAACCGTGGGGGAAGCTGGTTAAAGTTGATTCCAGTGAGACTGTTCTGCTTTTCAATAAGGAATGCACCGTCGGCAGGAAAAAAGGTGGAATCACTTGTGTATTTTACCCCTTCTGAAGCAGGATACTGTGTAGCATAGTCTTAAACTTTATGCTGAATAATGTTGTTTTTTTTAAACCCTCAGCACAAAAATAAACCTTTCAGAACAGATCATCCGTTGGTGGTGTAGACGTTTCCGTCACAGCTTTTCAACCTCCCCCTTAAAACACAAAGCCCCCTTTAGAGCACCAAACTTCGACAGTCCTTTGTGATGGGAACAAAAGACGTCTATTGACACCATGTGTGTAGAATATTAAGTAGATTTTTGTCTTTGGGTTTTGCTTTAGAGAAGGTTTGGGCCCCGTGTCTGCTTTGTTGTCTCCAGCTTCTTGAGAATCTACTACTTTTTTTTTTTTTACAATACAAAGCTCAGTGGTTTATGTCTGGCTAATGAATGATTTCAAACTGTCCTGGTAACTCTATTTCTAACACATAGCAGGTCATATCAGCCGACACTTTGTTTTGTTGAAGGCCAAAAAGATGTGGTTAAAAGCTGATAGAGGTTTCAGTGTTTTACCCATGATGCTTCATCTAAAATCTAAACAGGCTCTAAGAGCAAACATCAAGTAGGTTTTTTAAAGGGATCAGTGTGTTTAGTTTTATTTAAATTAAATAATAATTTCTTTTTTTAGGTTGTCATCTGTCTTTTCCAGCCAGTAAACTTGTCTCAGGTGAGCACTGCAGGATAGTGAAAGATGAACACTCTGGGCTGGTGTGGCTTGAAGACACGAGGTACACTGAGACACTGAGATCTTCTGTCTCGTCTTTTCATTACAAAAGGACAGAGAATGTGCACCACGCTGATAATCTATTGAAATATTCTTTCATAGCACAAATGGCACAGTGATCAACATGTCCAAACTGGTCAAGAAGCAAAGTCACATGCTGCAAAATGGTGACATCATCTACTTTGTGTACAGGAAGAATGAGCCAGAACAAAGTGAGTTGTTCGTTTTGTGTACCATAAAAATATCTGTTTTATATATAGTGATATATAATCCACATTTCTATCACACTGTAGATATCGCCTATGTTTACCACTCTATCAAAATGGAGCAAGCCGTTACTAATTTACCACAACTTACTAGTTATGGTAAGTAGTTTGTCAACTCTCCAACAAATATTTGTCCAATGAAATCGCATGTCTTTTACTCCATTAATCACTTCATGTCCTATATTTAAACGTCAGACCTGGGGAGGTCCGCCCACAGTTCCTCACCTGTTGTAGCATCAGAGATGTCTCTCTCAGTGGAGCCTGTGATGCTCTCAAAGGCTCCTCGGGATCCGACTCAGGAGGAGGCTCAGCCTTCCACTTCTGCTTCGCTCTTCTGCATTAAGAGCCAGTCCTCGTCCTCTGATCCCATGACAGCAGCAGCTTCTTCACCTTTGGGTAACACACACAAGCAGGAATCTCAGCATCTTTCTTCACCCTAGATAATAAGTTTATATATGAACATTAAAACTACATTTTCTGAAATTCTTCTATCATTTGTAAGTATCAGATAAAATCTTTCCGGAGTTTTAACAGAATCATTCAATTAAATTTCTGTTGTTCCTTCATCTTTTTAGGCCAAGCTAAAACTGTCGCCACTGCAGTAGAAAATGTTCCAGATATCCCGGAGCCAGAAAGCAAAAGGAGGAAAACTCATGATGGTTAGTTTGTTTATTTCTTTTTAACTTTGGATTTGCTTCCATCCTCACGCTGTAAACATTTGCTGCTGTCCTCCACTTCTGTATTTTACTCCATGCCTGGTCTGAAAGGTTTTTACAAGTGAAACCAGACATCTGCCTAAATTACAAGGACATTTTCTTTTATTTTGTAGATAAAGAAAATGATCTGGTTTTGCTCCACCCCTCCGGTACAGAGGTGTCTGCCTCAGCTCCAAAAGAATTGGGGGGTATTTCATCCAAACTGACAGTGGAAGGGACTAAAACAGACAAGATGGAGGAGACTCTGACTTGCGTAATTTGCCAGGACCTACTTCATGACTGCATCAGGTGAGATTTCAGAATCAGTTTAATTTTCCTTGAATTCAAAGCGAGGTTCTCTGGTCATTAGATTGTTCTGTGATTTGAATTTTGTGTCGATTTTTTTTTTTGTTTTAGCTTGCAGCCTTGCATGCATGTCTTCTGCGCAGCGTGCTACTCAGGTTGGATGGAGCGGTCTTCTCTTTGCCCCACTTGCCGCTGTCCGGTGGAGAGAATTTGTAAAAATCACATTCTCAACAACCTGGTGGAGGCCTACCTAATCCAGCATCCAGGTTTGCACAGGAAGCACACATTGATAGCTGAATTACTCATGATTCAAATCTGATATGACAGAGGACAGAATCTGCTTAGCTTTACTTTTTAAACGGTATAGATTTAAAACATGGAATATCCCTTCGTATCCAACAGAGAAGTGTCGCAGCGAGGAGGACCTGAAGAGCATGGACAGCCGAAACAAGATTACTCAGGACATGTTGCAGCCAAAAGTCGAGCGTTCCTACTCTGATGAGGAGGGCAGTTCAGATTACCTCTTGGAATTCTCTGATAATGACAGTGACTCATCAGACATCAGGCAATACAATCTGTCTGAATTTGTTGGAATTAAATTCTAGTTTTTATACAAAACTTAGATTAAGCCATACAAAAATAACAAGAAAAAAATTAACTTTTTTAAAAATACAAATGTGGGAAATTGTTTAAGTCTTATTCACAGATTTTATAACACTGAAGCTCATAATCCAGCTTTGTAGGGAACAATTAAAGCTGGTAAAGTAGATTGTCAGCATTAATGATTCATTTGATAAAGTTAAAACAAGTCTGTATTAAATTGAACCTTACATAACCAATGATCAGTGATATCTGATGCTTCCAATAGAGTGTGGGATCACATGTGGAGAACTGCTGAGTTAAGACTGAGTTTCTTTGTGTTTTTAAATCCCCAGTCAGCCTCTTGTGATGTGCAGACAGTGTCCTGGCTATATGAAGGATACGAGCCAAATGCTGTTCGCCACAAGTTCAACCTACTGGTTCCCTGGTCTTCCAACTCTACCACCAGTACTTTCACCACCCAAACCAGCAAGTGAGGAGGATGCAGCAAAGCCCACAGCAGAGCAGCCCTCAACATCCTCTGAGCCATCCTCAGGTGGTGCTGATGAATTAAACTAGAAGCTTATCAGATCATTTTGTTTACTTTTAGAACAGCACATTCTGACACCTAACTTTTACGAATTGCATTATGGTTAGTAAATAAGTTTTCCATTCCCAGTGCTTTTTATTGAGATGTCTTGCTGGTTTTCTGAAAGATTTTTATGCTTCAGTCCCATCAGCAGCTCCTCAGGGGTATTGCTGCCCCCCTCAGGGTTACCATCTCATCTGCACCTGCTGCCTCCAGCCAATGCCCGACAGGCAGGCAGAGCTGAACAACCAGCAGGCCATTGCTCAGCATTGTGAGTACTTCAAACATCCATCAGTCCTTTTGCACAAACGTAAAATATCACTCATAATTCCATATGTAAAAGCACCAAAACAAAAATGTGTTAAAGCAGTACAAACTAACATTAAGCTAGTGTTTTAAAACTTTTCTAAGTGAATACCCAACGAAAAACATGTTCATCTTCATATTAGACACCCTGGACCCTCCGATGGCTTTACAATAGACTAAATAACTTCAGTAATACGAGTCGCAGTTGGAAGTGGTGTTCTGATCATTTATGCTGCCCTGATGAAAAATGCCACCATAGTACGGATTAACATCTTATTTCATAACAAGATGTCATTGGAAGTTTATACAGTATTTTTGTTTATGGCAAGTGTGTCCTGTTAATTATTTAAACATATTTTTATGATCCTTCTCTGATATTTTCTATATAAAAGCCCTCTGAGTCCTTATCGGCCATTGTTGGGTCCTTCTTCTCTGGGTGTGTCCAAACATTTGCCTTTCGCTCTGACAATGTGAAGAAAGTTAAAATAACATAATTAGTGTTCCAATCCTGGGAGAATTTATTTGATAGGTAAAATGTATTTATGGAAAAACATAGAAACAAAAATAAATGATAGATCTGTTTATTGAAGTCAAGACTGTAGAACAGCACATGTGCAGAAGGAATCGGTAGCACATCTCGACAGGTAGCATATTTGAACAGAACACTGGTTCCAGCAATGGCTGTCTGAGACACGGCTGCGGAAAAGTTATTTAGTACTACTTTAATATAGTAAACTGAAATAAATGTACCTCACAAATGTGCAAAATAATTTATCATAACTAAAATCTAAACAAAGTTAGTTCTAGTTAAATGGTGATAGAGCTCTGTTATGTATCACAAGTACCCGTCTGTGTTGCAGGTGAGTTGTGCCAGCGACCTTTCTGTCATTTGTACTGGGGTTGTCAGGGGATCGGCTGTCATGGCTGTCTGGCTCGATTCAGCGGTATGTATCCATTAGAGCAGGCATCTCCAACCCTGGTCCTCGAGAGCTACTGTCCAGAATGTTTTAGATGCATCCCTGCTCCAACACAGCTGAATCAAATGAATGACTCATTAGCAGGCCTTTGCTAAACTTGATGGCTTGCTGAAGAGGTAATTCAGTTAATTGATTCAGCTGTGTTGGAGCAGGGACACATCTAAAACCTTCTGGACAGTAGCTCTCGAGGACCAGGGTTGGAGATGCCTGCATTAGAGCAAAACATGCCTCATCTTTAACTGAAAGGGTTTAAGTCCAGTATCTGTAGTTTTTCTAGCTCTTGATCTTTATAGAACTTCTAACAACATAATCCAGGTGAAATAATAAATATGCAGCAATCCTTTTTAACAGCATGACCACTTGGCTGAATTGAGTGGAGTCTATTTTTGCTTCTAAGATTGTGCTAACCTGTTGAGAGATCATGGAACCCATGAGACCCCTGATGGTCTGCTCTGGTAGCAGATCTTGGGGGTCCTGACTGGCCTCTGTGGATTGATGTGGCCAACAAAATGGGATGTGTTGTAATTCTTCTTTGATTGAAGCCCCTGACAAGCAGCACTTGGCCTTTACCTGTATAGTTACATAAAAACACACAATATATTTGATTTGTGTTTGCAGTGATTGAAATCTCAGATTTTACTTCTGAAACTAACTTTAACTGAAGCTCATGAGCCTCTTGTGTTTATGATTTGTTCAACAATCCTACTGGGAAACTTTATAGATGTTTTTAAGGATTTTTTAATTGCACTGCATTGTACTTTTTGTGTCAGCCAAAGTACAATGTTGTTTTATTTTCAGAGCTCAACCTGGCAGACCGGTGCCTTGATGGTGTGTTAAACAACAATAACTATGAGTCGGAGGTTCTCCAAGTAAGATGTGCCGTGTTGAATATTTTATTCAGATCTGTTATTTTTCCAGTAGTTTGTTTTTATGACTTGTTTGTTTATTTACATGGAGCAAAGCATGTCATTTACATCTCATGTCAACTTTAAACTTCTAACATGCCAGAATTACACATGTGTATATGTCATTTTTCTGGTGTTTTGATCTTTTTCTGTTTGTTTCTTTCTGTACCTACCAGAACTATCTCTCCTCCAGGGGAAAGTCATGGAAAGATATGCTCCAGGAGGCTTTGCAAGGCTTACAGCAGGGGAACTACTTCCTGACAGGTGAGCTGTCAGAAAATACAAAATAATAGCTGAACAGAAGCAGCTCTCAGAGCATATCCTTCCAGATAAACCTGTCAATGCAGAGACATTATCTGACAAGAGAGCAGTACCACTCAGTCTTGGTTGACCTTATCTCGGTCAGATTGTCGCATCTCTGCAAACACTATCCTGTGCTTCTGCTGCGGTCTGAGAGCCTTTAAGGAGCTGGCCTACAAATACCGGCAGAACATCCCTCCATCTGAACTGCCAGGTCAGAAACCTTCACACAGCTCTTTATATTTACAAGTTCTGTACAGTGTTAAAGTTGTACAGCTTCACGTTACTGTTTTATAAACCCTATTCAAATTATCATTTGATATTTTGTCCTTAGCTGGTGTGACATCTCGTCCTGACTGTTACTGGGGGCGGAACTGTCGCACGCAGGTGAAGGCACATCATGCAATGTAAGTTCAAACTCATCTTTTAATATTATACAGTGAATAAATGCACTGATTAATTGCTAATACTGTTCTATTGTCAGGAATATTGCCTGAATAACAAGCTTGTTGATGTATCTACATCCTGTTTCAGACTTCTAAGCAACTACAGACTGCTATGTTAAACATAACCAATCCACATAATTACAGATGTGGACCAAACTGTTGGTATCTTCTTTTAAAGAAATAAAAACACAGAATGATCACTGACATAACTTGAAACCAATAAAAGTAACCATGGAAATTCGTCCTGACCTGAACACATCATGTATTTCTGTTGAACTATTGATCACATTGTGAACAGTAATAGAATTGATGATGGAAAAACCAGAAATTCACTAAAATAATAAATAGATAAACAAACCACTTTAGGTTTGGACTTGTTTTGCTGCATCTGGTACAGGATGTCTTGAATCTGTAGGTTACAATGAAATCTCAAGACTATCAAGACATTTTGGAGAGAAATGTGCGGACCAGTGTCTGGAAGCTAAGTATCAGTCACAGGTCATGGGTCCAAGAGGATAAAGAGCCAAAACGCATCTAAAAACATAAAGAATGAGATCAGAACTAAACATTGAAATATTCTAAAGGGGTCTCTGATCTAAATTAAGCATCTATGGAAGAAGAAACCCTTCAAACCTGTGACAGATGGAGCAGTTTGATCAGGAGGAGTGGGTCAGAACACCTGTCGACAGGTGTAGAAGTCTCACTGAGACAGAAACCATCTAATGCTGTTATTCCCTTAATAGTAACACAAAAAATGTTAGGTTTGTTTGTCCTGGAAAGATTTTTTCATTAATATATGGAATTACAGTATATGGAGCCATAATTCAAAAAAAGTGTCTGAATTTCTTTAGTTTTTGAATATAACTTTTTGTCCATTTCAGATTATATCAGTGGGTTTTTCTTTTTTACCTGAAGGGCCCCGACTGTTTAGTCAAACCCTCACAAAAACTTTGTTTACCTAAATGTCTTAAAAAATGTTGAGTTTTGAGTTGAGGTGTTGCAGACTGACTCTTCTGAGAAGCCTTATTCACCAATAAATAAATGTTCTATCCAGATTAAATGCTTCATGTGATATTACTCACTTGCAGTAGATGGTAAACAGTTTAGACATACTGCAGACAACCTCACTTCAAAAAGTCTGAATCATCTGATTATCTCAAGTTTCTTCTGTTCAGATAAGGATTTTTGTTCTTGATGTTGACTGTCATCTACAGTCTTCCAAAAAAGTGTCAAAAGTGGCATAATGAACTTATTGTTGCATCTGAATCATCTCTTTAAATCTGTTCTAAAAATTGCTGCCACTTTTCAAACCATTTGAAACAAGCCTTTTGGTTTCTGCATGTTTTTCACATGTTTTACCAGTAGGGGGAGTTCTCTTCCAAAGTAGATCCCACAGTTTTTGTGTCGCATCTAAGAATCTGTGCAAGAACTTTGAAGTTATCTCTTTTTGTGCTCTTACTTGCAAAACATTTAAGTTTATCTATTTTTTCCCTCTAATTTCAGGAAATTCAACCACATATGTGAGCAGACACGTTTCAAGAGCTGAGAGAGGAGAATGTTTGTTTATTAATGTTGTCAAAGTTGGATAAATCTGTGTCTTCTGCACTTGGGAAACATAATCTTGTTAAGTTTTGTTGTGTCTATGTTTGCCTTATGCAATAACCTAATGCACATATTGCAATCAGTGTTCACTTTCTGCAGTGGTCAGGGTCACAGACCCCTGAATAATATTTCTATGCACATTAAGAATCAATTTAAATATGTGGAAAGCTTGAAAGCAGCCTTTAGTTCTAGATCTTAGTGAGCAAAAAGCACCATGTTTGTTTTAGTTGAGTTTTTTGTTTTCTTTTTGTTATTGTTTAGATTGATCAGGTAAACAACCACTTTTTGATTTTGCAGTTAAACTGTGTTTCTGGTGAAATGGCTCAATGCACTTCCTGATGTGTCTCTTATGTACTCATATGGTTAGAATACCTCATGGAGATTTACTGTCTTTACACTAGAATAATTTTGAAGATGCAGAAATATGGTTGACAATTTTTTAATATAAAATCACTAAAAAGATCTGAAAAATCATTATTTTGATCCAAGACATGTTGTCAAGCTGCTTGCAAGTATCACCTGGGAGGGATTTCTGTTCAACCAGGGCATTGTCATATTCCCAGACAAGAGCAAAAAGCCATGTCAAAGCCCCTCATGCATGTACCGGGGTACATTTGTAATCCTATTAGGGTATCTGTATAGGATTTAATGTCCTGATGTGGGAGGGCTGGTGGGTCAGTGTGTTGTAATGTGGTTCTGGATAACCAGGTGATTCAACATGATGGAAATGGACACTTTCCTGCAGCCTTGTATCAAGGGCTTATCTGTGAAATTCACAGGACCCAACAAGGGGAAAAAAAGAGGGAAAAAACTAAAAGGACAGTTTCAACAATTACACTAATTTGAAAGAAGTTATTGTTCATGTGTGATTGTGATTCACTTCCAACTTACCTCAGTTGATCAGATGATGGTTTGTCTGACCGTTTGAAGAAGACCTGTGAGGACAGTCAGCTGTAAATAATTGCTGTGTTGCCCCACATCCTGGACGCATGTGCAGCTGGTAGAAGTAGTTGCATGGATATGATGATGAAGATGACTGTGAGGCTGGCTCTGGACTGAGGCAGGCACCCAGATGGAGCTGGAGTTTCTCTGGATATTGATGGATTTGGCGCCCCTGCCATGGCTGCCATCAATGCACGCAAAATGAAATTAGTTTTAACAGTAGATGGTCTGTTTCTCAGGTACACAAAGCTGCTTTTTTATTGTACTTGCAGGTTAGTCACATTAGAGTGTTTGATGCACTGACTTCAAGACTATCATCACCAATGTTAGACAAATCAGTTTGTAGTTTTGTTTTTTTACCTTTATAAAGTTAAAACTTCCAAATCATAGTTGGAGGCCTTTTTTTTTCTTTTTACTGAAATGACAAACTAGTTATAGAAATCGCAGTAATCTTCCCCAACTTTAGTTTGTAGAATACCATTTAAAAAGCTGGTGAATGTGGTGGAGTAGAAACTGGTTAAAGCAAGTCTTAGATGGTATTTAGTAGTTTGATTTTCTGATTGTTTCCAAGATGTGTCATTTTTCTACTTGACTTAAAAGAAAAACTGAATTTATATTTTACAGAGTATTTGCACAGATTTCTTAAAATGCTTCTTTGACAATTGAAACAGGAGTTCTTGGAGTTTGAAATGTTAAAAGACAACATATGACAAAGGTTATTTCAAAACAATGTCTGATCATGAAGATATATAAGAAATGATCTGTTTTCTGGATATTTTTAATTGTATTATGATCACTAACAATCTGATGTTTCATTTTTGGATGCAGCTTTATTTTTCTGTCTGGAATTCTTTTTTTTTTTGTTGACTAAACATGGTGGTTTAGGGATTTTTTTCTCCTTTTGGGATTGTGTAGGCATTCCTCTGCAGCTCAGGCTCAATCGATTCCCCAACATTTCTTAATTACTGTTACAGGAGATTTGAGCACCCTAAGCTAACCGCAATCCAGCGCCACTCCAATTAGAACATGGTATTGGACGATTTGCTGGACCACCCTGTTTTCTCCCTGGAGTGATGTTCTGTTTGGAGTTGCGGTTATATTCTGCACAGGGGCAAGTCTTTGCTGACTTTTTCTTCAATGGTCCAGGCCAAACAGCTCAGGAGTTTTAAAAAAAAAGCAGGTTTCATTCTACCTCATCACAGCTTAATGAAATTCAGGATATAGACGTTTTGTGTTTTTTTCCCAGTTGGTTTTAAAGTTGTGCATCTCAGTAATGCTGATGGAACTCCATAATTAATGCCTGTAAAGTTTTATGCACTGCACTCTTAAAAATGAATCATCCTTAGATTTTAAGCAAATACAAAAAAATGTAACCATGGACTTTGAGAAATGTTTGACATTTTTACCCCATGTTATATTAACAGTACTAACTTTGGATTTGAAATGCTTAGAGTTTCAATTTGTCTTCATTTGACTGCAATAAAAACACGACTAAAAGCTGTCGTTTTTGTCAGTAGTTAAAAGTAACAACTCATTTTTCCTTGTTACTTGATTTGGCTTTTTAGTGTTGCACTCTTCTGAGTCAGTTCTTTAATTACCCAATCGTATAACAGAATAAAGTGTGGATAAACATTCCTTGTGGCTTGAAAAAGTTTGATACACAAATTTTTGTGCTCATTTCCCAGTTTTACTAGAGATCAAAGGAGATGGATATACCTAAACAAAAAGTCCTACAGATTTATTTAGGACAAAGTGTTTTGACACAGTCTTTATTGAAACTTTACAATAATTCAACTTTAAACAGTATAAGTGCTACTCTGTTACATAATGCTATATAATACTTTTAATGTCCCTTTTATAATCCATTATCAATTTTGGGGGTATATATAAAATGTTTTAACGCTGATATAAATGAGTGATCTATGGTCTACATATTTTGGCTAAAAGATTACTGTATAATTATTTGTAGGTTTGGATCAAAGAATTGACCAAGCAATGAACCACATTAAAGAAGAAACAAAACAAACTTGCCCAAGCAGCTGGGAGAAATAAAACTAACCAGACAGCATTGAACTGTTTAAGATGTAAAACTAAAAAGGTGCTCTTAACAACTGCTGAGATAATATAGTTAATATTTGTAATGTTGCAGTTCTTCACACATAGTACATTAGTCAGTGCCTTGGTATAGTAAGCAGCATATTCTTAGTCCCATAACAATTTCATATAAATTCAATGAATATGATTTTTCCAATAAAATTCTAGGAAAAATGTTGACATAAGATTACAAAAGTTGATTGCAGGTACAGATTTATTTTTCCTTTTATAAACAGTGACACTAACTGAGTTCAGAAACACAGAACCGGCCCATTGGAGTCTTTACTCCTCACTACTGTGTCACATCTGGTTTGTCACAGTGCACATGCCAGTAGAAAGACTGACCGAAGGCTGGTTGTCGCTCACATCATGTGACTCAGTAAATGTCCCAAAAGGTTGCGGACCAACCCCTCCTAACACCTGGCTCCCCCATGGCCTCCACTCTGGTCTGGCCCTTTTGGGACTGAGGCTGATGCCCCCAGCAGAAGGCTTCTTACTCTCACGTGGCCTCCCAACCAATCCGTTCTGCTTGACAGAGGCAGAAATCAGGTCCAGGTGTTCAGCTGAGACAAGAGGCTGCCAGTCCTCCTCTTCAGATATGGCAAACACTGGCACACTGATGTGATCACCCTCACCTGGGAAATCCCGCCTCTTACAAACCTGGCTGGTCTCGATCGGGCACTGGGTTGAGGAGGAAGAGCCAGAGCTGGGCTCCAAAGGAGAGCCTGGAGGAACCTCAGACCCCTTCGACGAGTCTTTCATCTCAGAGAGAAGGCCAAAACAAGGTCCTGTGAATCGTGAGCGACGTAAGTTGCTGGTGGAGTTGAGACGCCGCTGCCTTTGTGCAGGCTGTGTAAGAGGGTAGGATGCATTGCTGATGGATGAATCAGAGAAAGTACCGGCATCTGCCTGGACCTCCAGGTGGACATCAGAGAAGACCTTCCTGCTGTTGCCCTTCCTGCAGTCAGCTACCAAACTGGATGGGACCTAAAATGAGGCACAAAAAAATCTCCGAAAAATAAGCATCTCTCATCCATTAAAACTTGTTAAAAGTGAAAAAGTTCTCAGGCTCTGTTTAATTTTCTTTTTTTGATATAAAGTTAGAATACACAGTACAAAAAACAAACTCAATAGAAATTTGAATACGCAAGAAATATATATTTACTGATGTAAAATGGAAAGTATCAGCTTAGAACAACAGGACATCAAATGACAATGACTAGTGCTGTCATTTCAAATGACACGTAACAGTCTCAATAATTCTCTTAGAAGGTTCAGTTTAGCCAAATATCATACTTATGTTGCCTTTCAACAAGTACGGTATGCAAAATTTTATTTCCAAGCTTTTTTCAAATAGAATGAATAGAATTTAATTTCTAGAAACAATTCTGTCCTTGTTCTTGGCCTGTTCTTTTGGAAGTTATGCATTGCAATACCGTTCAAGTCATAAATATTATACCTTGGAAGACAAATGAAATCATCAGAACTAATTGTTGCTTCTCTCACAAACTAAACACAAAGAAACCCTACGCCCTAGAACCCACCACATTCCTCATAAACCTTTCAACATAAATGGTCCAGAGTGCAATGCACAGCAAAGTTTCAAGTACTGACACTATCCACCAGCTTGGTGAAGGGACTGGTGGAGTTCCAGCTGCACCACTTCCTGTGGAGTTGTGGCAGTGGTGGGAGGAAGTCCTGGAAGGTGCGTACACTCCACGCTCTTGGTCTGGAACATGAACTGCCACTTTCTTTATGGGATCTGGCACCTGTAGGGGGGGTGTTGGGATCTGTTAAGGGCCAGTCACCACATGAAGGACCAGGACCGGTATCGCTGTTTCGCAGAAACCTCTCTCGCTGTTAAGAAAAACACAAGCCAGTAAAAGTAAAACAAGTGTCAAGACGCATGTAGAGAAAAACACAAACACTTCAGGCAAATTTTAGTCAGTTGGGAGATGTATTGAACATTGTATTTGGATCAGCATGTCTTGGTGAAAAGTAAGCAAATTCTTCTTAAATCATTAGTTTTACGCATTAGTACAATAAAAATCATGGGAACCTTCAGATTTATTATCACTACAAGAGAACAAATTATGTTAAACACTTGCAACAAACACCAAAAAATAGTCAAGACACTGTGGAATCAGAAATGTGTTAATGGATTTGATGTACCTTCAAAACCTATGGCGCTACATCCAGAAGAAAACTGTCATTACCGAAAAAGTGATTTTCATGAATAATTACTAAACTAATAAATATATCAACATCAGTCCAATTGTTAAATGTGTTTTCACGGGCAATGGATCTGATAATGTAGATACAACAGATGGTGAGACTGTTATTTTTGGTGTAAATCCCCACATGGGGGGGATTGAGGTGCTTGGCACAGGTCTGCACTCTATGAGTGCTTTTCTAGTTTAACAAAACTATGACCAAATGCAGTTACAGAGTGTAGAAAAAGTACATTCACCACTCCTGCCTTAATTATCTATCATTCTATTTTTTTTGCGAGAGTAATAATAATTAATAACAATTTATACTTTAGTGATCCCTCTTAACCCATCCTCATCTCTGAGGAGCAGGAGACAGCCAAAGTATGGTGTCTGCAGGGGCAGTTTCGAGGTTCAGTGTGTTGTTGTGTGATGCTTCAAGACGTAGCCTGATGGGAATGGGAATTGAATCCTAATTGAAGGGTGATCTCCTTCTAGTTCTATGGAAAACATCCTGCCTTGTTCCAGTACCAAAAACATCTGATCCAGTGGCCCCTAACGAGTACAGGCCTGTTGCCCTAACATCCCACATTCTGAAAGTCTTAAAGAGACTCATATAGGTCCACCTAAATAAGCAAACAAGCATGTTTCAAGACCCACTGCAGTTTGTTTATCGCCGTGGGGTTGGAGTGGAAGACACCATCATACACCTGCTTCAACAAACTCACTGTCATCTGGACAAAGCAGGCAGCACTGTGCGGATCATGTTCTTCAATTTCTCCAGCACCTTTAACACAATTCAGCCTGCGCTATTGTGTTAAAAACTCCAGAAGATACAGGTGGATGCCTCCACAATCACCTGGATTAAGGACTACCTCACCAACAGACCACAGTTTGTGAGACTGAAAGAGGCCATTTCACACAAATTTCATGACTTTGTGGTTATTTCTGAAGTATTAACCTGTAATATGAAACATTTTATATATAAAAAACATTAGGAAACACTGATTTACAGCCCTTCCAATCTGTCTGCCTCAAGATTCACCTGGCTTTGGCTCCAACTCATTAATATTCATTATGCTAACCCTAACCCTAACTTACATCAAAACTCTATAAAGCTTTGGTTGCTAATAGGAAAACTTCAACATTATACATAAGAGACAAATGGGAAAAGGAACTGAAGGTGGTCATAACTGATGATAAGTGGCTTGATATTTGTGAGATACAACAAAGTACAACTAGTTCCAGATTATGGAAAATATTCTGTTGGCAAAATACGGTGAGATTTTTTATAACACCAAAAATAAAGAGTAGTTCATTGTCTGCACATCAACCTTGTTGGAGATTGTGCGGAAAACAAGATGTAGACCATGCACATGTTTTCTGGCAATGTACCAAGTTGACACAGTATTGGGACGACATCTGGAAACAATTAAAAGAAATACTAAGAGTTGAGGTACCTAAAACATGTACTGTTCTGGGTCATGTAACAGAAATCACTGCTTCAAAAAAGGAGCAATACTTGACGAAGATATTATTGGCAGCTGCAAAAAAGGCAATAACCAGGAAATGGTACAATGTTAACCCTCCTACTTTAGAGAACTGGATCGAAATAGTGGAGGAAATTCACAACATGGAGAAACTCACATATATTTTGAAACTGCAACTACCAAAATCTGAAAACTTGTGGGAAAAATGGTCCACTTATAAAAACAGGCATAGGAATCAAAGGGAACTTATGTGCACACCTGCCACTTGGTTTAGTTAGGTTGTTATTGTAATTGTTTTATGATGTTGTTTTCTGTTATGTTACCTGAAAATGGAAGATAAAAACTACAAGTTAAAAAAAAAAATTCATTATGCGAATTTGCTGGACTGGCCAACAGACTAGCTTATGACAGCAAGGCTTCCTGTTTCCTCCCCCGCTGCGCATGGCAAGAGCGCATTTTTTGGTTTGATACGTGTTTATTGCTAACAGCTTTTAGCCAGCAGCCTGCTAGGCATGGTCTCAACTGCACGAGCTGATGAATACTAATGAACAAAGTAGTTGTGGCATAACAAATACAGGATTTTCGAACTTGGGAGAAATCAGGTGTTATCACCACTTGCGTAGTTTGAGAGATAAAAACTGAAAGAGAAGTTATCTTGCCGTTTTCACACCCAGTATGAAGGTAAGAACACCTGTGGAGCTAAAATAATCAACAGAAACCTCAGAAAAACTGTTTTTGATGGAATGGCCTCTTGAAGAGTTGTGTCTGACCAGGGGACACCACAGGGGACTGTACTCTCACCATTCCTTTTCACTCTGTACACCTCAGGCTTTCAACAAAGATCAGAGTCCTGTCATCTGCAGAAATACTCTGATGACTCTGCAGTTGTTTGTTGGATCAGAGATGGACAAAAGACTGAGTACAGAGAACTGGTGGACCACTTTGTGGCCTGGTGTGGAAACAATCATCTTATCTTGGATATAAACAACACAAAGGAGATAATAGTGGATTTTAGGAGGAGCAGCAACACGTCAAAAACCATTTCCATCATGGGAGAAGAAGTGGAGGACTAAAAATCCCTGGGTGTTCACCTGGAACACAGACTAAACTGGAGACACAATAGTGATGCTGTTTTTAGGAAGGGGCAGAGCAGGCTGTACTTCCTAAGGGAGCTTAGATCCTTCAATGTTTGCAGTAAGATGTTGAAGATCTTTCATAAGTCTATGATCACATCTGCTGTCACCTGTTGGGAGGGCAGCATCAAAGCAAGTGACATGAGAGGTTGAACAGATTGATAAGGAGGGCTGGTTCTGTTCTGAGGACTGATCTGGAGTCTCTTGAGTTGATTGTCCAAAGGAGGATAGTTCGAAAAATGAGAGTCATCATGGAAAACCCTCATTATCCTCTTCACAATACAGTAACTCAACAACAGAGTGTCTTCAGTCAAATGCTTCTTCAGATCCGCTGCAGTACAGACTACTAAAGGAGATCATTCTTGCCCACAGCTATTATCCTCTACAATGGCTCCCTGAAGAAGAGCTGAGCTACAACAACATTTCATTTCCCTTCAGGGATTAATAAAGTATTTTTGAATTTGTGTTCTCCATTAGGCTACGGCCACCCCTAGTAAATGGAATTTACAATTATTAATGGCTGCCATCTGTACAACACAGGATACTTCTGGGATTTGGTGTGGGGTTTAAATTATTGAATACTTCGACGCGGGGTCTGCTGAGGCTTAAGATTGAACCTGTCACATTATTAGGCCACAACTGCCCTAAAGTTCAGCTTGCACTGCAATCATGTTCAACTTTTGTCTGAAGAGGCAAGTACTGTCTTTATTTAGGAACAAAGGGATCAAATAGCAACAAACTGGAGCCCGCTATCCCATAATTCTGCCACATTCTCACAAAATTCCCTGAGGAGCATACTGTAAAGACTTATCCAAGATCCTAAGAGTCATGCAGACTGGAAAAACAAACTCCTATGACCCTTGGCACACAACTTGTCCTGGATACTTTTAATTAAAAAAAAACCGTTTAGTGCTTCCTGCATAACACGGAAGCATGCCATAGTGGGATTTTGATAGTGCTGGAATTCTGGCCCCACTTTTTAGAAGATTCGTGCGAATCAGGCAGAGAAAGCGTTTTCGCGATGCAAATCTGCTTCTGAAGCATTGCGGTACCCCCGGTTGTGCTTAAACATTGAATTTACATGTAAACCTGACGCTCTGGTCACTTCAAACATGTTTGGTGTGAATTCACCGTAAGGCTGCTGACATTTAGGGAACCCTGTACCTTAAAGCTGCATGGCATTCTTTGATGTGATTGACATGTCACTCTGACTGACACATGCACCAAAGAGACAGTTGAAATGGAGGAATATATAGACGAGACGAGCAGCTCTGATCACTAACGTTTCGAGCCAATAGTGTACCGTAGTTTACAGTAATGTCGCGTAACTCTGCAAACAGGTGCAGCTGTGCGCAACCGCACTACCATTTCAAGCCAATGGTTCGTACTGCAGCCGCTTAAGCAGCATAGAATGGGACCCGTCTCTTAGTTGTATACTGTTATTGATTAAAGCAAAAGCTAAATTTGGATTTGCTTGTGTAATATCTGTGACTCAGCCTCATGTCCGGCTGCGTGCATGACTACTACACATTATTGTCCGCACAAAAACGTGTTACAGAGTGGTGTCCAAGGTATAAATCAAAGCATCCCAGCATGAAGAAAAAAAACATTCAGTTATGTGCTAAAAGCATGTTTTCACACAGTCACCAACACTAAAATGAACTCTGATAACGGCCGTATACACTTCCTGTTCAATCTCATACACTACTAAGCGAAGGTGTGGCCGAGACCGAGCTCTTTTATACTCCACTGCAGAAGAATCCTGACGTCATCTTTAAAGAAAATAAAGTCTCAGGCAATAGCAATGACAGATTCAAATTCAAGTGCAGTGTAACGTTTTAACCTGAAGAGAGTGCTCCACTAACAACCAACTAACCAAAAACAAGACCAAGGCAGACACCCGTTTATAGAGTTTATCAGCAAAAAAAAGTTGATTTGGGGGTAAGATACACTTAAAGGCTTTATATATGTCAGAAATAACATTTTAAACTGCATTCTAGATTTTACAGGAAGCCAATGAAGGAAGTGATGATAAACTGGATCTCTCCTAATTCTCTTTAGAACTCTAGCAGCTGCATTTTGGGTCAACTGGAGGCCTTTTACAGATTGGTTGAAACATCCTGATAATAAAGAATTAAGTCAAGTCAAGTAATAAGTCAAGTCTAGAAGTAATAAATGCGTGGACCAATGTTTCTGTATCACTTTGATTCAGAATGCTCCTAATTTTAGCAACACTATGGAGGTGGAAGAAGGCCGTTCTGGTAACATGTTTTATATGAGAACTAAAGGACATGTCTTGCTCAACGATATCACCCAGGTTTTATACATTGTTGTTGGAGGCAAAATTAATGCATAAATTAAGTGACTGACTACACAATTTGTTCCTAAGGTGCTCATGTCCAAAAGTCACAACCTCTGTCTTGTCTGAGTTTAAGAGCAAAAAATTAAGTGTCATCCAAGATTTGACATCATTAAAGGTACGGCGGAGGATCTTCAACCTTCAAATTGGAGAATTCAACTTGAAGGTTGGAGGATCGATCCCAGCTTCCACCGCCACATGTCGAAGTGTCCTTGGGGAAGACACTGAACCCCATGTTGCCCCCCGATCTGCGTATCGGGTTATGTGAGTGTTAGCCCCTACCCTCTCCCCCCGGTTTACATATCGGGTTGCGTGAATGGGTAAATGCAAAACCTTGTAGTGTGAAAGCGCTTTGAGTGGTCTGAATGACTAGAAAAGCGCTATACAAATACAGGACATTTACCATTAACATTTACATTTTTGAAAAGCTTGGTACGCTATTGCTCCTTTGAACAATCAACTCAAGAGACTCTGGATCAGTCCCCAGAACAGAACCAGCCCTCCTTATTAATCTGTTCAGCCTCTTCATGTCACTTGATCTGATGTTGCGCCCCCAACAGGTGACTGCAGATATGAGCAGCTGACAAACTACTCTTCTTTTGCCGCTCCTCTTCAAATCTCTGTCTGCTCGTATTGTTTGAAAGCCAGACAAAGACACAATGGAGTCTGGGATATGCTCCTTTACCCACGTCTCAGTAAAACAGATGATGCTGCATTCCCGATACTCTAGTTGGGTCTTCAACAGAGTTTCACGTTTATAACTTTTGTTAGCAAGAGATCTCATGTTTGTCAATATGACTGATGGAAGTGAAGGTTTAACTTCCTCTTTCTCCATCTTCGCTTTGCTCCTGCCCTGCATCCACGTCGTCTTCTTTTTAGCTCATCAGGGATCTGGGGTTTCAATTTGAGGATTATTTGAGCCTTAGAAATGTCCGTTAGCTGCTCTTTCCTGTAAACAAGTCTCTTGTTGCCATGGTCACGCATCTTAACAAGTGGCAAAAAAGTGACAAATCAAGCAAAAACCCTCAATCAGCACAGCACCCAAATCAGAATAAAAAGTATTTAAAAATTAATATTTCCAGGAGAAAAAACTAGCAAGAAATACTTAAAAGAACAAAAAAATGCTAGCAATGTCACAGAGGTCCTCCAACAAGCTGCCACCATGTGTGGCGCTATTCCAAAAGACTATTCTGGAAAAATACCACTCCCCTAGTGTAACCCTATGAAATATTCTCTGAAATCATCTTATTTTTCCAATCCCATATTAATTTGACTCTTCCAGTCTTTTCATCACATTTGCAGCACCAGTCAGCTGACACACTCAGGACTGGACAAATGCAGCTTTCTAATTGGCTGAGGGTTTCTGAGTCCTACACACAGTGGCAGTCCCTCTAAAAGTTTCTTCAGGAACTTTCTAGTTGATAAATATAACTATCATGAGCATAAAACTTGAATTCTATATCGTATTGTCTAATGATTTTACCAAGTGGTAGCATGGTAAAGAGGACCGGTCCAAGCACTGAACCCTAACGCCGGGCTCACACTGCATCCGGATCCGGTCCGGTGCGGACCCCGCAGGTATTCCGTTAGATTAAAATCCCTTTTGAAGGCTCACAGTAGCTCCGTGCGATGCGGGTCCGGTTACGGGGGCCGTACGGCACTACGGAAAGAATCCGCAAGGTTCAATTTTTCCCGGACGCCAGAGTCACTCCGCGTCAAGTTTGATGAAATCTGACGAACTATACAGAAAGTGTGGCTTGAATATCCTGTGTTTTTTCAAAATAAACGAGTGTACAAACAATTGTAACTTGACTCTTCTTTTTAGACAGCACACGCACTAATAGGAAATGTAAACATTACATCACACCCAGTGACACAGGGTCCGAAAGCCTGCAGCACAACACATTTTCACACATTTGCTAAATAATGGACGTGTTCTCGTGTGAAGTCCCGACAAAACGATAACCCACGTGAACTTCTGTTCTCGTGGGTGACGTTTTAAGCACCCAGCTCCGGAGCTGGCCGCACTCCCTATCCGGAGCAGATGTGAGTGGTAGCTTGCGGAAAAACCGCACCGAAGCCGTTCCGTAGGCAGTGTGAGCCCGGCGTAAGGAACTCCATGACGGACTCTTGTACATGAAGAAGATTCATTATTTACATGAGCAAACTGGAATCTTTCAGTTAAATATGACACTGAGACAACAGGACAAGCACTGACACAAGTCCACTGTCTGAGGCCATGAGAATATCATGAGAAACGTTCACCAGTGCTGTTTCAGTTTTGAGCTCTAAATCCTGACTGAAGCTCCTCTAAAAAATTATTACTGTGTAATTGATCACGTAATTGTTTTACAACAATTTTTCCTAGAATTTTTTAAATAAAGGGTAAAGTGAATTTAGGTCAATAATTACCTGGAGATCCTGGATCAAGATCAGGGTTTAATTACAGCAACCTTAAAGGGACTCTAAGGAAGTTAACAACAAATAAATGTTTCAAACTACTCACTTTCTTCCTCATACATGTTCCAACAATGTCCTGGTCACTAGAAAGAGCCCAGGGATTTTCACTGTAGTTTCAGGAGTGGAAAATGCTGACAGAATCTCGGCATGAGAAAAAACCTGCAGTCGGCATCATTTTTGCTTGAAAGGTAAGAAATTATTACTAAATACGTGGGGGAAAGGGCTGTGTCAGGTTCTGTGAGTGACTGTACTGAGTGAGTCATCTTCTCAGGAAGAAGATCTTTGGTTGGAACACTCGAACACCTGCTTGTTAAGCTGCTTGTTAAGTTGCTCGTTAAGCTGCGTGGGCGGCGGACAAGAAGCTTCAGAGCACCTGCTGGATTGCACTCGATGCTTTTGTGTTTCCTCAGACTCTCCCGAGCTCTGTGAAACCCGGAGTCGTCCAAACCTGTCTCTCTGCCTGCCCATTGCCCCCGAGTTTGATCATTGTTGAAAATAAGGTCAGTCACGCCTCATGCACGAGTTTACAGTTAAGGCAGACCAAACATGAGCCCAAAATTTTCAAACTCCTTCTAGTCCCTTTAAAGGCCTTAGGCATATATTATTATGGGCTATTATATTAGGGCTGTAAACTTTAGTCATTTAGTCGAGTGGATTCATAACGCCAATATCCAGTGGCTGGAGTTCTTTAGTCAATCCCCACGGAATGACGGCAAGCACCGAGTTAGTGTGCTTCACTTGTGTTTTAATACCATCTGTGATATGGGCGCGCATGGAGTCATCTATCAATAAGGACAGCCACTTATCTATTCTTCATCCATTTATCCTTCAGGTTAGCTTTAATCATGATGCCGGCTGGAAAGTTTTCTTTTGGCAAGGTCTTCCTTTAGAAAATAACCATAGGTGGAAGTTTCTGACCATTAGCCTGGCATGCCAGAACTACGGTGAAGGATGACTGTTCATTCCCTATGGTGTGTACAGTCACCATACTGGTCCCCGTTTTCTCCACTGTAGGGTTTACAGGAATATCAAAGGTGAGTGGAACCTTGTCCATGTTGATGATGTGCTCTGGCAGGATCTTGTTTTCGGTGCTCTTGTTTTTGCAGTAAGACCGGAAAGACGCCATCTTTTCTTGGTGATCTTTTGGCAGTTGCTGCGAGACAGTAGTTCGTGTGTGGATGGAAAGATTGCACCTTTTCATAAAGCAAAAACACCAAGAAGGACTGCCTTTAAATTCATCAATGTTCATGTCGCTAGCGAGTGCTGTTGCCTTCAGTCGAATAGTGACTGTGGAGACGCCTCTCTGTTCAACCACCCACTGTTCGAGTTTGTCCTCTAATTGCAGTCATCTTGCTTTGTTCCCTCTGAAAGTGGAATTCACCTTAACCTTTTATACCGCTGTTACCGGTACTTCAGCGATGCCCCCTGACAACGGTAGCCTAACCAATGTTTATCCATACACAAGGTGCATCGGATTATAGGCGCACTGTCGGTTTTTGAGAAAATTAAAGGTTTTTAGGTGCGCCTTATAGTGCGGAAAATACAGTAATAGGTCGATACCGTCTTGGTTGACTGACATTCTCATTGGTCGACCAGTTTCATATTTTTTTTTCCACCAATAAATACATTTTCATTGATATATTCCTTGATATTTATTCCTTTATAAGCAGTTATATATTGAGTAGTATTAGGAATATAGATAGTTTTGCTGTATTCAGTTGGAACGCTACTTGTTTTGGCTGTAGTTGACAAAATGCCTGGCAGTTTTAGCAGTTACATTTTTGTAGTGTGTTGTGTGGTCAGGTGTGCGACTGCCACTATAGACCTTGGACAGGGCTCCTCACTTTGCAGTTTAAAAAAAATCACTTAATTTTCAAAGAATTTTATTATTATTATAGTTTAATGTATTATTGATGGTTTTTTTTGTTGTTAACTCTATGACAATTGTTTAATAAGTGTTCAATCAAAATGCAAAACATTGCGGGTTTTTTTTTAGTCGATTAATTGTTGAGCAGGACAGGACTTTGGTTGACTACAGCCCTACATATATCCAGTCATTAAAGGTATGTTGAGCACATCAATATCCATGTGTTGATCAATGGGAAAACCTCTTTCAAGAGTCTGGTTTGGACAGGATCTAACATATATGTACAGTGCGGGAAATAATTATTTGACCCCTTGCTGATTTTGTAAGTCTGTCCAATGACAAAGAAATTAAAAGTCTCAGAACAGTATCATTTTAATGGTAGGTTTATTTTAGCAGTGACCGATAGCACATCAAAAGGAAAATTGAAAAAAAAAAAACTTTATATAAAAGATAGAAACTGATGTGCATTTCATTGCTTGAATACGTATCTGAGCCCCTGCCAACCATTAAGAGTTCTGGCTCCCACAGAGTGGTTAGACACTCCTACTAAATTAGTCACCCTCATTGAAGACAACTGTCTTAACTAGTCACCTGATACCTGTCCACAGAATCAATCAAGCAGACTCCAAACTCTCCAACATGGGAAAGAGCAAAGAGCTGTCCAAGGATGTCAGAGACAAAATTGCAGACCTGCACAAGGCTGGAATTGTGGTGGGTCAGAAGGACTAGATGTGTTGTACATGATCAGTTGACAGCACTGCCCCTCTCTACACAAAAGTGTCAAAGCCATTAGACCACAGAAAGATGATATAACCACAGTTCTGAGACGTTATGGGGATTTTTGGCAATGCAGAGTTGATTCATTTTCTGTGATGACATCTGGGTGAGCTCGAGCATCTCTCCTTGGTTTGCTTTATTCTAAACAAATGACAGAACACTATGTTAATCTCCTGGTTTTATTTCTCAGAATCTGGTCAATCTGATTGTATTCCTGACAAGACAGCAGTTGTGGTGTTTGGACCTGAGTACCCTAGGAACAAGCTGTGTCATCAGTCACTTACTTTAGATTACATAATTTTTGCCTCAAACAGCAATCTAAGGAACCTGGGTGTTATCTTGGACCAGCTCCTTTAGTTGTTATAAAAAACATGTTACAAGGATGACCTTCCACCTACGTAACGTTGATAAAATTAGGAAGAATCTGACCCAAAGTGATGCAGAAAAATTAGTCGATGAATTTATTACTTCTAGGCTTGACTATTGCAATTTGATATCAGGATGTTCTAATAGTGCTGTTAAAGGCCACCAGCTGATCGAACATGCTGCTGCCAGAATTCTAATGAGAGTTAGAAGAAGAGATCACATTTCTGCAGTTTTAGCATTACTTCATGGGCTCCCTATGAAATCCAGAATAAAAATTTAACCTTTCTGGTAGAGAGCAGAATTCATTTCTCCATCACACACTCCAAGTCAGGCCCTCCTTGATGTGGACACCAAGGAAGCAGAAGTCTGAAACCCTCTCCACACAGTTGCTGTTGATGATGAGTAGTGGGATGTCAGTTTTTTCTTTCTGTAGCCAATCACCAGATTCTTGGTCTTTGATATGTTCAGGAGCAGGTTGTTCTCTCTGCACCATGCTGTTAGATGTTTAATCTCCTCTCTGTTGGCAGAGTCATTTCCCCCAGAGATGAGCTGTAGTGTACTACAACCGTAGTGTCAAGATCCTGCTTACAGGAGTTGTCATGTTGCATTCTTGGAGCCAGAGTCTGCACACTCTCTCACACACAATAATGATGCTTTTTTAGCATGAAATACCTCATTACAGGTAAGCATATTAGAAAAATAATACTTGAACATGTAGCAGAAAGATAAGAACTTTCTGAAACTTTGTAAAATACCTAGAGAAAATATTATCTGAGGTGTATTTTTAATTTTATGCTATTCGATTAAATGGAGGGAGTAGGACTTAAGGGCTTATACTTGAGCCAGAATGGCACAGAACCGCACCAACTTCAACTTCTGGGTTCCATTCTATAGTCTAGGTTTTATCAAAGTTGATGGTCCATTTACATTCCAATCCTCTCCTATGGTGAAGATGTTATGTTATGATTAGAAAAAGAAATCACAGATATACAAGTGGCTGAAAGGAGCTTCCTATGGAGAGTCCTGCCACAACCTTACAAATAGAGTGAGGGGTTCTGTGATCCAGCTGCTGTTCTTATGCACTGAAGAGATTTAGCTGAGGTGGTCAAGAGCCCCATGGTTACTTTCCTTTGGAGGTTTTGTTGGAAAGCCCTTCTGAGAAGAGAACTTACTGGAAGAGCGATGTCTAGGTTTCCCCTTCAAAGCTTGTTGGCCCCATGACTTGACTTGAAACAGGTTTACAAGGATGGATGAATGGATGCTTCTTTATACATAAAAAATGTCTCTTCTATTTACCAAATTTTAAAACTTTTTAGAGGCCAGATGATTTGGGGTTTTATGTTTTTGTCTTGATTAAAATAAAATGTTTCACTTATTTATTATCATGAGAAATATCATCTAAATTTAAAATGCAGGCAGTTGTGCTATAGAGTATAGAGTCTGTATTTTTGGGTTCAATAAAAAAGTGTGAATGAAAACACAACAGGCAAATTTCCATGGATGAGCAATGGTTGAATGACAAGACTAACCCCAAGATGATAAACAAACAAATTAGAAATAAAGATGACCACACTACACAAATAGCTCACATATCAGAGGTAGTATTATGTTCAAGCACTCAACTGCAGCACAAGGTCATTGACCTGCACTGAGCAGCAAGATCGCAACTCAGTCATGCACAAATCTTTGGTTGAGTAACAACTGAAAAACAGTGCTCAGAATAACAGAATCGCTAGTTAATTTCATTCTTTATATAAAAAGTTAGATATTTAACTATATCAGACACCAATAAACCATGTACTGAAGAACCCAATGACAGTAGTATCATCTTCCATTTAAACTATAGGGCGAATTAAATCTCGAACAGTTGCATTACATGCAACAACAAAATTCTTGGTGCAGAAAAATTCGTAACTGGTGATGCATTAGTTGCACATACAGATCAGTTTTACACTGGAATGCCTCCCAACAGATTTTGGTGTGTAGTACATTAATGGATTAACAAGAAGAAAGTATGCTTATTAGCTGAGCCCCCTCAGTCATTCAGCTAGCCAACTGAGCTCGTGTGGCTCTTGTACAAACTTCATCATTATTTATTAAGTATATTAAAGCTGTCAAGAGACCAGCAAGGGCTTTGGAATGATTTCAGTCACATTTGTGGTAATGTGCACGCACATTCCAACTTTTGTCAACATCCATTACAGACTATTTTATATATAAGCAATCAAAAGGCTAAATGCAATTGATATGTTTAATGTGCAAGAAGGTCATCTTATCATTTGTAATCAGCTTCTGTTGGCGGGGTCCCTCTGATCAGAGAAAAATAATCTTTCCCACTGAGTTGCTAGCAACTAGCTTTGTCTAGACTAGAATTAGTGAGGGGTTTAATTAAAATGTTCTTTCAGTAAAGCCCTGCAAATACAATGGCAACTTTCAAATTTGACACATGAGGCAAGAATTAGAAACTGCAGTCACTTACAACCCGTGGTTCACAAATAAGGGTTGGGGAAAATTCAAGCATACCTGGATAACCTTAGTATACACTAGTTACTAGAAAAGCAAATAATTGAACAAAAACAGATAACTTTAAGTCAACAAGTAAAAGAGCATTTCAATCCAGATAATAAGCCTCAGAAAATAACAGTGTCTCAATTTTACAAAAGCTTATCATTAGAAATAGAAGCACTTTTCAGAAAGGAAAATGACCAATTGACACAATTTTGTTGTACAAAAGTACAGTACAAGCCTGGAAACACAGAAGTTCAATTGTGTATCTTACCAACTACTTAACAGTTTTTAGTCTGTGCAGCATTTCCCAAACATTATTTACATGGGCAACTGAATTGAGGACACACACAGGCAGACCACACACTGCCTGCCAAAGCATGCATGATACACAGCAGCATGCACGCACGCACGCACACCCACACATACACACACACACCCACACACTTTGAGCTGGGAATCTGGCTCTGTAGATAATACTCCATTAGCCTAGGCTGCAGAAAAGCTTGCCAGTCCTTCAAAAAGCTGCCAGAGTTGTTTTATGCCAGCTCTTATTTCAAGAGAATACAAAAGAGAGCAGAAAAAACTGCTTCCTCAAAAGTCCTCCCTTCTTTTAATTATCCCCATTTCCCATTTATGTCATCAGAGTTTATATAGTGTTAGAATTTACCTTGTGTACCCCAGTATAATAATATCAGTCTTTTTGGAAACATTAGATCAATTCAAAGGAATAAATACTCTGTCACCTCTAATATTTATTTGTTCTGGGATCATTTCCACACAGTGAGTAGAACAATGCCGTTGAGAGTGTGGCAGTGCAACTGCATAAACAATCTGCCTCTATGGAAATGCTGTGGGGTAAAACCTTTTGCACCAGGTTGTTTCATCATGCCATGATGCATGCAATATGTAAGCCTGCTGGTCTCTTAAATAAAATGTAATATCCAAGCTAGATGTTTACCTAAATATCTGCCATGAGAAAAAAACAGATCTTACAGTGTGATGAGAGAAGAGTAGCCTGCTTGGGCTTGTGGCTGATGATCCAATGAAAACCTCATCCGCACCTAGGTCAAGTTCAGTCAAACCACTGCTGGAAAGATCCACCTCTGCATTTTGGGAAAGGTTGCCATCAGCTGATGTGACTGAGGGAAACAAAGAAAAAAAAAAATTGACACTTTATACAAGGCCTTTCCATTTGAGTTTGAGCTAAGACAGTCAAAGAAGAAATGCTGACAACATATCTGTGGAGTTCTGCACAAAGGATTCAAAATCAGGCTTCACTGAACTAAAACAGCATTTTTAATTTTTTGTACTCTTGATTAGGGCCGTGCAATCTGACGATATAAGATCGTGAAGGATTATAATATGATGATGATCTACCAAAGCTCGGAGATCGTAGAACCGTCTAGTTGCATTCTATCACCTATCTATGCAATAATTTCTTGACGCATATATGCACACAGCATTTGTTTTTTTGTTTTTTCCTCTCTCTCTCAGCCGAGTCACACCATTTTTGGCAGCGTGTTGGCTTGTTTAGCCTCCTCCCTTTACTAAAGACACTACGTGAAAAAAGCATGGCTTCTGAAAGCGAGAACGAAGAGTTGGTTCCCGAAAAAAACTCTACCTCCGTTATATGGAACTGGTTTGAGTTCTCTCATAGCGACATGTTGCAAAAAACAAAGGTAATTTGCAAAGTTTGCAACGAAGAGGTTCGCACATTGGAAAGTCAGAAAGTTAGGAGACCAACAGCTGCCCCCCCATCCACACCGACATCCACACTGACAAAGCACTGGAAAGACATCACGGATGCAGTGACATTTTATCTGACAAAGGATATGGTTCCGATCCAAACTGTTGAGAACGAGGGGTTCAGAAGACTCCTAAAAGTAGTTGATCCGCAGTATGAGGTACAAAGTTGAAAATATTTCACTGCCATTCCCAAACTGTTTTCCAACTGCCGTGAGAAGGTGGAATTAAAAGTTAAACGCGCCCAAATTTATGCCACAACCAGTGAAATGTGATCCAGCCACATGTCAGAGCCTTATTTGTCTCTGACGATCCATTTCATTGAGAACTGAGAGCTCTGCTCTGTTGTTTGACAACTTTTTTGTTTGATTTTTTTTTTTTTGTAATAGAACGTATTTGCTATATTTTCTCCTAAATTAAAACAAGTATTTAAACAGTCTGAAATGATCTCTTATCTTATTTTCTGTGAAGGGGTATGCTTTTAAATTGATGTATTTTTACTGGTAAATAACTTCCAAAATATCTGAATTGTTGAAATGTAAAAAATCGTGATAAAATCATGATTGTGATTTTGAAAAAAGGAATTCGTTATATGATTTTTTTTTTCCCCATATCGCCCACCCCTACTCTTGATTGTTGCAATAAAAGTCTAAATTTTATATGTAATGTTTTACAACCTTGGAATTGCATTGTCACAACAAATTCATAAAGGTTGATACAAACCTTATGTAAGGCTGCTATGGTCAGTGGCCATTTTGTTTTGTTCATTCACTGTGCAGTTGAAGGCTGCAGATTCACACAATCCCAGCTGTGTGGTTCCATATGTGGCACTGTCTGCTTCCTCTGACTCCTACATGAAGTTTCCCTTGATGGGGCTGACACAGCTACGTTCACACTGCAGGTCTTAATGCTCCATTCTGATTTTTTTGTGAGATCCGATCGTTTTGCAAGGTCATTCATATTGCCAGAGAAATCCAACCTGAATGTGACTTGCTGTATGAACGGAACGCGTCTTGAATATGTCACGCATGGGCATTAGAGAGAACAGCGCCTCCTTACATTTAGATTGGAGACTTGTTGTTTTTCTTTGGCATTGGAGCCGGGTTCATTCAAACTAGCGCTCTGCTATTTTTTTTGGAAATGTTTTCAAAAACTGCGCGGTTCCGATAACACCCCTCGAGTTTGGCCTGAACAGATCTATCTCCCCACATATTCATTACCTCTAACACTTCGGTTTCGCGTCATTGACTGTTCTCCGCGTCGTCTGCCGTTACTCTTGTTTACTTTTTACTCCTGCATCTTTGACACAAAATAGTCACGTATGTCACATACTGATGATGTACAGGTCAGATGAAAGCAACCTGGCGGTTCAGACTGAAGTCTCATGCCAAAAGATCAGATACGTATTGGATTTAGGACCACATTCTGAAGTGGCCTGGGTCACATTTGAAAAAATGGCATCTGTATCGTTCAGACTGTCATAAAAAAAATCAGATACAGGTCACATATGGGCAAAAAAATCGGATTTGGGTCACTTCAGCCTGCAGTCTGAACGTAGCCAAAGCTTCCATTTAGTTTTTAACTTGTAGAAAAATACTAAAAATAAAGAAATGAATCCATATTTTGTCAGTTAAATTAAGATTTAATATTACTTCCCTGAGCTGAGCCGAGTTTTATCATTAACTGCAGTTTGTCCAGCAACAATGGAATTCAAGTTAGTTTCACAGTGCCAATTTACAACAAACCTCAAAGAACTCTACAGAAGTAGCAAGTTCAATTCACATCAACAGCTTCAGAGTCAAAGCCAATTATTTACAATTAATTAAATTTAACTTTAGTATGATCACTTTCAGTGAATTCTAAAATGCTAATTAATAAGGAAAAAAAAGGTTTCCTGTCAAAGGAACTAAACAGATTGGATTGAATCTCCATTTCAACACAATCCTCCATCATGAGCAGCACAAACTGGTGACTGTGGAAAGGTACAACTCCCTTTTAATGGCAAGAAACTTGCAGAGCCAAGCTCAAGATGAGTGGCCTTCTGCATCAACCCAATGGGGTCTGAGAGGACAGGAAAGAGACGAAGACAAACACAGAAGGGTTAGACCACTCATCATTTCTATAGATAGATGAACAAAGTGGAATTAATAGCAGCAATAATAATAAATACACACACGGAGAGAAAGACAGCAGGGTGAAGAAATGTGGTCAGTAGGTTCTCCAGCAGACTGAAACTACAGCAGCATAACTAAAGGGATGGATCAGGATAACTTAAGCTAACACTAACTATAATTGAGCAAAAAGGAAAGTTTTTGCCTCATGGATGAGGTAAATTCACTTGTGAGGCAGCACTCTTAAATTAATATTGCAATAACAATAAGAGGGCAGCCATTTTGTATGGCACCCAGGGGGCAGTTTCAGGGTTCAGTCTCTTGCCCATGAATATTTGAACACATAGCCTGTCAGGATCGGGGATCTAACCCCGTCCTCCCGATCGAAAGACAATCTCCTTCTCCATTAAGCTACGGCTGCCCCTAATGGGTTAAGTAGTAATTTAGTTACTTGATTTGAGTATAAAAAATTGCCAATAATTAGGCATTGCACAGTTTGAGCTTGAGCAGTTTCTGAAACGCCCCCTCCTTAGATCAGCAGGACAATTGTCATAAAAAATGATTTGGCTCAAATTGCAACCCACTTCCTTATATCTTATCCAAAGTAGCTCGTTAAACAGGAACTTAAGCATCTTGTTACGTACAAACAAATATGCAGAATTAAACCTTCTTGTGTTCTCTCCACTTCCTGAGATTTATACTGAAATAGCTGATGTTTCTTCTGCTTCGCAAACAGCTGGCCTAGAACAGTAAGTTTATGGATACAACTCAAGCAGTTTCACAAAAACCAGAGAGGATATCGAGGCTGGTTGAGGGGTGACGATTCCTTACACTCCTCCTTGGGTGTCAGTCCCCTCTCTGCTGATAGAATAATCAATCAAAAAAAAAGACCCAACATTAATGGCCTAGTACCAAAATTTGGTATGCATAACATGCATTTATCATGCATATAATGTGGTCTGAAGGTGTTTTTTGTCATTATCTTTAAAAGGTTCAATATAGGTAACACTTAACATTTATTGTTATTTCCTTCCTACATATTAGGGCATGCAGAGTTTTTGAACAAAGTATTTATATTTTCCAGCAGAGAAGCGGTGACACAATATAATGCTGTCACAATATCCCTGGCGTACATAATATCCAGTATGCATACATAAGAAGCATGAAGCTATAGAAATAATTAAGTTATCAATAAATGCTGACAAATTAATATTGTTCCTAATATAATAGCCATAAAAAATACAATAATGACAGTAATACAGTAAATAAATACTCCATAGTCACAAGATGTATAGAAAAGTCGGTAACACTTTCTTTTACAGTCTTTTACAGTATGCTAATTGCTAACTAAATCAAGCTCTTGCAAATCCATTCGGGAGTAAAACAAATCAAATCAAATCAAACTTTATTTATAAAGCGCTTTTTATACAAAGATAAATTCAGCTCAAAGTGCTTTACAGATTAAAATGACCCCACATAACCCATATTCCCATCCCTTCTCCATAATTGTAAAAACAAAATGACGATTATTCCCCCTTCCCAAATACACAGACACAAACTGGCACACATCCAAACACATACACACGCAGACACCATCCCAAAACACTTAAGACCATAAGTAGACACTGGGCTGAGCTCAGTTGAGTCATGTATGTAGGGAAAACGCCATCAGGGGAGCCGTCTGCCCCGACAGCAGCAGGTCCACTGCAGCAGCCAGGGCACCAACACAGGGCGCCTAGAGGAGGGAAGGTGGGGACCCCCGCCTTCACCCGAGCACTACCCAGGGAGCACCCAGGCCACTGCAGCAAGACACTGCCCCACAGGCAGAGGGCTCTCACAGAGAGAGAGAGAACACTGGAGGAAGGATTATTAAGTAAAAATGTAAAATGACCAGCGCTAATAAGTAAAATAAGTAGTAAAATATGACAGTAAAAATAGTTAACCATGTTATCATATAAATATCTAATAAAACTTTGTTAAAGAGGCCCTTCCATTAAAAATGGTTTTTCTGAGGTTTCTGTTTAATATTTTAGCTCCACAGGTGTTCTTACCTTCATAGTGGGTGTGAAAACAGGTCAACAACTTCTCTTTCAGTTTTAATCTCTCAAACTACGCAGGTGGCGATAACACCCGAGTTCTCCCGAGTCCGAAAAACCTGTATCTGTTTCGTCACAACTCCTTTGTTCTTTAGTTTTCGGCAGCTCCCACAGTTGCTGTAGCATTACGTAGCAAACAGAAAGACACGACGTCTGATGTTGCACAGCGGGGCAGGAAACAGTATTCTTTGCTCTAATAGGCTAATTTGTTAGTCCAGCAAATTCGAACAATGAATATGAACGAGCTGCTGACGAAGCAGTCGAAGCAGCCTGACGGAAGGAGCCGGAACCACCCGAATTTTAACGCAGACAGATTGAAAGGTCTGTTAATAAGTGTTTCCTGATGTTTTTTAGATATAAAATGTTTCATATTACTGGTTAATACTTAAGAAATAACCACAAAGTCCTGAAATGTGTTGGAAATGGCCTCTTTAAAATATAAGCAAATAAAACATACAGAGCAATAAAACACCGATAATAATCAATTAAAAGCTAAGCTAAAAAGGTGAGTCTTGAGCCGTCTCTTAAAAACATGAACGTTCTCTGCGGCCCTGAGGTCCGCTGGCAGCCTGTTCCTGAGGTGAGGGCCATAACAATGGAAAGACGTCTCACCATGAGTCCGTGTCCTGACGGACGGGGATAATGAGGAGACCGCTGCCAGAGTAGCACAGAGGCCGCAAGGATTCATACAGTAAAAGCGCACACACACACACACACACACACACACACACACACACACACACACACAAGTTTGTTTTGGTATCCTTGTGGGGACCGTCCATTGACTTCCATTGATTTTAGTAACTAGATTTATACCTAACCCAAACCCTTTTACTAACCTTAACCATTACTGATCTATAACTAACCCTAAGACTAACTAAAACTCTATTCACACCATACCTATAAACCTAACCCCTAACCCTAAAAAGGGGAGTCCCCCTCATGGGGACCAGGCTTCGGTCCCCACAAGAACCCTCGGACCCCAGAAAGATAGTAAAAGTCAGGAAA
>SSNP01000098.1:667149-766028 GCA_006937955.1 Pachypanchax playfairii
AAACCCCCCCCCCCCCCCCCCACACACACACACATCATTACCAGTAAGAAAAGCAAAACACATCTTTAACATCAAGAAATGCACAAAGTTTTTACCTTTGCTCATTTTTCAATGAAGAAATCGTCTCTAGTTCTCCTAAAACAGATTCAATAGCCACTTTTATGCGTACATCCACCTGCGCAGCCATGTTTGTTTTGCTTTGCCTGTCTGGGCAGTTGCTGCCAATCATACCTGAACACCCGCCCCAAAGCACAATGATTGGTTTGATAATTTGTGGACCAAAATAGACAGTTTTGCTGAAATGGTACAAGATGGATTTTCTAGGTTTTGGAAAACTCCAAATCTCGCGAGAATCCATCTTGCAGGGCAAGGTTAACAGGTTTTGTGATTTGGGGTAAAAATGCCATAGTCGCAATTTAATTACCACTGAGACGTTTTAAAATACCTTAAAATATGATCGGAATGAGTCTTTAAGAAACTTGAACTTGATCCAGGATCTCCAGGTAATTATCAACATATATATATTGTATATAGTTATATATATATATATATATATATATATATATATATATATAAATAACAGTGATCAGATACCCTGCGGGAATAATAAGATGGCCAAAGGACGAGATACAGACCACAGATGTTAAGACACAAAAGCTCCTCACCATGCATGGCGGGTTCCATCCCAAATCCAGCACCCTGAGACTGTATGCACGCCGTAAGGAAGGAGGCAGAGGACTAATGAGCGCGAGAGCCACCATCCAGGATGAAACATCGAAGCTCCATAAATACTTAATTATGTAATAACCCAAATAAAATATATTAGGAGAATAAAATTCTCAAACAGACCGGATTATATACTTGTAGAGCGGATCCACTATAACACTGTAAGTAAACAGATGCGCCAGACAAGCGTGCATGGACGTTATGGTAAAGGCACAGATTAAGTTACAGAACAGAACGGTTTCCTGTATAGAATATTAGGAACTCATGATTGGGCAATTTGACACTATTTCACTCTGAAGAAGTCGGAGATTAATTTTTGGCGACCCTCTGACAACTTCAGGCAGACGTGCCAGGAATGTAGCCTTGTTCCAGGCATATGACAGCAAGAGTGTGTGGGAGAACACCAGGAGGTGCACAATCAAGCAACTAGTGAGAAATAGCAGGACTCAGTGAAATGAATGATACCTCCAAATGTTTTGTGCATATATCCGTCAGCGCTGTGCATGTATTTATTATCTATGTCACAGGAACGCACCCAGCCGTTTCGGGCATATAAACATGTTGTGCATATAACCGTTGACCACTGTAGTTCTGTAAAAGGACACCAGCTGATCCAATATACAGCTTCCAGAGTTCTAATGAGAGTTACCCCTCCTTTCCATAGGACCCGTAAGCAGCGCGTTACTGGAGCAGCACGTCTCGCTCGCGTATGCTGCTGCTTGGCCCTTTCCACCGGGTGCGTATGAGGCTCGTAGCAGCAGGGAAGCTGCTGTCACCGACAGAGCACGAAGTCACGCGGGATTAGCAAAATCACGCATGACTTCGTCAGTATACACAACAACAAGCAAAAAACTAAAGCACGACTCCAAAAGGTTTGTGTTTGATGTCCATTTTATGTAAATATGAAGGACATTTAAAGATCCAGAGGGCTGCTCCCTCAGAGCGTATTTTGGTTTTGGAAAAGTTTACAGCAGGGGTCTACAAAACCCAGTCGTCGAGTGCCATTGTTCAGAAATTGTCTCTGCTTCACCACACATCAATCAAACAAGGTTGTGAGTACTTTTTTTAAACAGTTTTTCAACTGTTTTTCAACCTCGAGCAGACGTCTTCCCCTGAACTTGACGCGTTTCAGAAGTGTAGCGCGTAGAAAAAAGACCCGCAGCGTAAGGGACGCGACATGTCGCTCCTGAGACGCGGCCGACTCATCCTGCTGATGGATCCGGTGGAAAGGGTTCTATTGACTACAGCGGTGCCTATCAGCTGAGTATGACGTGCTGCTCCAGTAACACACTGCTTACGCGTCCGGTGGAAAAGAGGGGTTAGAAGGAGAGATCCAATTTCTCCAGTTCTAGCATCACTTCATTGGCTCCCTGTAAAACCAAGAATGAAACTTAACATTTTACTTTTGAAAAACCAAGCTATATCTATTATTAAAGATCGTATTGTTCCATATATTCCTAAAAGAGCAATTCACTCTCAGACTGCAGGTCTGCTTCTGCTTCCTAGAGTTTCTAAACAAAGAATGGAGGAAGAGCTTTTAGTTATCAGGCTCCTCTCCTGTGGAACCAGCTTCCACTTTTAATCTGGCAGATACTTTGTGTAGCTTTAACAATCAAACACCCCCGGCCATCATTTTGACGGTTTTCATATTTTAAAGTGTAGTAACTTTATTTACACTGATCACATGTTGTTTTTGCTCCCTGACTTTTCTTATTTATGTGTATACATTAATTTCATGCTATTATTTCAATAAAATACAATATCAAAAAATAAATCTGGTTGTTTATACCTTTATCTACCACAGCCGTCTTTTTGACGGCGCTATTGTTTACGTTGTAAATTCTTCCCATGGATGAGTGACAGCGTGTCTAGCCACCAACCTTCTAACTCCCACAATCACTCTGGTTACAGGCTTTTCCATTTAAAAAAGATGATAAAATGGATAGTTTTGCATAATGGATGTCAGCGAAACAGGCACTAAAAGTGCTTCAGATGCTTGATGATGCTGATTCAAGCAGAGAGGGAGAACTGATGACAACTGGTCAGAAGGAAGCGGGTCAGATTCTAAAAGAACAAACTTTCAGTCAAAACTATTTGAGTACGTTTTTAAAGAGGTCCACATACAGCATGCAGTTTCCAGTGCACAGCCTGCTGAATATCAGGGCACTTTGGAGCATTGGCAAAAAAGATAAAAATATGAAGCCAGAAAAAATCAAGCCATTTAAGATTTGTAAACAGTTAAATACAACTGATTATGTGATTGACATTCCTGAAAGAAGGAAAAAGTCTCAAGTACAGCATGTAAACATTTTAAAACCAAACCACTGTAGAGACACAGTTCCTTAGATTGCAGTTCTGTATCACATTATGCAGGCAGTGAACCCGATTTTAATGACAGGGATAGTTTGACACGACACGACATCTACCTCCAAAGTCCACATTTACCAGACTCTAACATGCTAAAAGTCTTGCACGATCCCCTCAATCAAAAAGTAAACCAACTAATACACAGTTTTCCATTTTAAATGTGCCAATTTGCATAATTAATAAATCACACTCACCTAAAGGATTATTAGGAACACCTATTCAATTTCTCCCTAATGCAATTATCTAGTCAACCAATCACCTGGTAGTTGTTTGAATGCATTTAGGGATGTGGTCCTGGTCAAGACAATCCCCTAAACTCCAAACTGAATGTCAGAATGGGAAAGAAAGGTGATTTAAGCAATTTTGAGCATGGCATGGTTGCTGGTGCCAGGCGGCCGTTCTGAGTATTTCACAATCTGCTCAGTTACTGGGATTTTCACCCACAACCATTTCTAGGGTTTACAAAGAATGGTGTGAAAAGGGGAAAAACATCCAGTATGTGGCAGTCTTGTGGGCAAAAATGCCATGTTGGTGCTAGAGGTCAGAGGAGAATGGGCCGACTGATTCGAGCTGATAGAAGAGCAACTTTGACTGAAATAACCACTCATGACAACCGTGGAATGCAGCAAAGCATTTGTGAAGCCACAACATGCACAACCTCGAGGCGGATGGGCTACAACAGCAGAAGACCCCACCGGGTACCACTCATCTCCACTACAAATAGGAAAAAGAAGCTACAATTTGCATGAGCTCAACAAAATTGGACAGTTGAAGGCTGGAAAAATGTTGCCTGGTCTGATGAGTCTTGATTTCTGTTGAGACATTCAAATGGTAGAGCCTTGGCACACTTTAGGCCCCTTAGTGCCAATTGGGCATCGTTTAAATGCCACGGGCTACCTGAGCATTGTTTCTGACCATGTCCATCCCTTCATGACAACCATGTACCCATCCTCTGATGGCTACTTCCAGCAGGATAATGCACCATGTCATAAAGCTTGAATCATTTCAAATTGGTTTCTTGAACATGACAATGAGTTCACTGTACTACAAGGGCCCCCACAGTCACCAGATCTCAACCCGATAGAGCGTCTTTGGGATGTGGTGGAATAGGAGCTTCGTGCCCTGAATGTCCCACAAATCTCGAAGACTGCAATATGATATCCTATCAATATGGACCAACATTTCTAAAGAATGCTTTTAGCACCTTGTTGAATCAGTGCCACGTAGAATTAGGGCAGTTCTGAGGCGGAAGGGGGTCAAACACCGTATTAGTATGGTGTTCTTAATAATCCTTTAGATGAATGTATGTATGCATGTATACCCTACCTACCGACCTACCATTGTTTTTGAACACTGATGTTAACTGGGCTAAATTTAAACCAATTCCTTTTTTTTTCACTTTAACAAAAACAAAAAAATAGGCAATGAATCCCGTTTTTATGTTAACCAAAGTTACAACTGGTTTATGTTACTTAACCTTTTCCCAGGCTGAACTGAATCATCAAGGCACTAGGACTTTTTTAACTACCATCCCCAGTGTTTATTTTTATAAATTTAGATAACATCTAGTTAAGACACAAAGAAAGAGATCAACTTGCATTAGAAAATCCATTCCCACACTGCTTGGCTCGCACATCGTCTTCTTCAATGCTTCACTGTATCCAACACATTTCTGAAACCTCAAGGCTTCACATTTAAGAGAGTGTGGTTAACTTTATCAGCTCGCTGCTTTGCCAGCAAATGAATATATAAAAGATTTATATTTATGGCAGTATTATCACCCTTTCTGATATTATACAGCCAACTGTCTAAACCATTGGCGGAGATAAATCAAAATGAATATCCACAGTAATGTGCTTTTGAGGGCCTCTAGCTTGTTACAATGCCTGTTTATGCATTCCTCATCATACACTATCCTCATACGAATTATCCAGTGTATACAGCAATTAGATTATGTTACAGAAATGCTTATTTTTGTCCAGGGGTGTGTGCTCTAACCTGTGTGTGGCTGGCTGTCGTTGTTGATGTCCTGTTGTATACTCATTTCCGGGTTGGCCTGATTCTCAGCCATCAGCTGGAGCTCACTGATCTCAGGACCAATGTTTTGCACTTCCTCTTGAGCCTACAATACAACGCAGTTTAGTTCTCCTCATCATGGTACCAGTAGTGCAAACACATTCAGTACAGGATTAAAACCCTACAGCCAGTCATGGTAGTGTACAGAGGTCTGGACATCAGGGCACTGTGAAGAAGGTAAATGTTTTAAGATCAAAGTCTAATTTTCCCTTATTTTAAGATTTTAGATTAAGGACAAGTCACAAAAAATGTAACTTTTTAAGTATTTTATTTTTTATTGTCACTACAGTGATTATTTTTTGGTAGAATAAATGGTCAGCCGGTTATAATTTACACTTATCTCTGTTTAAAGACGCAATGGATCCAAACATCCATTCATCTTCTTCTGCTTATTCAACATCAGGTTGCGGGGTTAACAGATTCAGAGGAGAAACCCAGACATCCCTCACCCCAGCGACAGTTTACAGCTCTTCCTGGGGTATCCCAAAACACTCCCAGGACAAAGAGGATATGTAATCCCTACAATGAATTCTGGGTATGCCCTCCAGTGTGACATGATCAAAAAACGTCCATGGGGAGGTGTCCAGAAGGTATCTTAATCAGATGCCTGAACCACCTCAGCTGACTCCTTTCAATGTGGAGGAGCAGCGGCTCTACTTCAAGCTCCCTCCGGATGATGGAGCTCCAATCTCATCCACCCCTGGCACCTTGCCGCCAGGAAGCTTTTAAACTACTTCAGTAACCTCTGCCAAAGTGATGGACTCAACTTCCCCGAAGTACTTGGGTTCTGCCTCCACAGTGGAAAACACTGTTTCACAGATGCAACATTAACTGAGGTGATCTCTCAGTTTTTACCCTATGGTACGTGAACCCTACAAATAAAATGTTTAACTTGATTGTATTTTCCATTGAAGAGATTAAAGCAAAGTCTAATTGTTACTAAAACAAAACAAACAGGGATAACAAGGCTATAAAATGGGCTTTACATACGTATGTTAATAAATATTCTGTGACCTGGAGTAAACCTTAGTTGGGATGTCTCTGTGGGGAGTAGAGGGGCTAACAGAAGTGGATCGTGTAGGCCTCACTAGAAGAGAATATTAAAACAAATGTTCAGTGATCCCAGATAAAGCTCTGGTTTCAGAGGAATGTGTAGCAAATAAAACCAATAAGGAGACAAGGAGGCAGGTAGGGGGAGAGAAAGACTCATGTGGAGAGAAAAAACAGGGAATGGAGAGGGAAAAGCAGACATATTTGAACAAGCAAATGTTTGATCCTTTTTTAGACAGTGACTGCAGGTGAAGGTGATATATTGAAAAAACATCACACAGAAAATTAATTAAAAAGTAGATAGACGTACAATGGATTTCTCAATTGTAAAATATTTGGAAAATATTTTTAAAGGTTTTAAAATTATTTTGTCCCGCTACACATACTGCTATTGAAAAGGAGAACAACAGGCACCTTGACATCTGGAATTTAAACAGGAAGGGGTCCACCTATCACTCCACATGGAGTCTTTAATTATTAGGCCCCTGATGCTTATATTGATTTAGGGGTTTGTTTTATAAACTTAAATTATAATGCATGAATTATTCATTTCATTTTATCACCTTAACTAGTAGCCATTGTTTCAAAAGGACCAAATGTTTTTCAGCAAGAATATTTTAGTTGACATAAATGAAAACATTATATGACTGTAGTAGGTTCAGTACCTCAGAGTTACTGGATGTGCAGGAACTTGATCTTTTTAGACACAATTTGGGTCTGGAAAACATAAAGTACCAAATCATTAAAGTTCCTAATTACAGACATATGTGTGAAAAGGTTTTATGGATATTCTCAGTTTCGCCACACTGTTGGCCATGTTCTTTCAAGAATAAAAACCGCTGTGGTGTTAAGAGTTTAGCCAGAAATGTTGAAATGAACACGATCCCATCTAACTGTGCTGAAATGGGACATTTCTGACTCCTCACTCTTCTTCATGAACATACAGTATAAAATCTCCCAAATACCTGTGGCTATTTTATCTCAGAATGTACTCTGTTGTGGTGTTGGATGATGAAGCAAAATGTACCACAATCTTAGACTCACACAAATGCTCTATTCTACTTTAACAGTTGGCTGTTGCTGAGCTGTGCATTTTCCCCTAAGGATGCAGACTTTTACAAGAGATAGTAAATTCTAACTAACAATTGCTTTCTCTTCACCTAAAGGCAGAGACAGTTTCTTCCCATGAATTGACCTGACTATTGGTATTAAGATTCAGTTACAAATGGATAGAACAAACATATATTCACTATGGTTTCTTTCTGGATTATCTATCATCATCTCTGTGATTTTATGCCTTGTTTTGACAGTTATTTAAACCAGTGAAGCATACTGGTATTAATGAGCATGTACCCTCTTATTGAAAATGACTGAATGATCAGCTGAATGAGTTCATTACCTGCCACCGGTTCACTTAGGGCAACCCCTGCTGATACTCTCATTCACCTCCAACTGTTTTCTAACGAAAGAAGACCTTTGGAGTTGAACTCAGTGATGCTTAAAACTTACATGCTTCTGCCTGACTTACCAGGCTTGTTTTCAATAGATTTGGGCAACTCATTTAAATTAATAGGGAACAAATGGGAAAGAGCTGCTCATGAGTTTGGGGTTTCACCATAATGCACTTTCTGGCTTCAGACTAACTCATGTTGTTGTTCTTGCTAATTACACTTTCAGTTTATTGAACACATGTGTCCACCCTCCTTGTACACAGAAGTGACAATGTGTGGAGATTTTTTTGTGCCCAGTGGACCAGTTAGACACACTGGGCTGCTTTTAAAATGAACACATTAAACACATTAAAATGAACCGGTTCTTACTGAAAGCTGAGGACTGACACAAGCACAAATCAAAACCCTGCTGAAATTTAAATCCATCTGAACCAGCAGGTTAAAACAGTCAGCTTGTCAGAACAGATAGTCTTACACTTGTTCACACTTACTCCCTTCATTTTGGATTTATTGTCCTTGGGGATGACAGCAGGAGCCGCTTGTAAATTACACCTTTTGACTGCCTGACAATGCTACCACTGCTGAACTCACACTGCGCTACCTCTCCTACTGATCCCTTATTCCCTCATCTACCCACCCATTACTTTCATGCAGCCTTTTGGTTTTTAAATACTGGAATTGATGCCAGGTGTTATACTTTGAATGTATTACTTGTGAATGCTCCACATGAAGGAAGCTGCTTTGTTGTTGTAGCCAAAGCCAACTGATCACCAAGGGTCACCACATAAGGAAATGGGGCTTCTAGCTGATTCAACATTACAGACTTTTGACTATGTAGGCATGAGTTTATGGATGTGTATTTTCTGTGACCCTTGGTCTTGAGGGATATAATAAAAAAGAACTGTGAATTTTCCCTGGGAAAAGTTTAGGCCTCAACTGAATATAAACAATGTCGGACTCCATAATCTTCTCTGATCCCCTCCCTAATCTGACCAATGATGACATATTTAGTCGTATGTCCGGAGAGACGGCACCTATCCTACCTTGGATGGTGCAGCTCTCCTTTCTAGAAATATGGCTGCATTTATTACTCTTCCAAAACCGTGACAATCCAGGGTCCAGTCCTATAGCGACAGTGTCTGCTCAACCACGGTTCAAATTAAATAAACAAATGTTCAGTTCTAGAAAAATAATAAAAATCTGATAAAAATAAACACAGTTACTAATACAAAACCTGTAAATAAAACCATTAGATGTTGTTTACTGAATGTTAGATCTCTTTCATCTAAATCTCTCTTAGATAATGATTTGATAACTCATCATCATATTTTGTCTTACAGAAACCTGGCTGCAGCAGGAGGATCATGTTAGTATTAATTAATCAACTCCATCTAACTACCTTAATCTTCATGTTCCTCGAGCAACAGGTCGAGGAGGAGTAGCAGCAGCTATTTTACAGTCAGGTCTATTGATTAGCTCTAGACCAGTTATTAGTTATAATTCCTTTGAATTTTTGACCCTCAGTTTTTCTCACCCAAATTGAAAATCAGAGAAACCTATTTTATTTGTTGTTGTATATCGTCCCCCAGGTGCTTATCAAATCAATCAATCAAGTCATTTAAAAATAATTTATTGATCCCCGAAGGGAAATTAAGTGTTGTTGTAGCTCAGTTCTTCTTCAGGGAGCCATTGTAGAAGGTTATAGCTGTGGGCAAGAAAGATCTCCTGTAGTGGTCTGTGCTGCAGCAGCTCTGAAGAAGCCTTTGACTGAAGACACTCTATTGTTGAGTTACTGTGTTATGAAAAGGATGATGAGGGTTCTACATGATGATTTTCATTTTCCGAACCATCCTCTTTTGGACAATAGACCCAAGAGACTCCAGATCAGTCCTCAGAACAGAACCAGCCCTCCTTATCAATCTGTTCAACCTCTTCAAGTCACTTGCTCTGATGTTGCTCTCCCAACAGGTGACTGCAGACAACAGACTTATAAAAGATCTTCAACATCTTGCTGCTAACGTTGAAGGATCTAAGCTTCCTGAGGAAGTACAGTCTGCTCTGTCCCTTCCTAAAAACAGCATCACAGTTGTGTCTCCAGTTCTTTTTGTTGTCCAGGTGAACACCAGGTATTAATACTCCTCCACCACCTCCACTTCTTCTCCCATGATGGAAATGGGTGTTGGCATGTTGCTGCTCTTCCTAAAATCCATAATCATCTCCTTGGTCTTGTTCACATTCAAGATGAGATGATTGTTCAAACACCAGGACACAAAGTGGTCCACCAGTTCTCTGTACTCAGTCTCTCGTCCATATCTGATCCAACCAATAACTGCAGAGTCATCAGAGTATTTTTGTATATGGCAGGACTCTGATCTGTACTGAAAGTCTGAAGTGTACAGAGTGAAAAGGAATGGTGAGAGTACAGTCCCCTGTGGTGCTCCTATACTGCTGATCAACTGGTCAGACGTACAACTCTTCAGTCTCACAAACTGTGGTCTGTTTGTGAGGTAGTCCTTAATCCAGGTGATTGTGGAGGCCTCCACCTGTGTCTTCTGGAGTTTTTCCACACAATAGCACAGGCTGAATTGTGTTAAAGGCACGGGAAAAATGAAAAAACATGATCCTCACAGTGCTACATGCTTTTTCCAGATGACAGTGGGTTTGCTGAAGCAGGTGTATGATGGCATCTTCCACTCCAACCCCACAGCAATAAGCAAACTGCAGTGGGTCTTGAAACGTGCTTGTTTGCCTATTTAGTTGGACCAACATGAGTCTCTCCAAGACTTTCATGATGTGAGATGTTAGGGCAAAAGGCCTGTAGTCTTTAGGGGCCAATGGGTGAGATGTTTTTGGTACTGGAACAAGGCAGGATGTTTTCCATAGAACTGGTTCCTTCTCCTGGCTGAGGTTGAGGTTGAAGATACGCTGCAGAATCCCACATAGCTGATCTGCACAAGCCTTTACGACTCTGGGACAAACACCATCTGGACCAGCTGCCTTGTTCCTGTTCAGTCTCTCTAGTTGCTTCTTCACCTGACTGGTAGATATAGACAGGCAGAAGGTGGAGGCAAGGGCCAATATCCTGCATGTTTTAGATGTTCCTCTGCTTCAACACACCTGATGCAGATGAATGGGTCGTTAACATGCCTCTGCTGAGATGTTGCAGATTGGAATCCGGTGTGCTGAAGCAGGAAAACATCTAAAGCATGCAGGATAGTGGCCCTCGAGGCCTAACTTTGGGCACCCCTGATCTAAGTGATCCTCCTTCTGCTTAAAGCCTGTGATCTTTTTCATCCCTGACCACACATCTCTTATATTGTTTTGCTGAAGCTTGTTCTCCAGTTCTTTCCCGTACACCTCCTTGTTGCTTCTTATCTTTTCAATGCATCCCTGTCTCCCTCCCTGAAAGCTCTTTTTTTCTTGTTCAGCAGTTCTTTCAGGTATCTGGTGATCCAGGGTTTGTTATTAGGGAAGCACTTCACTGTTCTGGTGGGAATGATGTTGTCCACACAGAAGTTTAAATAGTCACACATTCAGTCATAGCATTGATGTCCTCTCCATGTGGCTCACAGAGTACATCCCAGTCTGTAGCCTCAAAACATCCTCGAAGAATTTCTTCAGCTTCCTGTGACCACCTCCTCACAGTTCTTTTGATCACAGGTTGCCTCTGGACAATGGGTTTGTATACTGAGCAGAGAAAAACAAGATTATGGTCTGCCTTGCCAAGAGCAGGCTGTGCAAGGGACCTATATGCATCCCTAATATTTGCATAGAACAAGTCCAGTGTTTTGTTTTCTCTGGTAGAGCAGCTGACAAACTGTTGAAATGTTGACAGTGTAGAAGAGAGAGAGGCATGATTAAAGTCTCCAGATATTGCCATAAATTAATTTGGGTGCTGTGTTTGTAGCTTAGCAACAGTTGAGCCAATAGTGTCACATGCAGACTTGGCAATAGCTGATGGTGGAATGTAAACTGCTACTATAATAACACTGGTGAACTCCCTCGGTAGTTAATATGGATGAAAACCAACAGCCAAAAGTTCAATATCTGGACTGCAGACATGATTTTTCACAACAGCATGTCCAGGAGGACACAATTTTTTGTTAAATAATACAGCGATCCCACCTCCTTTTCTTTTGCCACTCCTCTTCAAATCTTTGTCTGCCTGTATTGTTTGAAAGCCAGGCAGAGACACACTGGAGTCCGGGATATTTTCCTTTAGCCATGTCTCAGTAGAACGCATGATGCTGCATTCCCGATACTCTGGCTCATCCATTTTGTTAGCAAGAGATCTCACATTTGTCAATATGACTGATGGAAGTGAAGGTTTAAACTTCCTCTTTCTCTTTCTTCGCTTTGCTCCTGCCCTGCATCCACATCATCTCCTTTTTTAGCTCATCGGGGATTAGGGGTTTCAATTTGAAAATTATTTGAGACTTAGAAATGTCCATTAACTGCTCTTTCCTGTAAACAACCCTCCCATTGGCCATGGTTACGCATCATAACAAGTGGCAAAAAAGTAAAAACTATGCAAAAAACCTCTCAATCATAACAGCACCCAAATCAGAATAAAAAAGTATCTCAGAAATAATATTCCAGAAGAAAAAAACCAGCAAGAAACACTCAAAAAGAACAAAAAAAATGCTAGCAATGTCACAGAGCTACTCCAACAAGCTGCCACCAGTTCTAGCGCTATTATGGAAAAAGAATTCTGAGTTCTTATTCTGAGTTCTTGTCTGAATTTTCAGTCTTTTTATCAGAACTATTATTGAAATCTGATTAAGTCATTATAGTGGGAGATTTCAATACCCATGTTGATGTTGAAAGTGATAGTTTGAATATAGCTTAATGATCTTTTGGATTCAGTTGGTTTCTCTCAAGATGTAAACAAACCAACTCACTATTATAATCATGTCTTGTCTGATCATTTTTTAATAACGTTTGAGTTTACAATGATAGACCTCACTGCTCCAGGTAGAAACTTTAACTACCATAGATGTTTATCAGAAAATGCTGTAACCAAATTGAAATAATCTATTCCATTAGTTTTATCTTCATTCCAAAAGAATAATATAACAGAGCAGCTGCAAAGATTTTGCAGCCTGGCAAATTGATGATCTTACTGATAATTTTACAGCTTCAATGCGCAAGTCACTGGATAATGTTGCTCCTCTGAAAATGAAGGTAATCAGTCAAAGGAGGCAAGCTCCTTGGTTTAACTCAGAGCTGTGTATGCTAAAAAGAACTTCAAGAAAGTAAGAAAGGAAATGGTGTTCCACTAAGCTAGAAGAAGTTTATTTTGGAGAGATAGTCTGCTTATATACAAAAGAGCCCTTCGCAAGGTTAGAACAGAGTATTACTCTTCCCCCATAGAGGAGAACAGGAAAAATCCCAGGCCTTTAAGGTTGCTGTAATTCAACCTTTACTTAAAGGTGGTATATGGAACATTTTCATTAAAAGCTATATTTTTAACAAAATAATGCCTCCACGGGGTGTTTAGAGGGTTGTAGAATGAAAATACAGCATTTCCTTGAAAAAGTATATTTAAAGTAATATATTATAAAATATTAATTTTGGCGGGCACGACGTTGGCATTTTGTTTACATCTACCAGCCAATAGCTGGCAGAGCAGCGGGCACTATTTTGGGTTGCCTAATACCGTAAATACTGCAGCACAGCAAGGCTGGTACTGTTGAGTCTGCAGATCAAGCAGCTGCAAGCACCGAGGATATTTGGTGATTATATATATGTGCTTGCCATAGGTAATTCCTCTGTGACGAGCAAGTTCTGTGTGGAAACGTTTTTATTAGCAACTAGCTAACACGGAGCTACATGTTGTTGAAGTGGAGGCGCTTCGGGCCACTTTTTGAACTGGAAGACACACTGCGGAGGGTTTTATTGATTTTTTTAATTCTATTGGATAAGTGGTGTGTGCAGGATGGTGTGTGGGGAGGAGAGAGGATCTTAAAAGGGGCTGCAGGAAGTTTTGGAGCCGCGGTGCAACTATGAACTCTTTGCCACGGAATGAATCGATGATTGATACAAACAGGTAGGAGCTGCTTTTATCAGAGTCAGTGTTTAATTACCAGGGCTGGAGAGCATTATTAGTGAGCTGAACTCATGATATTTTATTCGGATAGGGGATCAGAGTGGGTTTGGTGAGGAATATTTGGCCTGAGCATCAGAGGGAGCGCATGCTCGCGAGGGGGGTGTAAACAAGCCTGGCACCCAGATGGCAGAAGGCTTTGTGCCATGTTATTGTGTTCCGAGTTCCATATCCCACCTTTAAGAAACCTGATCTTGATCCAGGATCACCTGGTGATTATCGACCTATATCCAATTTACCCTTCATCTCAAAAATTCTAGAAAAGATAGTTATGTGATCATTTACACAGTAATAATCTTTTTGAAGAGTTCCAGTCAGGATTTAGAGCTCATCATAGCACTGAAACAGCACTGGTGAAAGTTTCTAATGATATTCTCAAGGCCTCAGACAGTGAACTTGTGTCTGTGCTTGTCCTGTTAGATCTCAGTGCTGCATTTGATACTACAGATCATAAGATCCTATTGAAGAGGCTTGAATATGATATCGGAATTCATGGAACTGCATTAAACTGGTTTGAATCATATTTAACTAAAAGATTTCAGTTCGTTTGTGTAAATAATGAATCTTCTTCATGTGCCAGGGTCAGTCATGGAGGTCCTCAGGGTTCAGTGCTTGGACCAATCCTCTTTACTATATACAGGGTGGGCCATTTATATGGATACACCTTAATAAAATGGGAATGTTTGGTGATATTAACGTCCTGTTTGTGGCACATTAGTATATGTGAGGGGGCAAACTTTTCAAGGTGGTGACCATGGTGGCCATTTTGAAGTCGGCCATCTTGGATCCAACTTTTGTTTTTTTCAATAGGAAGAGGCTCATGTGACACATCAAGCTTATTGGTAATTTCACAAGAAAAACAATGGTGTGCTTGGTGTTAACGTAACTTTATTTTTTCATGAGTTATTTACCAGTTTCCCTTTGTTCACAGCCATTGACATGTCAAAGAGGTTAACACGTGAGGAGCGGATCAGAATTGTGTTGATATCTCGTGAACGCAGTAACCGGGTCATTGCAGGATATTTCAATGAAAGACATCCTACGAAACCACCCATCTCCCATGCTACAGTTAGCAAACTGCTTGCTAAGTTTCATGAAACTGGTTCAGTGTTGGATTTGCCAAAATGTGGATGCATGAAAACTGTCACTAATAAACATCAGTGGCTGTCCTTGCATCATTCAGCAAGAGCCCAGAGCGTAGCACTCGACGCATGGCACTGTAGAGTGGCATTAGTTGAACATCCCTCTGGCGGATATTAGCTACTCTCAAATGGAACCCCTACAAACTCCAGCTACTGCAGCATCTCAATGAGGATGACCCAGATCGGTGCACAGAATTTGCAGAATGGGCAAAAAAAAAATTGGAACAGGACTCTCAGTTCACGCAGAAGATTTTGTTCAGTGATGAGGCAAACTTTTATGTGAATGGTTAAGTTAACACACAAAACCACCGCTATTGATATGATACTAACCCACTTTGGATAGATCCCTCCAAGACTGTTGGAACAAAAAAAGTGATGGTATGGTGTGGTATATGGGGTACAAAGATAGTGGGGCCATTCTTCATCAATGGAAACCTCAAGGCCACTGAATATTTGAAATTGCTACATGATGATGTGTTTCCCTCTTTATGCACTGAAGCTGGCATGTTCCCTGAGTTTTTCCAGCAAGATGGTGCACCACCACATTATGGGTATCAGGTCCGAGCATTCCTAGATGAACAGTTTCCTGGAAAGTGGATTGGTCGTCGTGGGCCAGCTGAATGGCCCCCAAGGTCTCCCAATCTGACCCCCTTAGACTTTTATCTTTGGGGTCATCTGAAGGCAATTGTCTATGGTGTGAAGATACAAGATGTGCAGCACCTGAAACTACGAATACTGGAAGCCTGTGCTGGAATTTCTCCTGTGGTGTTGCTATCAGTGTGTGAAGAGTGGGAGAAGAGGGTTGCATTGACAATCCAACACAATGCGCAGCACATTAAACACATTTTACAAGTGGTCAGAAACTTGTAAATAACTCATGAAAGAATAAAGTTACATTAAAACCAAACACACCATTGTTTTTCTTGTGAAATTACCAATAAGTTTGATGTGTCCCATGAGCCTCTTCCTATTGAAAAAAACAAAAGTTGGATCCAAGATGGCCAACTTCAAAATGGCCACCATTGTCACCACCCATCTTGAAAAGTTTGCCCCCTCACATATACTGATGTGCCACAAACAGGATGTTAATATCACCAACCATTCCCATTTTATTAAGGTGTATCCATATAAATGGCCCACCCTGTATGTATGTGACTGCTTTGTAAAATTATTAGACAACATGGTATAAAATCAATCAATGAAGCCTGATGAGACCAACCAGCTGCAGTGATTACAAGCTTGTCTTAATGATGTAAAATCTTGGATGATGCTTAATTTTTTGCTTTTAAACTCAAAGGTTGTGACTTTTGGGCCTGAGAACCTTAGAAACAAGCTGTGTAGTCAGTCAATTAATGCAGTACTCTGGACTGCATTAATTTGGCATCCAACAAGAAGGTAAAGAACCTGGGTGTTATCTTTGACCGGGACATGTTACCAGGACAGCCTACTTCCACCTGCGTAACGTTGCTAAAAATTGGAGCATTCTGAATCAAAGTGATGCAGAAACATTAGTTCATGCATTTATTACTTCTAGACTTTCAAGTTTTTTTTTGTGTAATCAATGTATATTGAACTGTCTTTTTATTTTTGGGCACTTATTGAGTGCTTCTTTTGTTGATTTTATCACTTGTGCAGCACTTTGGTCTCCTCGCCAGATGTGAAAAGTTCTTTATAAATAAAGGTTATTATTATTATTATTATTACTGATTATTGACTTTATTGTAATTCTTTATTATCCGGATGTTCTAATAGTGCTGTTAAAGGCCCTCCAGCTGATCCAAAATGCTGCTGCCAGAGTTCTGATGAGAGTTAGAAGGAGAGATCATATTTCTCCTGTTTTAGCATCACTTCAGTGGCTCCCTGTGAAATCCAGAATAAAGTTTAAAATTTTACTTTTGACGTATAAGGCCTTGAACGACCAAGCTCCAGCTTATATTATGTTCCATCTGTTCCTAACAGAGAACTTCGCTCTCAGACTGCATGTCAGCTTGTAGTTCCTAGAGTTTTTAAAAGTAGAATGGGAGGAAGAGCTTTTAGTTATCAGGCTCCTCTCCTGTGGAACAAGCTTCCACTTTTTATCCGTGAGGCAGACACCTTGTGTAGCTTTAAGAATAGACTTAAAACTTTCCTTATTACACAATCCTATAGTCAGGGTTAGATTGGGTTCTCCTTAGCATTCCTTTTGTTATGCTGCTATAGGTTTAGACTGCCGGAGGACATACTGACCACATGTCTTCACTCTGCTGTCTCTCTTTACTCCCCATGTTTGTATTGATTGTTATTGCTGCAATTAACTGTTTCTCTGTTTATCTTTCTAGAGACATGACGACTGGCCCAAATCCATCAGTGTTTGTCTGTGCCTCTTTCCTGTCAGCTCAGACCCCAGTCGGCTAAGGCAGAAGGCCGCCCATCCTGAGCCGGGTTCTGCTAGAGGTTTCTTCCTGTTAAAAGGGAGTCGTTCCTTTCCACTGTCGCCAATCGTGCTGCTCAGGATGGAGGATTGTGCTGAACTAACAATTCAGCCCAATCGGCTGGTTCCTTAGATAGAAATGTTTTATTATTAATTGGTTGATTTTTCTGTTAAGTGCCTTGAAATGACTTTGTCATGAACTGGTGCCTTATAAATAAATAAACTTGAAACACTTGAATATACCTTATCTTCATAAATACAACAATCTTTCTTAACTGAACCTTAGAATCAACATGCTAAAAATGCTTGATGTGGAAATACAAACAAATGTTTAGAAGGCTGTTACCTAAGCATATGCCAATAAGTGCTAAATAATCAACAGTTGATGTCTTTAAATTTATAAGATTTTCCTTTAAAAAAAATCTAACTAATCATAATCAGAAATGAATGACCAGCTATCAGATTAGGCTGATTATCTGGTGGACTGCATTTTCAGGTGAACTAATGTATTTTCTCTAACTCTTGATTTATTCCTTTTCTTGTTACCTGAAAATGATGCAGAGGACACTTGTCAGTATCAAAGTGAAGAAGGCAGCTCCACTCACAGCGGCAAGCAGAGAGTCTACCTTGTTGCCTGATGACGACATGGCACGTTGATCCCTCCCTGGCTCAGTTAGATTGTGATAGTGGAAAATAAGAGCAAAACCACGTCCCCAGTGGGTGGTAGTGATGAGCTCCATGATAACCTCTACCATCTCCTGGTTTGACCCAAAAACCAGTTGGCTGCTAGGAGGCCAGTTGGACCCACAGAATCTGGAGGAAAAGGTGATGAGGTCTGAGATGTAGAGGACATCGTGGGGGCAGGCGTCAAGTATAGACTGTTGAGTTTCTGGGCTCACAGCTGGAGTTTCTGTGAAGTGTGGTGAGCTAAGGGTGGTCTCTTCTATAACAACGCTTGGGTTAGAACTGCGATTAAGGTCTACATTTAAATGAGATGTAGAGATGGCCTTATCTTCTGCAGGAAGAGCCTCGGGTATGAAAAGAAAGGGAGGGGGTGGTGAAGACAGGTTGGAAGAGGAATCTGCAGATCTTTTGGCTGAATTTGAGACTTTGGTAAGCTCCATTTTCATGGACTGTTCCTGGACCACAACTTGCTTGACTTCACTATCTTTAGAGGACTGCTGACCCTTTGAGACATCTCCTGTCCTTTGAAGCATAGACTCTCTCGTTGCAGATAAGGTTTTATCTGCAGATAAACTCTCTGGCGTGACAGTCACCTTCTCCTCTGTGTCACTGTTCTCAAAATTAGAGAGTGCAGAATACTGAGCCTCAGAATCGTGGCTTTCGAACACATCAAAGTCAAATATCTCCAAAACAAGCTGGTAGTCAATAGGCACAACGAATTGCCAAACACAGTGTGTGCCAGAGGAGTAGTTGTAAGGAAAGCCAGGAGACAAAATGAGGCCTTGGAGGTCCACCACGTCCACCTTGGCACCACAGTCAAAGTACACCTGCAATGAGAATTACATTAGGTTTGTTATTTTGCTAATACAAGTCAGTTTTCAAGCAGAAGTAAGATTTTTTCAGATTTGTTTTGGAGGCATCCATGTTGTCAGTCTTCACTCAGAAAAGTTTAATTATTTCCTGTCACATGTTGACAAGAAACATTCAAGTCAATGAATCCTTTTTGAGTTTTATTTGATCAGTGGCTTTTATCTGAAATATATTCACATTATGACCATCTATTGATTATTTTTCAAAATAAAGTGTCAAAAACAAAGGAAAATAACACATCCAACTTGTTGCCTTTTTGATTACTTACATACATCCTCTTAACTCTAAACTGCCACTTTCTGCTTCTCTGCCCATATTTCAAAGCCTGTGTAGCCTACACTGTTGGCTCTGGTGACTGGGGGAAGATGGGTGTGTTTCTTCAAACATGCTAGTGGTAATTTCTCCCAGGTGTATAAAGATGCAAGAGAGACTTTGGATCTAAGGATAGCCTGGTGTTTATTGGACCAAGAAGCTGAGAAGCAGAACTTTGTAGGGGAACTGTGTGTTTATAAGGCTTTTCTGTTCATCTCAGCTCTGGATAGTGAAAATGCCCCAGACAGACAGACCCCTTTATCAGATAAGTAACAAACCTACACCCTGCAACAACAGTTGGGTTATGGACTGAAATAAAGACATATGGCACGATTCTTTACCTTCACACAATGAAAACATTTTGTAAGTCAGATTTTCCCCCAACCACATCAATCCGTATGGCCTTGTTAGCTACAGTCATCGCATCCAATTAGTGCATTGGCGGTCCTTGAGAAAATAATTTAGTTTTTTGGTAAATGTGGAGTCCTCAGGGAAACATATGTTGTAAAATTATTGTCAAAAGGATGTGTATTATTTGCATAACTAGCAATATGAATCCAAATTTACAATTGTGGTTTCTTTGTTATGAACACTACTAGCAGTGTAAAGCTGTGAATACAAATCTATACAGATTGTTAAAGGTGGTATATGGAACTTGGAACAGAATAACACAGCATAAAGCCTTCAGCCATCTGGGTGCCAGGCTCGTTAACCCCCCAAATAAGGTATATAATCACCACATGTCCCCGGTGCTTCCAGCTGATTGACCTGCAGACTCCACAGTAACAGCCTCACTGTGCTGGATTATTTACGGTATTAGGCAACCCAAAATGGTGCCCGCTGCTCTGCCAGCTATTGGCTGGTAGATCTAAAAAAAATGCCAATGTTGTGCCTGTCAAAATTAATATTTTATAATATTTTACTTCAAATATAAATTTTAAAGGAAATGCTGTATTTTCATTCTACAACCCTCTAAACACCCCGTGGAGGAATTATGTTGATACAAAATATTGCTTTTTATAAAAATATTCCATATACCACCTTTAACTGTGACAAAGTCACAGGCTTATTAAAGGAACACAGATACATCAATGCCACTAGTCTGAATTTTAATAACACTAAGATGACCGTCCAACAAACAACAGAATAAAACCAGCTAATGTTGAACAGTTTGTACATTTCATAATTAAAAACAGTTTTACTTCTACAACAATGTTAAATCATTAATCTGTTGTTTGTTGGTCAGTCATCCTAAGTTATTAAGTTAAGAAGACACATCAACTACTGGCATTGATGTGTCTGTGCTTCATTAATAAGTCTGTGACCGTGTCACAGTTTTCAGTCCGTGTTGTCAAAGTATATATTCATAGTAAGTGTTTCCCCTAGAATTTCCCCAGCCTTTTAAAGCGCAAACTGCTGGGAGGCAGAAGGCAGGGCAGGGGGATGTTATGCTGTGGGTTCAGTATTCTCCGCTTTTCTAGTCTGAGTGAAACTGCTTCATCATGTTGTCAGATTTGAGTAGGCTACTACACGTGTCACACACATTTGCCACAGACAGAACTCACACTTCTGGCGTAGTTTAGAGCGGCGAGTCGTACCAGTGCTGCTCTAACTTCACCTTGCCTTTAGGCTAAAAACTAAAGAGGAGTAATTATGTCCTTATGCCCCACCTCCTTGCAGCCCGCCACTGTGTTCACGTAAAACAACAGAGATGCTAATGCTGCTGCTTATGGAAGCAGCGAAAAAATAAAAAATAATAAAAAACCTCTGCATTTTGCAGCTGTGGCGCTGGAATTTCAGCCGTGGCACAGTGCCACGGTAAAGCCTATGTAGGGGAAACACTAATAGTCACAGCCACACACTGCTTATTGTATTCATAAAGAAGAAAGTGTAAATTTGGACTTTGTATTTGTAAAATCTTGTTGTAACTTTTTAACTTGTATTCTCATAGAGAACAGATACTCTACATGTTTGTATATGATTTGGTAAAAACAGTTATGCACAAATTATCAATGATATATATAAATATACACACACACACACACACAAGTTTGTTTTGTTATCCTTATGGGGACCGTCCATTGACTTCCATTGATTTTAGTAACTAGATTTATACCTAACCCAAACCCTTTTCCTAACCTTAACCATTACTGATCTATAACTAACCCTAAGACTAACTAAAACTCTATTCACACCATACCTATAAACCTAACCCCTAACCCTAAAAAGGGGAGTCCCCCTCATGGGGACCAGGCTTCGGTCCCCACAAGAACCCTCGGACCCCAGAAAGATAGTAAAAGTCAGGAAACGGGTCCTCAGGAGGTCAGAAATACAAACCCACACACACACACACACACACACACACGAATACACGTACATACTTTTTTGAAATCAACTTTAAATTCAAATTTCCAAGGTCAATCCTCCTGTCCAAATACAGTCAGAATAAAAGAAGGTACACACCCTAATTCAGTTCCAAGTGTTTATGCTTCATTTAGGCCACTGTAAACTGTAATTACCTTTTTACTACATCCATGAAAATAAAAGGGCTAAACATGCCCATTACACTTAAACTAATCAATCAGGTGCCAAAATTCTAATGCATTTATAAACTATCAGCAGAGATTAAGCTTTAATATAAGAGTCGATGGCCTCCTTGACCAAGTCTCTGAGACTATTTATAAAAATATCAGCAAGTGTGAGTAATATTTGTTATAAATAGAAATGTGTGCATATTATCATATATTTACATTATTATTTAATTAATATATTTTATTTAACGAAGATTTGACCGTCCGGAAATACAGGTGTGTGATAATACAATGCCAGTGAAGAAAGAGTCTTTGAGAAGTTGTGCTGCCCATCAATGTGGAAGGGGTCAAAGACCATTTACACAAATTTATCATTCTGGGAGGAAAATTAGTTACACTTGGACATCACTCTGAGGTCAAACCATGCAATGCTCAAAGAAACTACAAAAAAAAACTTGAGCAATAACTATCAGATTCCACATTTCACCGAGCACGCAAAATGTTTACGTTTATGATAGAAGACTAAAAAAATAGACTGATCAAGTTAGGTTTGTCTGATGGTTACAATAAAAAAAAATCTTAAATATAACTTAACAGAATGGCTTAACTTTCCAAAGATGCATGTTTTAAAATGCAAATAAACTAGAAATAAAAAACTACAAACTTATTTCAAGAAATAACTGATTTTAAGAAACTCTAACTGATGAGGTACACTTGAATAATGCATTCAATGCAGTAACGGTTTTGTATCTTTGTACAAAGAAATATGTAACTAGCTATTGCTTCTAACCACCTGTTCCAAATCCTGTTCTGGTGAGAGTTTCTCCAGTTTTAGTTAGCATCACTTCATCGGTTCCCTGTAAAATCCAGAATACGGTTTAAAAAATACTTCCAACATATAAACCATAAAACCAGGTATCATATTGTGCAATATCTTCTTAAGAGAGCACTTCATGCCCCAACTGCAGGTCTGCTTGTGATTTCTAGAACAAAAAATTAGAATAGGAGGCAGAGCTATCAGGCTATCAAACTTTAGGAACTACAAGCTGACAGCTATCAATTTTCAGGCTCCCCTCTTGTGGAACCAGCTTCCACTTTTAATTCATGAAGCAGACACCCTGTGTACTTTTAAGAATAGACTTAACTTTCCCTTTTGATCAAGCCAATAATTGCAGACCTGCCAACCTTGTAAAAATATTTGAGTACCACTTGTGTTATGTGGCTGTTTTCGCGGACTGGAAAGGTATATTTTTGATCACAATACTTTAAGTAAAAAAATAGACATTTTGCACACACAGAAAACCTAAAAAAGCTATGTCCTTATCATGACAGCCTTTCAGTGGAACACAGAAACACTTTCACATCATGAAAAAGCTGTTATCAAACTGAGGTAACTATATGTAATTTTTTTTATTTTGTTGACGCTCACGCTAATGCCCTTTTAACTACAGTTTTTGTATCAGTCATCACTCTAGCCATGTTCCTAATATATACAAAATAATATAAATTAATCAATTAAATAAAGAATATATAAATAAAGGCTAAAACACACACAGATGCATCGCTGCCTCTTTTTTCTCTTTAACCATGTGTTGGGGTCATTGGGGGAGCATGGTCGATAGATTTGCTAAGAAAAAACACCTTGCAAATCTTTTTTTTTCCGCACTTAGACTTCAGTTTGAATGTTTCTACAGTGAAAGTAACGTTACACGTAAAGGTTCACATTTACCAAAAGCTGGCAGGTCCGCTGACACACAAACAAACACACTTTACCTTTTAAGCACTAACTGCAGCAAGTGGGGGAACAGAGATGGAGGCAGGGAGGAGGGGGGATGTTACACTGTAGGTTCTGTAGACTTGTTATTCTCCGCTTCTCTACAGTGATTGACTGGAACTGCTGCATTGTTTTGTCAGATACGAGTACTGCACGTGTTGTGCACATTTGCCACAGACCTCACATGTCCACAGCTTTTTGCGTAGTTTAGAGCGGTGAGTCGTACCAGTGTACTTTGATGTCATATTGCATACTTGCTAAGCAAAATGCGTAAAGGTTGGTGAGTCTGTAATTACTGTTAGCTTAGGTTAGCTTGACCCATCCCTTTAATTATGCTGCTACAGTCTAAGACTGCTGGAGGATATACTGACCACATTTATTCACTCAGCTGTCTTTATTCTCAGTTTTTGTATTTATTGATATTGCTGACAAACTTTTTCTATGTTTCTCTTTCCATATAAATGACGAGTGGGCCAACCCTTCTGTGTCTGTGTCTCTTTCCTGTCAGCTCAGACCCCAGTGGGTCAAAGCAGAAGGTTCATCCTGGTTCTGCTGGAGGGTTTTTCCTGTTACAAAAACAGTTGTTCCTTTCCACTGTCGCCAATCTGCACTGCTCATGATGAAGGATTGTGTTGAATAAATGAGTCTTTAGATAGGAAATCTTGACTAAATGGCACTTCATAACTTACTGAATCTGATTACCATTTACAAATGATTGAAATGTTTTCATAAAACTAATTCTGAATCTGGAAAATTTTTGTCAATTGGACTTGTTATTTCGGCTTAGTGCCTTGAAATTACTTCTGTTAAATTCCAAAGACAGTGTGTGGGTGAGGTCATATTTGCAAAAATCTAACCAGCTTAATACTCTGCATATTTTACTAATTACATTTACAAACAGTAGTTTCTTTGTGAAAAACAAATTACTTTTGAAAACAAGCTTAAATTATGCATATGTAAATATTAAATTTGCACTTTTCCTCATTACTCCGTCATTGCAGTCTTTTTAAAATAATGACATTAGTGATTGACAGACTACCCTTGCACTGTCCACGCATACAGCATGAATGACAGCTACAAAGGCAAAATGCAATTCTTTCAGAGGTTTAAAAGAGTAATCTGATTTGAACATTTGCCGTGCTTAGAGCAAAACTGCACAATAAGGGAAACCACTTACCCTTAATTGGGGGAAAGTATTGGGTGGGTGATAAACAATCTGCCCCCCTTTGGGGGAAAAAAAAGCTATGAAAGGAATATGTTACTATCTTTCTTTATTTTCCCTATATTGTTGAATGCTGGACTTTCCTCAGTCTCATTTAAAAAGCTGTTTTAAGTTGCTTCAACACACTTCATTTAAATCAATGGGTGATTAATGGTCTTCTGTTGAATTTGAGGACCTACTGAACAGGTAATTCAACCACTGAATTCAGTGTGTTGGAGAAGGAACACTACTAAAACATGCAGGATAGCAGGCATCAAGAACCAGGATTGGACAGCATTGATTTACAATAATTAATTGGGCTTGAGAAAACCATGATGAAGTTTGCTTAAAAAAATGCTGAAGTGTAAGAGAAGAGTGATGAAAAGACTACCGTGCCAGGGATGAGGCAGTCTCCTCTATCCAGGATGAGGCTACTGGGAGGTCCACTGCACCCTAGGATGTACATGCTAGACTACACATGAAAAGGCTGTGAAGTGCCACAGTGTTGGATAGAAATGGGACATTCTTATAATGCCAAACATCTCAGTGCTGTTACATCACAGGCCATTCCATTGGCAGACCGCTAATTATTCTAGGATGCCTTTTCTCATGGCAAAACAATGGGCTGCATGATTATCAAAAATGTCTTGTTGAGTGGAAGATAAAACCAGCTGCTGTCATTATTAACAACCCCCTGCACCCCCCACCCATTGTTGTCATCACTTTGCTGTGGTACGTCTAAGTACTAAAGTTTAATTAACAACAAAACCATTAGCTGGTACTTTGAGATTAGTTCTTTAATGTCGCTAAAACAAATTTTATGGAGAATAGCCAATGGTGGTTTGTAAATTAAGGGTCTACCAGTTAATCAGCTGGTGACTGGAATTGGACAGTTTTCAGCTTGACTGGCTTGACAGTTTAGTCTCACAAGTTAAGATCCAGTTTTCTTTCCAGGCCCATATTAGATCCATGCCCCAATTCACACTAGCAATAGCAAGTCTTCAGTATGGAAGTTTTTACCGAGTGAAAAAGACTCAAACGTGAAATGTTTGTAACATCTAGCCTACACAGAAGCGCAGTGATTAGCACTGTTGCATCACAGGAAGAAAGTCATGGGTTCAAATCCCTGTTGGGGGCTCCTTGTGTAAAGTTTGAATGTTGGGGTACTCCAATTTCGTTCCACAGTCCAAAATCAGACACATTAGGTCAATCAGATATTTTAACTTGTCCTTGGGAGTCAGTGCATTTGTACACATTGCATCTCTGTTGTGACTCTGGGGTTGGGTTTAGTTAGTTATTAGATCTTGTAATATTGTCTCCAGATTTATCTGCGATTTTGTGTTTGGCTTTTTCCTCATCCTGTGTTGTTCCGCTCTGTTGCCTTCTGTGTCTTGTTATAGTTTCAGGCTCAGCTTTTATTTCCTCCATCTACTTGTGTTTCCTGTGTTGCTCTTATTTTGACAAGTGCTGCGTTTCCTGTTCTTGTGTCTTCACGTCCTGTTTTGTTCCTATGTGCTTGTCAGTGATTGTCCTCCCAGGTGTTTTGAGTTCAGCTATTAGTTCAGTTTATATTTAAGTGGGTTTTAGTCAGTTCATCTTTGTTCGGGGATTTTCACATTTTGTATTTTGCATTTACTCCTAGTTCCGTTTTCGTGGTCTGTTCTCCCCAGTGTATGGATCACCTCTGTGGATTATTTTGCCTCGCTCTTCATGTAAGTCCTGCTGCTCCGCCAGCATTTTCCCTTTGTATTTTATTAAAAGGTCTATTATTTTACCTCCTGTCGCCTTGCTCCTTGCATTTGGGTCCTGTTCCTAAAACCACCAAATCATGACAATCTCTGTGATAGTTACATGATGAATTTAAGAACATTTCAAACCTGAATTCAGAGCGTTTGTAAAAATTAAAAACCATGATGGTCAATAAAAAAATGGGCTGCTAAAACAAGACAATCAGTGACAACAGCACATAACTTAGCAGTTGGAATGCTACATGGAAGCCTAGCAAAAGGGGGTACATGGAAAGGACATAGGGGACTATGGAAATTACTATATCCAACATTCACAGTGACTACAGAGAAACCTAAGACCAAGTGTTAGAATCACAGCTCGAGATTACTGAGGTAGCACAAAAACGCCATAGCAAGGTGGAGCCAGGATGACAGGTAAAGGGGGAATCATCATTATTCCCTTCCATAGAGAAGCCTGCACCCCTTACCAAGGTCAAGTAAAAAGTATCACATGAAAGTCTATTGGAGGAATATCAATGCAGCTCTTTAAACTATTCTTACTGGCATAAACACAAAAGCCAGGAAGTTGTTATACACCACAGGACCACTGATCCTTAAAGTGCATTTTTTTAATATATATATTTTTTATTTCCTTTATTAATCCCTTGTGGTGAAATTTTACTCTGCATTTGACCCATCCTCACCGTAAGGTGAGGAGCAGAGGGCAGCCATCTTGAACAGCGCCCGGGGGGCAGTTGCGGGGTTCAGTATCTTGCCCAAGGATACTTTGACACGTAGCCTCTTGCCTGGACACTGGATCAAGCTCCGGTTTCCCGATCGGAGGGTGACCTCCTTCCCGACAGACTACGGCCGCCCCGAGGCAGCGGTGGGTTCAGTATCTTGCCCAAAGATACTTCGACATTTCTTGCCGGCACCAGGGATCAAATCCCCAAATTCAACCCCCAAATCAACCTTTTTTTTGCTGATAAATTGTATTAATGAGTGTCTAACAGTGCTGTCTACATTTTTGGTTATTTTTGATATTTCAGCACATTTTAATAAAACTATAAATTCTCTGCCAAAATCCATTAGTGGAGTACCCTTTTCAGGTTAAAACATCACACTGCGCTTGAATTTGAATCAGGCATTGATATTAGCTGAGCCCTTATTTTAGCTATAAGTGACACCAGCATTCTGCTGCTCGTAGTAAGGTGGAGTTTGAACAGCCAGTGTTCATGGCATTTATCAGAGTTCATTTTAGTGCACATTTCTCAATGATTTTCTCAAAATTATAGGTTACTTTTGGGCACCTCTCAGCAACACGTTTTCTGCTGCAGACAATGAGGTACAGCAGCCATGAGCAGCTACACCTGTTGAGTAAGGCTAAAGCTAACACACAAAGACCTCTTTTTCTCCACTTATAGTCGTGAAATGTGTGGATTTTCATAAAAGTTCCTCTTTTGTACTGCAGATTACTAAATAACAGAAAGAGGTAGAAACATTTTTTTTTGCTTTGAAAAAAGAAAGACTAAATATTTTTGCTGATGGTTTCAGAATTCACATAGTCATAGGAGAAAATATTCTGTGGGTCTTCAAAAATCAGTAAAAATGCTAAATATCTCTGGCACTGAAGGGGGTTAGAAATCTGAAAGTGGCTGCCACTGAATGAGTTAACAGCAAGCACCACTATATTACTGCAACATTCTGGTAAATAACTTTTCTAACAGAGACACTGTGGTAGTGAAACATTTCAGTAGCAAACCTATGGGTTCCTTCACTAAACTAAATTCAAAATTCGGCTGGTTCCTTCAGGCTTCAGGCAGCGGCTCTTTCATATTCATTATTCGAATTTGCTGGACTCAGATTGACTAACAAACTAGCCTATGAGAGCAAGGTATACTGTTTCCTGCCCCGCTGCGCATGGCAACACCAAACGTTCTCTCTTTCTGTTTGCTACGTCTTAGGCTACAGCTTTTAGCCAGCAGCATGCTAGGCGTTGTTTCAACTGCAGGAGCTGCCAAATAATAATGAACAAAGGAGTTGTGACGAAACACGTACCAGCCGTTCTAACTCGAGTGTTATCACCACCTGCGTAGTTTGAGAGATTAAAACTGAAAGAGAAGTTGTTGACCTGTTTTCACACCCACAACGAAGTTAAGAACACCTGTGGAGCTAAAATATTCAACAGAAACCTCTGAAAAACCGTTTTTAATGGAAGGGCCTCTGCTAGTTCAATAATACCACAATTATTTATCTTTTAATTTTAAACGTGCACTATTAAACATTAAACTGATTATAAAACTTAAAGGTAGGATATAGAACATTTTCATTAAAACAGATATTTTTAATACAGTAATGCCTCCACGGGGTGTTTAGAGGGTTGTAGAATGAAAATACAGCATTTCCTTTAAAAATTATATTTTAAGTAAAATATAAAATATTAATTTTGGTGGGTACGACGTTGTTTACATCTACCAGCCAATAGCTGGCAGAGCAGCGGGCACTATTTTGGGTTGCCTAATACTGTAAATACTCCAGCACAGTGAGGCTGGTACTGGGGAGTCTGCAGGTCAAGTAGCTGGAAGCACCGGGGATATGTGGTGATTATATACCTTATTCGCTTGCCATAGATGATTCCTCTGGGGTTTCCCATGTGACAAGGAAGTCCTGTGTGGAAACGTTTTTATTAGCAGCTAGCTAACACGTAGCTGCTTCATGTCGCTGAAGTGGAGGAGCTTCGGCCACTTGTTTGACTTGAAGACACACCGCGGAGGACTTTATTGTTTTTTTTATTTTATTGGATAAGTGAGGTGTGCAGGATGGTGTATGAGGAGGACAGAGGATCTTAGGAGGAGACTGCAGAAAGTTTTGGAGCCGCCGGACAATTATGAGCTCTTTGCCACGGACTGAATCAATGACTGAGCTACAAACAGGTAGAAGCTGCTTTTATCAGAGTCAGTGTGTGATCAGCGGGGCTGGAGAGTATGATTAGTGAGCTGAACTCATGATATATTATTGTCTTGCTTGGATCGAGGATCAGAGTGTGTTTGGTGAGGAATATTGATCGACCTGAGCGCCGGAGCATGAAGGGGGGGGGGTTGTAAAAAAAGGTATGCCTGAAACTTGTATCAATGAATGGCATTTTTTGGGGGCCAGCTCCAGTGGCAGCTCCCATGTAAATTGTCAATGAATTCAAACATTGAGATTATTGTGACTATATTGAGGCCTTTGTGTGTTTATTTATTTTTTAGCCTGTCCTGATAGAATCTGGCAGACAGAATTGTGAGTCTGGGTGCCTTATTATGTCAGAACAGATTAATTCCTACAGCCAGAGTTTGGTTTACTCTTTCTGTTGTATAGTGCGCTTTTTTCCAGGACACAGCTGACCATGTCTGGTTTATAGGCAGGTGCTTGTTCATTAAGTAAAAACTAAGTTACAGTTAAAGTTAAAACCAGAAGTTTAAAATGAACTCTAAATAAATGGGGAGCCAGTGCAGCTGGTTAAGTATCAGGGTGACATGATGTGAGAATACTTGGATGACTTAGTTAAAAGCCTTGCTGCAGCATTCTGGACAACCTGAGAATGATTCCAGTGATTTTTTACTTAAACATGTGAATAAAGAGTTACAAAAATCAAGATGTGATGAAAGAAAAAGAATGAACAATAATTTCCATCTTGGGTCATGATACAATTAGACCCAATTTGGCAATATTTTTTAAATGATAAAAATAAGAATGGACCAGCAATTTAACATGAGAATCCAAAGACAGATCAGGGTCCAGTTACCCCGAGACTCCTCACAGAGGGCTTGATAAAAGAGGCAAGTGAACCAAGAGCCTCTGTTATCTTAGGGAGGGATCTATCAGGAGCACAAACAAGGACTTCAGATTTTGCAATGTTCGGCTCACAAAAATTAGCATTCAACCAACTCCTAACTGATTCCAAACATCTTAAAATCATCCTGAAGTTAAAAAGAAATATACAGCTGAATATCATCATAATAGCAGTGATAAGAAATGTATTTTATAAAGCTTAAGATATACCGCAAAGGCAGCAGATATGGAATGAACAATAAAGGCCTTAAAACTGACCGTTGTCACACACCAAAATTTACTAAAGAGGGAGAGGAATTAAATGTAGTTGCAGCAACAGAGAAAGAGCTTCCAAATAAATATGAGGAAAAGTGAAAGTGGTCAAGGATGCCATGTTTATCTAAAAATGCTATAAGTTGCTTAGCAACAAATTTTTCCATGAGCTTAGAAATGAATGACAGGTTTGAGATGGGTCTGTAGAGGGAGGGGTCAAGGCTATTTTTTTTCAGAAGTGAATGGATAACAGTATTCTTGAAATTGGGGATTTGACCAGACAGAAGGAAGAGTTTATTACAAGGAGCACACAGGGACCAATGGACTGTCGATGACCCAGGGACGTCTGTGGTACTATGGGACTCTCAGATCCAGACAAGGAAACAAGTCATGGCCAACCAACTTACATAGTGGTAGTAGACAATGGCAGTAGCAAATGGTAACTGGTGTGTACTTGTATAGTTCTTTTACTTAAGTCAGACGACTCCCAAAGCGCTTCACACTACAGTTTGTCCTCCACCCATTCACACACACACACTCACATGTTTAGTGGTGATAAAATAGACACATATTGTAGCCACAGCTGGGCAGACACTGACAGAAGTGAAGTTGCCAAGCAGCGGTGCCACCGGACCCTCCGACCACCACCAAACAGGCAGGATGGGTGAGGTTTCTTGCCCAGGAACACAATAGCCAAGTGATTTTTTTTTGTCCAGGCTAAACCAGTGACCCTCTGGTTACCAGACAACCTGCTCTACCACCTAACTTATCAATCCCAAGTGATAGTAACATCAAGAAGCAGAAATACAAGAAACTCAAGAAATACAAAGGTAAGAGAGGAAAAAGAATAGTTGCAGAAAGTCAAGACCTCAGTGATACCAGTGGTCATTGGAATACTTAGTGCCGTCATGTCCAAACTGAGTGAGTGGGTCCAACAGATTCTACGAACAACACCAGAGATCTTTCTCCGGAAGAGAACAGTTCTAGGAACAGCTTTGGTTCTGCACAGAACCATCAAGCTCCAAGGCCTCTGGTGGAGGACTTGAGTTTGAGGTTTTTTATTTTTCATATAACATATAAATAATACTCTGCTTTTTTGTAATTTTTTTCTTTTTTGGGGGGAACAAAACAGAAACTGACTGCCTGGCCTTTTTTTTTTTAAATACCACCCAGGCTGGTGACACCACTGCAAAAATTCTGCTTCTGCTGAAACACTGTTAACACACACATGCTCACCAACTCTAATGCACAAACAGTCTCTGACTAGCTCACAAACATGCAGGCAGGCCCCTAAAAAGGGGGCAGGAATCCACACCAGCCATGTTTACTAGAGAAGAGTGACACCGCCTCACAGGCGTTTGCCTCAATAGCAACAGTTCACGCGGGAAGCATTACAATCATGCATGTTTTTTTGTTTGTTTGTTTTTTTTAATCTGAGCCTACAGCAACTTAACATGAAAAAATAGAAACACACATCATGTAAGTTCACCTATTTCACCCAATACACCATTTCTACTGGGAGTACTAAACTATCTATGCAGGTTTGTCCACATACATCAGATTTGCACGATTGCATTACAAGATTTTACAGGTTTGTAGCTAGGAAAGAGATTGAAATGAATATTGCTGTCGAGTGTGTGATTCGACCCACCAGAACAAAAAAACATTAATGAGAGCAAAACATCTTTTTTCTTTTCCTCACAAGTAATGTTGCAAAAGGATTAATATTTAATTTCAAACAACTACGCAAGAAAAGGTAAATATCTTCACAAGATGATTAGAAAAGTATTTGAGAGTTTGGAAAATGACAAAAGATTTTTGTATTATTATTATTATTATTATTATTATTATTATTGCAGACACTGGTCTTTTCATCTGTTTCCACATTTGCTCACTGACACACGGTGACACGTTTATCTGTTGATGGGCTGTGCGTATATGTTACCATATAATTCATGGGAAGCATAAGTGAATTCACTATTCACTTGTCCCACAACTCATTTCAATTAGAGTTAAATGTCCCCTCATTTTATCTCAAATAAAAACATTCTTAAACACAGAACAGAGCAATAAAACGAAGATCAAATTCACTCTCCCTCCACCAAAGAGCTGAATTGTGGGCTGACAAACTTGGATGCTTTCGTGTCCCTGAGGGGGATAGAACAAATTCCAAGCTTGTTTGTGCTGTTACAAAAATCAACTTAATGCAAAAATGGGAACAGAGGACAAAGCCATCCTTTACTGTGCCTCATCAGGCAAATAATTGCAAAGATACTAAGCACCTTATGCACATGGGATCTAAAGCTAGAAGCACAGACAATTCAATATACCGAGGGCTTTTGTAGTCTGGTTCTGCCATTGAGACCCCATGCATCAACAGAAGTGGATGCCTCCAGTCCTGACAGGTGGGGGCCACAGTGCTCCTGCTGGACCAACATTTACACTGTAAACAATCTACTCTTTAGCCCCTACAGATGACAGTGGTGAGCCTCAACATGACTGGCAGTCTGACACGATAAGTGGGTTCAGCTTAACTGGCTGTGTGACTAAATAGGTGATGTAGAGACAAAAAGTCACACCTGCACCTGTATCTGTTTCAGCTGAAACCTTAGACTGTAAAACTTCTCTCATATCAGAGGCAAAGCTGGGGATTACATACTCAGGAAGTTTGAAAACATGAGGAGAACGTGCTCCCAATGTGGTTCTTATTTCAGCAGATTGGACTTTGCATGCCATTCTCCAACCCTGTGAAGTGTACAGGGACATCAAAACATGCATATGCACTCAAAATTTACAACTTTCAGGATACTATGAGCACAAAAAAATTCAACAAAAAAATTCCAGAACTACACAGCAAATGGCAAAGGTATCCAGAATTAAATCAAAATGGGTAAACATTCTCATTGTATAAACTACTGCTTGAACTCTGGTTAAATGTCCCTTCACGCTGCACTTTAACTACACGAAGAAAACCTTCGTGCAAATATCAAAATCGAATTAAAATCTGAGCTGAAAACTTGTTTAAGCTGTAGCCTATCTATCTTTTATCCCACATCTGTTTATCTATTTATTGAACGACGTTTTGCAAAACAGGCAAAAATCTCGCCTTTTCTGTCGCTAAGATAGTTTATTTTCCATTAGTGTAGCTTTCAAGACAAAATAAATAGTTGGCTAAATGTTGTCAAACGAAATAAATGCATAAACAAACGATAAGGCAGTCAAACTAACCGCGGCGTTCAGCGTATGCATGGACTACATGTGCTAAGTTAGAGAAGAACATGAAAATTTATTATGTCGAATGCACGACCGCTGTTATGTGTCAGATGTGTACCGAAATTAATTATGAAATTCACTTTTCACACAGTAAATATGTTGCACTGTCTTAAAGGTAACATTTTAGCTATGACGCAAATAACTACTAATTATAAAGTTTTACGCATGGAGTTCGTGACTTGGTTCTGTTCGTGCATGTGAGCAGGACAGTCAACAACGCTAGAGGACTAAGCTTGAGGTTTATTTTGCAGCAAATAAATGTCAACTTACTTTCTGTGCAACACATCCCATCGCGAAGAACAGACATGCCGTGGTTGAAACCTGCAGCCCAAGCGACTTAACACAAATCATTTTCCCCTTTTTGTTCCTGTTTCAATGCGACGCACCGTGAACCGAATCCCGCTCCTCTGTTGATTCTCTCTCATTCACCTGAAGTGTCGGGAGCGCGCTTCCATCGCTCATGGGCGAACTTGAACCAAGGGCCAGACCCTCTAACCCTCTCTCATTCCTGTCTGTATCCCAACTTAACCATACATTTTTCCAACTTTAATGAGCTCCAGATTACATTCCTTTCGTCAGCTCAGTTTATCACGACCAGAAATCTTTATTTCAACAAGTCACGTTTTAAAGGTCAGGACAATGGAATGAGTAAGCAACCGGTCTGTTCAGCAACATGCCTCCTTGATCTAGATTTAGTTTCAATATAACGTGATAGAGGGAAAATGTATTTGTAAGTCTCCTCAATGGAGAGACATCGTGTGGTGTGTTAAAATAAAGCATCTGAGTTCTGCTCCCCACATCTCAACAACTACTTTTTTTCAGACATGACAATGAATAATTAATTATTCAATGAAAAACATCATCCTGTCACTAATTCTCACAGATTATCTCATTTCTCACCTGATGTCTCTAAGAATTCTTAGTTTTTAGTTGTAGTAAAATGCATCCACAATGATTTTATTTCATACTGTTCTTTAGTTCATCAACAGATGGCGCCAGTGGATGAAACGCAGGAGCCATTTAAAAAAATAAAGCAAATAAAACGTGACTTCAACGTGGATTTTATTATCTTTTTTAACTAATTCAACACACAAATAAATCTTATAAGATGAGCCAGCATAAGTGATGACAATATTTTATAAGATCGCATATGAAAGTGAGTATATTTACTGTATGGCATTACTTGAATTTCTGTAAAAAGTGTATTTTTAAATTAGCGGTGGGTATAAAATAAGATACATACACATTATATCTGAGATAAGTGCCTTTGCTTCTTCTTTGAAAACTAGAAATGTACCTTTTAGACATTTATACTTAAAATACTTATCACTTGATCTTTGGGGAAAATGTCAAATTGTTTCAAGACTAAAAATAACTTTTGCTTAGACTATTTTATTTACATTTCTTTAAATGTTTTATTCTTAAATGATTTAACTGACATCAAAGTAAACATGATTATAAGTTAATATTATCTTAGAATGCATGACATTGCCCTGATATAATAATTCTTATAATTGCATTTTATGCACACTTTGCTGTGGTGCTCCTAAACTTAAAACTGTTGGTTTTTGTAAAAAAATATATTTAGTTCCATTAACAGCTGTACAGTAACTGCAAGTGTGAAGCTTTTTAAAATCACAGATGACAAATAAAAAATACAAGGATGGTGATCCTCAAATTTCCTTGTTGATGCCAAAGTATAACTTAATTTCTGTTAATGTTTGTGTAGGTTTTCATTCATCCAGGATGTCATCTTGAAAACAGGTTAATAAAAACAACTGGACTGCTGTGTTTTTCTTGAAGATGTTTCGCCTTTCATCCAAAAGGCTTCTTCAGTTCTGGAGTAAGGATTGGGAGTCGCAGGCTTATAAACTGTAACCAGAAAGACCCCATCCATTGGTAGCTCATCAGGGACCGTGACAATCCTTCAGTTCGTTCCCAAATAGAGTTGTAGCGTCTGATGACCCTACCAGATCCCTATCAAAGCCAGCTTGGTCTCTGTACTGATCACCTGCCTTGGGATGTGAGTTTCTGTGATACTGCCTGGGAAGACGAGTAAGGGCTGCGGTGTAGGTGTTCGAAAGATGAAATCTGAGGCCTCCTCCTCTGTTTAATGATGGCTTTTCATGTTTTACATAGATGGCTGCTTTCACTCCTCTCTCAAACCATCTATCTTCCCTGTCCAAAATGTGGACATTATTGTCCTTGAAAGAGTGTCCTTTGTTCTTCAGGTGCAGGTGTACTGCTGAATCCTGTCCTGATGTATTAGCTCTTCTGTGTTGTTCACAAAAGAAAGGCACAACACAGAAGAACCTGTTTTCAAGATGACATTTCTGTTAATGGTTTATAGCTTTAACTAACAAAGTGGGAAAAACTCTTTTATTGTGACAAACTGACAGGAACAAAATGCCAAATAACCACTTCAAAGCCTGTTTTTTGCTGAATTGTTTAGACACAACACTCTTATTTTCATCAATGATTAGTTTATTTTAGGTTGAGAAAAGCGTGATGGTTGAAAAATAAACCACAGCAATTCTTAAAACTGTCTGTTTTAAAACTGATTAGTAAGAAAAATATTTTAAGCATTAAAAAATTCCTTATAGATGAACCACTAGGAATAAATGAAAGAAACAGTAAGGATTTTGTTTTTACTTTCCTACTTAGATATTTTGAAAAATCCCACCATTTGTGATGAGTGTCATAGTTTGGTGATATTATTTTAGTCAGAAAACTGTTGGTGAATGGTTTAGTGTCATCACTGACCCTAGAGGCCTTCCAGGCCTCCAAGCTTCAAGTGCAATCAATATGCATTTTATTTACATCATAATAATTCACTATCTTTCAAAAAAATTGAGACACTGGGTTATCCTCAAGTGATTCAGTGACAGTTATTTGTCAAAAATCCTGTTTGGATTTGGCAGCTGTTGGAGGAAGTTGTTACATTCAAGAACTAAGTAAAAAAATAGCTTACAGCTAAATGCAGTAGAAACCAGTTGTTTCTCCGTAAAACGTTTAAAGAAGTGCTAGCCTGCTATGCTGAGATGTGTTTTTACTGTTTAATCACAGTTTTGACATTTTTACCTCCCCAATATGGCGGCCTCAATGACGTGCCAAGCTGCTCTGATGCTATGCGACATGCTGAAAGGAATAACTACCAGAATCACTGTAAGGGGGGTGTTTTGTAGTTTCGTGTTTGTAACTACAGTTTTTGTAGAGGAAAATCGGCCATTCTGAAATATTCATGCACTACGTTCCTGCTCCCAAATTTCTCAGTCTCAGTAAAATCCTTTTTTTTTTTCAAGTGACCCATCAAGTCAGATTCTCTGTTTCTGGTCGGACAGACGAAGGAACGGAAACTAAACAGCCACGTAGTACGAAGCTGGCAGAAAAGGTAAGCGTTTAATATTTGTTTAACATTTATGCTACATTGTCATCTTATAATTTACACGTTTGTGTAGTAATATACTTTTGCGACAGTTAATAATTGGTCTAATGGCTTAAATATATATTTTAAATCACTTTCAATTCCGCTTTTTCATTTTGGCTAACAAGTTAGCTGTTTTAGCTTTCCGTCAAAACACAGCTAGCTGTTTTATTAGCATCGCCATCTAGTTTTGGCCACCTGAATTCTTGTCTGTCATCTTATACTGTCTGGTTATCTCACCTAGCTAGAATTAATCGTCAACCTGTACAATGTCAGTGTAAGATACTCATGTTCACATTTAATTACCTTTTAGTTTTGACTGCGGGGTTTCGCCAGAACCGCAGTGTAAAAAGTAATTTACTAACAACCTTCATAGAGAGGTTACCAGAGTGACAGGTTGGAGTGATGTGCCACGACACACGGGGGCATCACTGTTTTTCACCGCTGTCACTGTATTTCAGCTTAGAATCATTCAAGTGTTTGTCGAGGCTTGTCGTAACTGCACGTTTACAAAAATCAGTTTTAAGCTGCACTGGACACAATCCACTCAACTGTTCAGTCACATTGTTGGCACCTGACTGGTTCAGTCTTGTCACATAACATAATCATAGTCACCTTTGTTACAGACCAGTTACAAGGTTTTCTTCACATATAGTTTAGACTAGACTGTTAAAAACATCAGTTAGTAGTCTGATCCATCCACACAGACACATTATACAAGGTAACTCATGATAATTTCGAGCAAAACCCTCATCCAGATAAACATGACAATTCTAATTTCAAGCAGGAAATTATATTAATAATTTTCCTATTCAGCTCACTTTGACTCTTGGTAAATATTTTTTTTTCAAAACGCACCTATGATATAATCTGAGATTGCCAATGATGTGGACTGATTTTGACCATTTCCTTTGCTCAGGGATTGGGATTTAAATGTACAACATGCCCATGTAGGCTACCTTCTCACAAGATGGATTCATAAGAAGTTCTTAGCCAACAAAACACCAACAGTACTGTGACTGTCACTGTTCCTAATGGAAGTTGATACCGGCCAATCAGAGGCAGTTCAGATGGAGACCAGCGCTTCTCAAAATGATCAGGTTATAAAATGCAAAGAGGATGAAGTCTCCACTCCAGAATGTGACACACCTTTAAAACCAGGGCTGGAGAACACACAAAAAACAAAAGATGTTCAGAATGGTGAGTGTCAGTTTTACACAAAACACCCAAATATAAGCTATCGAGCACAAAACATGTACATTTACAGTATATTTCTTTGGAGCCATGGTTTTATGCCTAAAGAATTTTTATGAACTTTCACTATTAAATCCAATTTCACAAAAATCTGTTTAATATAAAAGTCTGAAAATTTAAGCTTTGCTCATCTGCATTGTCAGTACTTTGTAGGTTGGATCAGCTTCGACAGCAGCTTTTGTCTTGTGTGTGTGACATTTTTTCCAGCAGACCACTTTCCCCAGAAAGAAAACATGTTTAAAAGCCTTTTTCGATCAAACGTTTATTTAACAGATAATTGCTAATTTTCAGAAGTAGATATAGCCAGTAGATTTTCAGGGCTTGAAAATGGTGAGTGCAGGTGAAAACATGTTTTGGTTGTCAGGTATTGTGTGTGAATGTTGCCAGTTCTCTCTCTTCTCTCAATAAATCCAGAGTCGTCGAGCCAGTTTATCAAGACAATCACATTCATCACATTCACAACATCCATAAGTGCACAAGGACTTATCAGGACTGATTATCACCTTCCATGGAACCGTGTTAACATTTCAAACCATGTTTGTTTTTATAAACACGTCAAGCCCAAAACTGAGTGAAATTGGAAGTTGGATGGGTTACATAAATGCTTAGAAGAAATGAGTTATAAGACTTGTAGATACGCCATCAGTCTACAACTCAGTGCATGCCAGATTTTTTGGAGAAACTGTGGGGGATGGCTTCTTTGAGCGAGATGTCTAATACAGCCATTAACAGTACAAGAGATGAAGTGAGGAGGAGCCACAAGTATGGGAAATCCAGAGAATTGAAAAAAAATATCCCCAAAAAAATGACAGAACTCTTGGAAGCAGGATGTACTCTGTAGCAGTTTCCAAAGTGTAATCTCATAACAGATTGAAGAAAGCGAAACAGTTGAACCACCTGGTGATGTCAGTGATTTGATAGAAACGTACAAGGTGTCTGTAACTGCTTGATCTGGATCGTAGACTCGTGCTGGATGTAACATCTTTTAGTATTTGATTACTTTCCTTTGTGGTGTGAACATGTTAGCCTTTAAAGCTTCTTATCAGGACAGGCTCACCTCTTAATGGGGAACAGAATAATGATCTAACATCACTGGAACCTAAACTGTCTGATCTTGGCTTTGACTTTTCTCATTTGATCTCCTTTAGGCCCTCGTGCTTCAGAAATGATGCCTAATGGAAACGGACTAGCAGACGGATTCTGTGTTGTAGGTGACACCCTCATAAATGGGTCCCTGTCTCCAGCAGCTCCTCTGCAGATCACCAGCTCCCCCATCAACACACAGACCCAAGAGTCGTCCCCAGGTGTGGCTCCTTATCCACCCACGGTGATAGAGAAGTCTGAGGGGGCTCATGCTGAGGTCACGATTCACAGGGGTGATGCTTTGCAGTCGCTCAAACTCAGTATGCCTATGCAGGAGACTGAATTGTGTAAGCAAATAATGATGTGGAGTGAATGCCCCCTCTGTATTTCTTTATATCCTAACTTTATTTTTTTGTGGAGTGTTTTGGTTTTTGGCTTGTTTATCCATCTTTTTAACTTTGGCTGTGTATTATCTAAACAAAAAGATTCTGTGGGACTCTCCTTTAGTTATATTAGTCCTCCGTCTTTTTGAAACTCCCACGAAACAGTTGATTTCTTGATTAGTTTTGTGTGTGGGTTTTTCATTTCAAACTTTGTGTGGGTTATCGACTGTGTTTTGGAACTAATCCCTGTGTTGTATTAACAGTTTGGTGGCATTTTAGAGTTGAATACAGTTAATGTAGGTTGTTTTTATTGAATGTACTATTTTAAATCATGACTGCCTGGTTATTTGGTTTGCTTTAACATTATACCTGCTATAAAGAATGTCTATCACCACAGCTAAATCTCTGAATCTCTTTTAGAAGACTTTTTTCTTGGAGAGAGAGTTCTCTTTTTTTTTAACTGGTTGTTTCAGAGATCAGTTCAAGCAGCATTGTCCATCACCATCTGTAACAAACATTTACATTAAATCACCAGCAGCTTAGCTCCAGGTTTGTCTTGTTTTTTCAGGTATTTAACTAGATCTCATATAAATGTTTTTAAATTCCTTTTTCCAGCCAATCAGAAACCTTCGCTGGAAATGGAAAATGAAGAAAAGATTCGCCTGGAGGCTCGGCGACGTCTGGAGGAGCAGCTGAAACAGTACAGGGTGCAGAGACATAAGGAGAGGGTGAGTGAACTCAGTCCCTGTCAGATTATAGATGACCTCACTCTTATTATTTTAACATTTTTTATTTTCTTGCATGATCCACTTTTGTTAATTCTGATGGGACTTCTGGAAGATCTTAATTTTGATACAGTGGTCGACAGTTATATGCACGACCTCGGTGCTCAGCAGTTTTGTGTATATAAGCGTTGTGTGCATTTATCTGTTGGTGGTCATTTGGACTGTAAACACGGGTAGCAGTGTTCGGTATTAATAACAGATATTTGGAAATGATGCAATAATGCAATTACACTATATTAGGAGAATAAAACTCTCATACAGATCGAGTTATACTTGTAGAGCCAATGTAACGCTGGTAAGAGATGCGCCAGATACGCACACGCATGGACGCCACGGTAACGACACAGATTCTGTTACAGTTAATAACAACAGAACAGTTTTCTATATCGGATATTAAGAATTCATGATCATGCAATATAAACTAGAACAAATGTTACATGTGACACTATTTCACACTGAAGAAGTCTGTGATAATTATTTTTTGGGGACCGTCTAAGAGCTTCAGCCAGACACGCATGCGTAAATGCCTGAGCAGTCTAGTTCCACACACCTAACAGCGAGAGTGTGTCTAAGAACACCAGCGGAGGTGTACAGTCAAGTAACTAGTGAGAAACAACGAGATTTAATGAGATGCATGTACGATACCTCCAAATGTTTTGTGCATATAACCGTCGGTGCTGTGTATATGAGCGTATGGATTTTCTATGACACAGGAATGTGCCCAGCAGTTTTGTGCATATCGATCACTGTACCATCATTGTTCTTGTAGTATGATGTCATTTTAATAAAAAGGTGATAATTTAAAATATTAACAATTACATTTTATTGTCCCCAGTCTCATCGCACTACATCTAAAAACAGGCCTTCTAGTACTCTGGATCCAGAACTCATGCTCCATCCTGAGGCACTACCACGGGCTAATGCCGTTGCCATGACCAAGGAGTATTCTTTCCTCAGGACCAGTGTTCCCCGTGGCCCTAAACTGGGAAGCCTGGGAATTCCACCCTCCAAGGAGAAGAAGTCAAGATCCCCTCGCCCCAGTAAAATTCACTCTTTAGCTGACTACAAGTCTCCTGAGAGTGATGGTGGAGGAGGTGGAGGTGGCCTCATAACAGCGGATAACACCACGGGCTCCCTCCAGTCCACCATTATCTCTGTGTCCACACTATCTGAAGTCAGCGACAACATGTCTGAAATTGACGGCAGTGAATCGGGAGTGAGGCAGGGGAATGACGGCAATGACAGTGACAGCTCTTCTTACAGCAGTGTGTCGACCCGGGGAACGTACGGTATGCTCTCTGCTGCAGTGGAAAGGCAGCAAGGGCCCTACAATGTGGAAGGAAAAGAGATTGCTCCTGAAGCAATGGGACAGTTCCCATCTTTACAAGAGGTTCTTCAGGCAGCAAGTGAAGAGCAGCACCTGCTGGAACTGGAACAGGAAGGAGATGGGACTGCAGAACCTCGCAGCCGCAGGGACAGCTTCTCCAGCAGGTATTTTACTACTTTCACTGAACTTACATATAATATAGATGCTGAACTTGTCAGCTAATCTTTCATTTGCATTTAGTGTTTCTTTGGAGAGTTCGGTGATGGGACATGATGAAATGCTCCAGGTGCTGAAAGAGAAAATGAGACTGGAAGGTCAGCTGGAGTCATTGTCATCAGAGGCCAGCCAGGTATTATAACAAGGATATTTTTTTGTTTGTTTGTACACAGAGCACCAACAAATACACATTCAGTTTACAGAGAATTTAAATTGTCTCTCAAAATGCTTGAAATCAGTAGGCTGTGCAATAGACAGTTTATTAAAAAAATCAGTCACAATAAGCTACAAACAAACAAAATACTTTCTGTGTAGAACAGCAGTAAAATGGTGTCCAGGGTTTTGTGCATTTTCTGTGGACAGGTGAAATCAGCAGGCTAAAACGTTGTTGTCTCTAACTTTAGTTCAGAATTTGTAATTAGTTTAGTCATTATCTTCTGTATTACTTTGTCATAATCTTTTTAAAATATTTATGGTAGCAAAATTTTAGTAAGATTTAAGGTCTAATTCCATTATATCCTGACTGTAAACTTGAAAAATAACTTCTTTCTTATGGCAAAATAAATCTACATCTGAATGGTTTGGTTTGGAACATATTGTTATTGATATTGGAGTTGGATTTTTAGGGTCTGTTTGATGGCTGATACACAAGCACTGGACACCCCAGGCCACCTGGGTAAGATGCTCTAATCACAAGTACTTTTCTGCAGGCTCTTAAGGAGAAGACGGAGCTTCAGGCCCAGCTTGCCACAGTGAATGCTCAACTGCAAGCTAAAAAAGAGGAGGCTCAAGTCAGCCAGGAGAAGCAAAGTGCTCTCACTACAGAGGTTGGCACACTGCGACAAAACTGCAGCCAGCTAGAGAAGTCCATGGTGGAGCTCCAGAGCAGCCTGGAGAGCAAGAATGCCAGTTTGACTTCTCTAAGCAATGACCTGAAGGTTTCTGAAGACCAATACAACAGACTGATGGTGAAAGTGGAAGACCTTCAAAACAACGTAACATCCAGGGACAACATGGGTAAGTATTGGATATTCTTAAAGTTGAGAGTGTATAGTTGCATATTCCATGTTTAAAATTGGATGTTTTGGTCCTTCTCATTTGCAGTTCAGGAGATGCGCCAGCAGATGAGTGACCTTCAGAGTCAGCTTCAACAAGTGCAGCTGGAGCGCAGCACGCTACAGAGCCGACTAAAGACTTCTCAGGCTGAGATCGACTCACTCCAACAGGTCAGGCAGTGGTACCAGCAGCAACTAGCTTTGGCTCAGGAGGCAAGAGTGCGATTGCAAAGTGAAATGGCTAACATACAGGTGAGAATGAAACCTATTCAGTGTTGATATCCAACGAACAACAAACAAAGACATCATAAGTGACAAGAGTCACCTTGGTTTTTCTTTCAAAGGCTGGACAGATGAATCAGATTGGTGTTATGGAACATTTGAAGTTGGAAAATGTGACACTTTCTCATCAACTCACTGAGACGCAACATCGCTCCATCAAAGATAAAGAGCGGATTGCTGTACAGCTACAGAGCATTGAGGTAGATTATCGTCCTTTTGCCATTATAAAGTTTGTATTATCTAAAGCGCACAAAACCTAATTTTAAAACTGTTGTGTCACAATGCTCATCTGCTTAAACATCTTGACTTTTCCTGTCTGTGATGTAGGCAGACATGCTGACTCAAGAGGCTGCTTATAAGCAGATTCAAGATGCAAAAACTATGGTGGAGGATGACCTGCAGCATAAACTGGAGGAGTTTGAAGAAGAGCGAGAGCGTTTAATTAGACTAGCGAACACAGCCACAACCCTAGAAAGGGAATTAGAGCAGGTAACATTTCCATGTTGATCAGTAATGTTTCTTCTTCTGCAGTTAACAGATATTAAGCTGTTCACTAAACTTTTTGTCACCCCTCTCCTTTTAGGTAAAGTTGACCCTTTCACAAAAGGATTTGCAGCTGCAATCACTTCAGAAAGAACATCTGGAGTTGATGCGCCAGCTGACAACAACTCAGGAGAACCTACACACCAAAGAACAGACCATCAACCAGCTGGAGGCCAGGTACCTGGAGCTTGAGGCCCAGCTAGCTGAGCTGCAGGCAGAAAGCAGCACCAAGGATGACAACATACAGTATCTCCAGAATGAGAAAATTGTCCTGGAGGTTGCACTCCAGGCAGCCCGTGCTGACAAGAGCCAACTTGACGAAGGTGCTGAGCGTCTGGGAGAGGATGTGCTGGTGGCGTCTGATGTGTTGGATCAGCTCAGACAGGAGGTTCAGGTCAAAGCCAGTCAGGTATGAGACTTTAGAGACTAAAGTGTTAGAATAACTCAGTGATGGCTTATCTTGAGACTTATGGGAACACATGATCTTAGGTCTTGTATGAAACCATTAGTCTATTAAAAGTTCAACTCAAGTTTAAAAGGCATTTTGAATCATTTTATTTGGATTAACGTTTTAAAACTGTTCTGCAATTGTTTGCTCCATTTCAGATTGAGACTCTACAACAAGAAAATAATTTGCTGAAGAAACAAACTCAAAAACTAAAGGAGCAGTTCCAGCAACAAAAGGTGAGCCACTGCTCTTTTTCTTACTTGATTTTATATTTATCTCTCTCATTAACTAATTTAGTAAAATTCAGGGGAAAAGGTGGCTTTAAAAAATAGAGGTACATTTAGAGACTTGTCAAAAACCTCCCGGCTGGTTAATGCTGATGTTGTGGGAGGATGTATTTAAATGCCAAATGGCTGTCATTTCTAAAGAATGCCCACAAAGCTGACTGACACATCTCGTGAGTGGTTACTTCATCACTTTGACAAGCTGCCATAAAGAGGGTAGGGTTATTTGATGGGATGACAGAGATGTTGCCATGTATTGTATCTTTTTTGTGGCTTTTGTAAAATCTATAAAAAATTACCATTCATCTTTGTCCACTGAATTACTTCTAGTTGTGAGCAATTTGTGAAACTGCCGTGTCTTTCTTTTTACTGCATCTAAAGAAACTTTATAAACTGAAAGTCAGTCATGAGTCACATACTTGAACATGACTGAGTAATCATCCATGAAATATGTACAGGCTACAGGGAAGCAAATGCTGCCATCTGTGTGCATTTTGTTGGGAAAGAAGTAAGCTGGATGTTTTCAATTTACCAGTTATTATTTCTCTAAACTGAACTCCATTTTTAATGCTTTATAATTGTTCTGCAGTTTAACTCATTCAGTGCCAGCCATTTTCAGATTTCATAACCCCCTCAGTGCCAGAGATATTTAGCATTTTTACTGATTTTTGAAAGCCCACAGAATATTTTCTCCTACGACTATGTGAATTCTGAAACCACGATCAATAAGATTAGTCTTTCTTCTTTCAGCAGCAAAAAAAATGTTTCTAACTTTTTCTGTTATTTAGTAATCTGCAATACAAAAGAGCAACTTTTATGAAAATTAACATGTTTCAGGACTAAAAGCTGAGAAAGAGTGTTTTATGTAAAGAGGTTTTTCAAGTAGATCAGTGACTTTGATGTAAATATTTCATGTTTCAATGATTCATGCAACATCAGAACTATGTTTTACTACTATGAAAGTTAAAAAACAACAGTAAAAAAGTACTTTTGATAGTTTATTTTATGTCTAAAAAGAGTCATTTATTGACAATTTCAACATTTGAATAAAATATAAGAAAAAAGCAGCAGATTTATGATTCAGATTCTCTGTGTGTGTACGTGTGTGCACGCATATGCACGCATATGCACGCGTGTGTACATAGTCAGTTTGTTACCCCCCCAACCGCCATTCCTTTGTTTATGAACACTTACCGTGTGTTTTATGTGGTGAATCCTTCTTTATTTTGGTCCCTGCTGCCTTAGAAGATCCTAACAGCAGATACTAATCGGATAAATCCACCTCAGCTTCACTAGAATCGCCAGAAGAACCTAAACGTCAGGCTGAAGACATTACAGGTCCGAAAATGATGAGCTGGACCAAAAACCGTGCCACCTTCAACACAATATCCATTCCCGGTAGATTCGACTGTCACGCTGGAGGGATTTTATCCATGTAATAAACTCCACCACCTTCTCAATTCCATAAATTTTATACTAGTTTGTAATAACTCTGAACAACGAGATCGCGGCACAGCCGTTTCACAGACTCTGAATCTATTCACCGTCTGTCTCATCCTGAGTGTCTGGCTCCTCCCCCGATCCACATGAATTATAACAAGGTAAATAATAAGTGATCTCACCCAGAGAAGTGCACCACTGCCCCCTCCTGGATCATATGACTAAATACAGCTGGTAACGAGTTCAAATTCAGCAAGCAGCTGCCCCAGAATGCTTTGCGGGATTTAAGCCAGTAAAAGGTGTAGAGACGTCAAGACGTCAATGGCACTGAGATTTCGGATTTAGTTTGACGTCTATAGACGTCAATGGCACTGAATGAGTTAATATATATTTTTAACTGCACCATCGTGCAGTTTCAGTTCATTTGAATTATTATTGTATATTTTTAAGACTCCACACAAAGATAAAAACAACTTTCTGTATTACAGTTTTCTGTGATGATTTTTTGTAAAAATCAACTTCAAAGCAGGAACTTCAAGTAGGGACTTTATTTTCTGTATAACACTGAGGTTTTTAAAGAACATGTGGAATTCAAATCATATTCACATTTATTGTATTTTATGCTATATGTTGCATTTTTCTTTGTCTAGGCAATTGTTAGAGTTTTGTGTAAACTGTTCAACGATGTTGTTTTTAAAGGTGATGGTGGAGGCCTACCGTCGGGATTCCAGCTCTAAAGAGCAGTTGATTAGTGAGCTCAAATCCACCAAAAAGCGACTTGTAGTGGAGGTTAAGGAGCTGAAGCAGGAGCTGCTGGGTGTTCAGGGGGAGAAGCAGAAGGCAGAGCTGGAGCAGGCCCGGTTACAGAAGGAGGTAGCAAGAGTTCAAGAACAAATGAGTAACATGGAAGTCCATCTGCAAGCCATTCAGACAGAAAGAGATCAGCTAGAAACCCAAATACAGGTACTGTAGTCTGCCTGTTGAATACCAAATGTTATGCCAAGTGATTTGATAATAAAAGTAAAGTTGTCAAGAAGTTTTTTTTGTTTTTCAGTTTTTTGTTTTTTTATGGGGAATATTTGGTTTCTCTCCTTACAGTCTCTCCAGTTCGATCAGAGCCAACTAGCTGCAGTGAGTCAAGAAAATGAGGGCCTGAGAAAACAAGTCGAGCAAATGGAAGCTGAAGCCAAAAAGTGAGTCATATGCTGCTTAAAGATTTGTCATTTGATTTATAAATACTATGCTTATACAATGTCTGAGCTTCTCATAGAATTCTGAGAAAGTGTGATTTAGAAAAATACATGCATGGCAATCTTTGTGTGTATTTTTTTGTACATTTTTTGTCTAAGCTAGCACATAAACATCTTGTGACCACATTTTTGGCTGTTAGAACATCCGGTTTCTTATGTGCATCAAAATAGGGCCATCTCAGAGCAGAAGGTCCGCGTAAAGAGGCTGGGGACAGATTTGACCAGTGCTCAGAAGGAGATGAAAGCCAAACACAAAGCCTACGAGAATGCTGTCGGCATTTTAAGCAGAAGGCTTCAGGAGGCTCTGACTGATAAAGAGACAGCAGAGGCTGAACTGGTCAAACTCAGGGCCCAGGTATCAGATGGAGGAAACAGCCAGATGTTGCAGGTAACATGTAGACATGCAAAAACGCCACAATTCTTGCATTAATTAATTATTTCACATACTTATGATACGAGTTCTTTTACACTGGAGTGAGTTATTTAAGTTATTAAGTTAAAGGATGTGGCACTTATTTTAAGTGAAAATTTAACGATATTTAGTATTTCTGATAACTGTAGCTGTCAGAAACCTGCAAAATTAGAACACACTTCTATCTGTCATGCAGAAAAAAATTGAGGCCCTTCAAGCTGAGCTTCAGGCTGTGACTAACAGCAAGACTATGCTAGAAAAAGAGCTGCAGGAAGTGATCACACTCACCTCCACAGAGCTGGAAGAATACCAGGAAAAGGTGCTGGAGCTTGAGGATGAGGTAAAATATTCGAATGTTTGTGTTGCTTTAGATTCAAGTTTTTGTGACAGTTAGTTTTCTTGAATCCCTCATTTCATGATGTGGATTGTTTTTACAGCTTCAGGAGTCACGATGTTTCAAGAAGCGCATCAGAAAGTTAGAAGATGCTAATAAGAAGTTAGCTCTTGAGCTGGAGCATGAAAAAGGAAAATTGGCAGGATTAGCACAGTCCCACAATGCACTGCGGGAGCACTCCAACATTTTGGAATCTGCCTTAGCAAAGAGGGAGGCAGATCTTGTCCAGCTCAACTTGCAGGTCAAAAGCTGTCTGCATCTCTGAGTATTATTTTTGTCTAAATATTAAAAAATGTTGTTAACATTTTTTTACACATCTTTGTTATAAATGTTGATGTTTTTTGTCTTTTCTTCAGGTTCATGCAGTTCTTAAGCGTAAAGAGGAGGAGGACCAGCAAATGAAGCAGTTAGTTCAAACTCTTCAGCTTGCTTTGGAGAAAGAGAAGACCAAAGTCAAGGACCTGAAAGAACAGGTAGAAGCTTTATTTTGGGTTTATGTGACCACACAAAAAAATTTGTCTGAAAAAACTCCACTATTTTTCAGAAAAGCTGCAACACGGCTCAGAATTTAAGTAGATATTTAACTCGTTTTAATTATACAAGTCTCAATAAAAAAAAACCCATAAAACTTAATTATGATTGTCCAGTTTACTTGTCTTGTCTTTTTTCATCAGATTTGGGGTGCTGTACTACTGTACTTGTCTTGTAGGTTGTAATTATTCAACATGTCCTCTAGGTGGCAGCAGCAAAGGCTGAGGCAGCCCACAACAGGAGGCACTACAGGGCAGCCATGCTGGAACTGTCAGAGGTCAAGAAGGACCTGCAGGCCAAAGAGGACCTTATTAAAGCTCTGCAGAGTGAAGCCCTGAAACTACAGTATGTCTGACTTATGATTAGGATAAGCTTGGGCTTATCTGGGGATACTGGGGAGGGAGATCGCCCCTCGATCGGAAGACCGGGATTCGATCCTGAGTCCTGGCAGAGGTTATGTGTCGAAGAATCGTTGGGCAAGATACTGAACTCTGAAACTGCTCCCCGGGCACCATACAAAATGGCTGCCCTCTGCTCCCTCACAGATGACAATGGGTTAAATGCAGAGACATAATTTCACCATGATGGATCAATAAAGTATAAATTATTATTATTATACTCTACAGGGCTCAGGATGACCAGCGCACTCAGGATGTTTCCAGGTTTCAACAGGAGCTTGCTGAGGCTCATGGCCAGCTCCAGATCCTCCAGAAACATCTTGATGAAGAACTAGCTAAGCAGCCACTCACAAACCAAGAGGTACAGACAGGGTCTAAAATTCCTGGTTCGGGTGTTTCTTATGAATCATAGCTGTAGACATTCCGGGGTGCTAATAAAAATATATTTGTGTTTGCATTATTCTTTAAATGTATAGTTTATATCAATCAGGTGTCATTTTATCTGTCGTAATAATTTAGTTGCACAACCTTTTAGTTTTTCAAAATTGGTTTTATGTTTTAGACTCATAATTTATTGTAGATCAGATATCACAGTGCCGTTTCTGTCTAACACTGTCTGCTGACTCAGGTTGAAGACCTGAAGTGGGAAGTTGAGCAGAAGCAGAGGGAGATTGAGGCTCAGAAGCAGCAGCTGGAGATGATGGAACAGTGCCACCACAGGGAGATGGACAACTTACAGATAGCTCTGCAGGCAAGTTTTTACTGTGCTCTTAAATATGGGCATAAAGCCATGAGGTATAATTTACTATGTGACTCATTGTTAAAAAGAAATGAAGCTGTTCTTGCACAGTGTCATTGATGACTGATGACAAAAATAAACTTCTCTGATCAGAACATCAAGGTGGAGCTGGAATCAGTGCAGGAAGAGCTGAGCAGCTCCAGAAAGGACAAGTTTATGTTGCAAGCCAAAGTGGGTGAACTGAGAAACAGCATGAAGACAGTCCTGCTGCAGAACCAGCAGCTCAAACAGGACCTCAAACAGAATCGACTTAGGAGGGTAAAGCATATATTTGTTTGGATGTTGCTGTTTTCAGGATCACCTGTTTGCATGACTGATCCTTTTCCTGTAATTATGTTGGAGCAGCAGCTCATGGAGTTGAAGAGTGAGGGGAACCCATCAAACCCTGTGACACCAGTTAAGATCCCAGACTGCCCAGTGCCCGCTTCACTGTTAGACGAGCTGCTGAAACCATCAACTTCTGTCAACAAGGAACCTCTCAACAACCTGCACAACTGTCTTCGGCAGCTTAAGTACGCTTATTGTTTCATCTGAATGTTTTAAATCAAACACATAAATTGCTATCAACAACCTTCAGACTTTTTGTTCTGTGGTTTTAATGTTTGAGAATGTGTTTTTCATTCAGGGAGGAGATGGACAGCCTTCAGAAGCAGATGGAGGAACACACAGTAACTGTACATGAATCAATGAACTCATGGACAAGTACGACAGAGGGACTGGCTCAGCTGGGGCTCCAAAACCTCTCCAAATCAGCAGCAGTGGTAAACAACATTGTGGTGGAAAACAACGATGAATCAGAACAACAATCATAACTAAGGAACTAATCTCAGGCCGGAAAAGGAAAAGTGGAGTTTTATCCACGAAGGCACCTTGAAGCCCCATATTTCTTTATTTTTTTTCTTAACAACTAGCAGCCAACATTTGGTGTTTTCTCATCAGCACAAAGGTTATTTTACAGAGTAATACTTTATACACCATAGCTTTATTTTTTGCTTGTATATTTGTTTGTATTTATGTTGAACTTTTGTCACATTTATTTATTAGAAATTAAGAAATTACATTTAATTTGACATCCTCTCCAAAAAAATTCCTCATCTTTGGTTATGCAATTAGAAATCTAAATATGGTGTAGAAGTTAGGATTAATTTATCATCCATTCAGTTTATCTCTAAAGTCTAAAAAGGTCCCCCTCCTCATGACAGTGGCCCAGATGTTACTAACTGATGACTGTTGTTGTTTTGAAACATGTTTTTGATGACAACTACAGCTGGTTCTTCCTTTTCCTTGCTTGTTTACTTATGGTATCTCCCAATTATTATTTTACCAAAATGGGCAGGTATCTATACGGTTTCTAAAAAGTTGTGATGAAGCTGTATTACTTCTGTTCATGAAGTCATGCACAGTTATGCATAAATACTTTGGATTGTCTCCTGTTAAAATGAAGTGTTTGTTAAAATGTTATGTCATATCATCTGGGGTTGTAAAATGTAATCACATTTACATTTGTCTAGCATGGACATTTGTACGCAAAAAAGCCTTAAAGCAATCTTTAATATGCTGTCAAGGACTATGTTGGTTTGAATGAGTGTTTTTCTTCCAAGGGTGTGTTCAAGTTATGTAATGTTGTATTGTGGGAAAGTCCTTACTGAAGAACTGTTTATTCTAAGTAAAACTCATGAAGTGACATTGCACACTAGATGATTTAAACTGAACTGACTGACAAGCTGTAAAATGAAACAAAAAACTACAAATTAACAGGAGTGCAATGTGTGTTTATTTGTTGTTGTTACATTTGGTACTTACTGTATTTACAAAAATAGATCCATTGAACACCAAATGATGTTGATTGTTTCTGGGGTTATGATATTGTGTTAAATTGTTTTCAGGGGTTAATATATAAATACATGTCTTTTTTGTATAATTGTAAATTGATCATAATTGTATGATAGCTCAAAGAGTGAAACACGGGATGTTAAATGCAAAAGAGATGTCATAAACCTGCTACAGCTCCAGATAAGTTGGAGTGCATAATATTGGATGGTATATTTCTGCATGCAACTGTGCTGCAGCCCTTGTGATCCTAAATTGTTGTTTTTTTTTTTTTTTTTGTTTTATGCCCTACACCATTATATGTTTGTGGATTTTCAAAGGGGCAATAAATATGAAAATGATTTAAGAATCACATCAAATGAATTCAGTGTTCAAACTGCTTTGGGGCTGCATCTATACATTTGACCTAGTTGTATTTCCTCTCTTTTCCAATAATTTTAATTATTTCATTCCTGTTGGGACAGTTATGTGGGGAGATGTAATTTAATTTAATAAAACTGCACTTTCGGTCTATATTTGTATTTATTTGCCATTTTCTGAAGTGCATGATTTTTTTTCCCTCATTTCTTTTCAGGCAGTACATTAGACAAACCGGGTCCTCGGTCAGCATTTTGAAACAGTCGCGGCGAGAACATCACTAGCATTAGCAGCCGGGGACAGGTATGTGAACATGTTTTAATAAATGTTTTTCCAATTAGCCATGAACAATTTTTAACATGCACATCTGTTGCTGCTTGTATATCAAACACACATAGTTTGTGATTTGTCATTGTTTGTTCTGCGTGTGTGATTTGTGTAACCCGCTTGTCATGCTAAATGGCTAATGGACAAACGGAATACATGTAACAGTTAATGTGACATTAGATTTTGTTCCTTCGGTTTTTGACGGGTAACATTTTATACAGCTAATGTTTGCGTGAGTTCTCATTTGTTTGATTGCCATTTCCCTGAATTCATCACGTCTGTCGTTTAATTGCATGATGCTGCGTTCACTACCCGCTGAAACTTTGTTCATATTCAAACTTATTTTTACCAACCCATTTAGGCTACATGTCAACTTTAGATTTTTTTGTCAATAAAGTATGTGTCTAACTCACGGTTCTGTTAAGTGTAGGGTTTTTTGAGTCTTGTTATCATTTGCTTTGTGATTTTAGAGTAAACGTGATAATTAACTTTGTCGTCACCTTCAATTCGGCTGTTTATGCATTTTTCGACAGTTATTGAACGCATCATGTGCCCTCCCTCGAAACTGAGTATGCGCAGAACATGTTGTAAACAATGAGACTATTCCAGACCGTCTTTAGCATTGTGTCTCTCCAAGTTTATCTGGTCAAAACTAAACAGTTTACCAGGTTCGTAACTCCTTAGCGACATGTGCATCGGTAAGTGAATGAACACGTGTACATGTCATCATGCACATGCTTATTTTACCATGACCACGTATCAGATTTGTTACGGTGTGAAAACCCATCTCGAATGACACTCTTGGGCGTGACAGCATGCGGATAAAAACACTGATATTATTAAAATATGTCCACCTTGCTAAAGATTTTTATTCCTCAGCATTTGTGTTAAAATGTTTTTGTCATAGTCAAAACAATAAGCTCGAAGTCGTTTCCGTGTTGTTAGCAAAACCCCGGCTTTTCGAGCTTGACTGTTACGATTAAGCTAACCAACAAAGACTGATCCAACTTCTGTCTTTGCTTCATAATGCATTATTTGTATTCATATTTGTAACAAAAAGCCAACATGGAAACACAAATACACAACTATCAACGATGTGTTTTATTTATCTTTTTCAACCGTTTAAAGGCAGCTCTTTGTTAGCCTGGACATTTTTCTGAATGCTGCTCGGTGTTTGAGGGAAGTAATCTGAAGTACTGTGTATTTCACTTTGGGATTTCCCACTTTTAACCAGTATTTATTGTATGTGTAAGTATCAAAATGTAGTGTACGTTAATTTTTTACCTGTTACGGTGTGAAGAAATGTAATGTTTATGTAAAATCGCATTTGAGACTATTTTAGAACAAGTAGCGACACATGCATTAAGTCTTAATTGTTTATTCATTAACCTCGGTTCTTATTAGATGTAATTTCTCTTACATATTGTTTGATTGATGAATCATAATTGCTTAAGTGTGGGTATGTTACAGAGAGCTGAAGCATGGAAGCAGTTCTGGACAGACTGAGGGGACTAAGTGCTGCTGAGCTGTCTGAGGAGTTTGTTCGAGCAGATCTTAAGTGCGGCCCCATCACGTCTACCACTCGAGCCACCTATGAGAGGAAGTTAGCTCGCGTCCTGGCTAAACAAGAGGGCATTGCCACTGAAACGGACAGCAACCATTCAGCACCGAGCCCAGAAACTGCATCCAGTCACTCTGAACTCGTGTCAGGTTCCACCTTAACAGTTGCCTCCAAGTCTGCTGCTGCAAGCAGTGCTTCATCTGAAAATAATGGTGAAGAAATGGACTTTGGGTATGCTGTGGGTCTAAACCCACCAGAGGAAGAGGAGATCTCAAAAAGGTCAAATTGTAACAGCTCCACTGACTGCAGTGACTCTCAGTCCAAATCAGAAACCCCCTCAAAGCCAGTACAAGCATCCCCAACCTTTTATTATGGAGTATGTCCACTGTGGGAAGATGTCTTGGCAAGAAACGGTAAGAGAAACTCACAAAACAACTTTTAAATGACTCTAACATTTTATTCCAATGGATTTACAATTAATTTTACAATTTTCTTAACGTCACACCAGTGACTTATGATGATAAAATGTATTAGCCCTCAGTATAGCTCACAGCCACTCTCATTATAATTGCTTTAACCTGTTTACGTTCTAGCTTACTACAATCTAAAGTCCCTTCTTAATTATCATGTTTGTTTACTTTTGAAATCCACTGAGCTGTTTACTTTGCTTTTTAAGTTTATGCTGCTGTTGTGTGACACTCCTGTTTTAGAAATAGCCTACATTTCCTGAAAAAATGAGCTGCAACACAAATCTGCTTTTTATTAATTGGTCAAAGACGTTGATTGCATCTTTAAAACAAGCATCAATTTGTAGACCTTTCTGTCAAGTCAGAAATGAGCTGGTAGTCTGGTTAAAGGGGACTGAGGGCTGCAAGAACGACACCTCACATGGAAGATGTTATATGTTTATAGACAAACTGGGTAGAAACCACAGTGTCCGTGGTAGAATTGTACTCCTTGTAGGAGTTTAGGCAGTTTAGGCTGATTCTTACTAGTACCATGCCTTTTTTATTAAGGATGGACAAAAAAAGTGCCAACTTTTAAAAAAATTTTAACCTTTTTTTACTGGGAAAGTCCCATTGAGATTAAAAACCTCTTTTTCAAGGGAGTCCTGAGCAAGAGGCAGCGAAAAGTTTAAATTAAAATGATTTACAATTACAAATGCAGTTTATGAAAATCTAAAATAAAAGCTAAGAGTTACAATTACTAAACCAACAATTAAAATTACATATCAGTTAAGAAAAGCAGTTACAAGTTATAGAGGTTTCCTCAAACGCTTTCGGTCTGTATTTAAAAGCATTCAGTGAAATAACTTCTGTTAGTTTCCAGTCTTTTTGCAGTATATTTCATGTAGAAGGTGCAGATAAGTCAAAAGCCCTTTTTCCCAACTCAGTGCTGGCAAATGCTACAGAGAGCAGCAAACCATGATAAAACCATAAGAATCAGCATTTTTCTTAGTGATTAAATTACAAATATCATTTTAACTATTAAATCATTCACATTTTCCCTCACTTGCAAATTCTAGATCTAAAACGATGCTGCTGGTGCTTTAAAGGAGTGAACATGTAATTAGTTTTTGAATTTACCAAAATCACAAAGTGCAGCTGAGTCATCATCTACTGTTCTTGTGTGTGAGGTATGTAGGAAATGCAACTTTCAGGGAACTTGAAACATTGACTGTGCAGTTGTTACATTGTTGTCACTGGTGTTTTCCCAACATAACCAGTTTAACATGCTGTATTTACAATTCAGCAAGTGTTAGCACGTTGACAACATTTTCTTTAGCTCAGAAGACACAAGTAGGACAGACTCTGTTGCAGAGCAAACACTCACAGCCGTCATTGTATTGAAACAGAGGCGAATTATAGTTTCTTTCCAAAGGAGGATGGTTCGGAAAATGAAAATCATCATGGAGAACCCTCATCATCCTCTTCATAATACAGTAACTCAACAACGGAGTGTCTTCAGTCAGAAGATTCTTCAGATCTGCTGCAGCACAGACCGCTACAGGAGATCCTTCCTGTCCACAGCTAGAACCCTCTACAATGGCTCCCTGAAGAAGAACTGAGCTACAACAACACTTAATTTCCGTTTGGGGATAAATAAAGTATTTTTGATTGATTGATTGATTGATTGATTGATTGATTGATTAGAGGAAAACTGTAGACTGAATGTAACAGAGCATCAGATGTACAGTTTGTATAAACTGTAAAGATGATTAGTGTTTTCTTTTAGCAGTTTCTGAACGCTCGACAGTTAATCCAAAAAGCACTAAGGACATCCAACCAAGTCTAATTGTTTATAAAGTGCCTAATCATCTGGTTTCTGCTGATTCCTTGGCTGATCTTTGTTCTGCTACCATTTGGAGCATTTTACTGTCAACTAGACACCTGTGAGATTTCAGAAGTGCATCGTGCACATTTAACTAGTCACAGACATTTGTTCACCTGATTATTGATTTATTTGTCCTGTAGAGGGAACACGCATATACACGGACAAGAAAGATGCACTTCAAGCTGTAAAAGCCATGAAGGGAGCCCGCTTCAAAGCCTTCACTAACCGTGAAGATGCAGAGAAGTTTGCTAAGGGACTCTGTGACTACTTCCCCTCGCCCAGCAAGTCTACCCGCTGTGCATCGCCTATCAAACCTGGACAGGTCACTGGAAAAGGTCAGACTGTGTGTTGATATCGGACCTTCAGTTGTTCAGTTGTTACTTGATGTTTTAAACTGAAGCTCAATCTTTGAGCTTAAAGAGGCAATTTCACACAAAATCTGGACTTTGTGGTTATTTCCTAAGTATTAACCTGTAATATGAAACATTTTATATCTAAAAAACATTACGAAACACTGATTTACTGGTTTTCTTTTACAGCTGAGAATATGGAAGTGGACACCATTAACAGGGAGCGGGCCAACAGTTTTAAAAGCCCACGCAGCCAGGACTTGACAGCAAAACTGAGGAAAGCTGTGGAGAAGGGTGATGAACAGACCTTCACTGAGCTGGTCTGGAGCAACCCACGCTACCTTATTGGCTCAGGAGATAATCCCACCATTGTCCAGGTAAGAACAGAAATGTACACAATCTATTTAAAAAAATCTCAGCAACTTTTCTAAAATTTAGATAAAAACACAACCTGCGAGAGAAAAAGAGGGAAGTGTTAACAGTTCTGTTTGAGTTTCTTCATGGCTTTCTGTATTTCCACAACAATCCTCCACTATGATGATTCACAATCTGTTACTGGTTGTAGCATCATGGCAGCTTGAGTGGTGTTTCCAGGCTTCATCCATGTTGAAGGCAGCTACTCTACTTTTGATTCTGGTCTTCTAGAATCTTTCCCCAGATCCATCCCATGACAGAGTCCTTCTCACATGTTTACAAACATGCTCTTAGTTCAGTTCAGTTTCATGTTATATTTGATGGAAACAGTACTTCTCAGTACTATTAGAAAAAGAGAGTTACGTATGTAACTACGGTTCTATGAATTCCGGATGACTGCCAGAGGGCGGTGCTTAGCACCTGGATATCTACGTGTGCGCAGCACAGAGGTTTGAGTTCATATACCAACAATGTCATGGTGTCATGGTAGCCTACATATCCATGTGTCACCCAAGCCACGTTCCTTTTTTGGAGTATTTACAAGGACTCAGAGTGACAGGTAACTCTGGCGGCCATCCAGAATTCATAGAACTGTAGTTACATATGTAACTCTCGTTCTATTTCATTCCTTCTGACTGCCAGAGGGCGGTGCTTAGCACCTGGATGACTCGATACCAACAAGGTCACGAAGAGTCTGACTCACAAACAGGGATGGAAATTAACTTTTTGTCCACCGGCCAGTGTGGCTCTGCAGACCTCTTAATGCCTGTGGTGTATCGCCACATATTTTTGTCCACCGTCGTCTTCTTCTTCTTCTGTGTATTTTAACGGAAGTTCACGACCAACGTTTAGCATTACCGCCTCACACTGTCCGGTTATTTTTATTTACGGTGGCCGGTGGGTGAAGCGAGTTTACCTGCCACAACACAAAACCACCCGCATTTGGTTGGTGGCGGGTGCTACTTTCCATCCCTGCTCACAAACCTCAGTTGCGGACGGATGAAGCAGACAGTATCTCTGTGGCCACTGGATGGGGAGCGGCCACAGCAACTCTGCAGCAGTGGGCAAATGTACAAGATGAATCCCACGCAGCAGCGGCACAGATGTCACTCAGTGGAACTCATCTCAACGCAGCCCAGGAGGTAGACATGAAGTATGAAGTATGTCGGGGCCTGACATTTCTTTGGGGTCCTCCGGCAGGCTGTCGAAAGGCAGGCCACCGGGATGGCGCCCCCCCCAATTGGGACACATGCTCCCCCGACAGTAGGCGGGGCTCTGGTTGCAGAGTGAAAAGCTGAGCTGCAGTCGGACAGGCCGGTGCAGGCCCCCAAACTGCTGTCAAGATTTATTAGCCTCGACAGCACACTCCAGGGTCTGATGAGCCGCAGGTCCAAACACTTGGCCCAAGATCACAGGCAGTGCGCGGCGCGTACCCCTGCAGGGTTCTTACAGGGGGGACTCCGCCAACCACACCTGACGCTTAGCAAGGGTGAATGTTGACATCCGCTTACAGAGTTCCCTGGACATATAGGCAAATGCCTGAAGACACGTGTCATACAGGCTCTGAGTTCCTTCATCAACTCTGGCCTCCTTAAGAGACTGAGAGTGGGCTAAAGCCAGGTGTGAGAAGGAGTTGCCCAGGCAAGCGATGCGAGCGGCTGTATCGGAGCTCTTGTTGAGTAGGTCATCTGTGACCCTGCACTGGGGACTTGGGCAACGAGCATCAAGACGGGTGGCATCCACTGGCGCCACCACCAAGTTAGCAATGATGCTGTCAACTGTGGGGGTGCGATCCAAACCGTAGAAAGCTGCATCCTGCATAGAGCTAAGAGCTCTGTAGTCCTGGGAAAAGCGGCTGGATGACTTTAGGTCAATCCAACATTTTTTAAGCTCCCCAATGTAAGGAACGGAGACTGGCACCTGAAAAGACCGGCCTCTGGGTGACTTTTAAAAAGGCACTGGAAGGTGAGGTCTCCGCAGGTGGAATATCAATCCCAAGGCAAGGCAAGGCATGGAGCGGGTCACACTCACGGCCAAAGAAAAGAGGACATGGAGCGAAAAAACACTCACGACCCAAGTAAACAAGGCATGGAGTGGGTCACACTCACGGCCAAATACATCAGGGCATGGAGCGAAAAGGCAATCACAGCCAAAACGAGCAAGGTCTAGGGTGGGCAGACACGGCCCGATCGGAAAAGGTCTAGTAGACAAAATGGCAGCTGACGATCACGGTCAATGCACACTCACACCCGGTACGGGAACCACTTGTTACCACGTGTTAGCCACGTGTGAGACGGGGGTGTAGAGCCAACAAGCGCTACAAGATAAGCTACAAGTGGTAAGAGTAAGAGAACCGCCTGAAAGATTAATGAAAAAAGAGATCGTTACACCACCCTTACAAAGCCCCAAACCGCCTGAAAGAGTAATGAAAAAAAAAAAAAAAGGAGCACAAGCTCAGTTGGGCTGAACAACAGCTAGCCCAACAACAGGTATGGTTAGCACAGGAGCGAACCGGGGCTAACACACTAAGCAAAGAAAAAAGGTGAAGCCGCACGACTCCAAGTTGAAGTGGAGTTGCGAATTCGGAACCGACCGCCAGCACAACTCAATGGCAGAGTTAGCACAGGACAAAGCCGGAGCTAACCGACAAGGCGCCGGGGAGTCACGAGTAATGCGACGCCGAGCCGAAGGAAAAAAAATGTACTTACATCGGGCCTCAGTCAACGAGGAGAAACTGCCGAGCCGTATCTCGCAGCCTCCAGCGGACGTGAGACAACACGCAGCTCCGACCACAAGGTTGGCGAGGCTACAAGTGAGATCGCTAAACAAAGGAAATATCCAAAGTAAACCTCATGCGCGTGGCTTGGGTGACACAGGTATATGTAGGCTACCATGACATCACCCAGGTCATGTCCAGTGGCGTGCTAAGCACCGCCCTCTGGCGGTCAGAAGGAATGCATTAGAACCTCCTACTTGCAGAAACAACAGGTAGCATTTTTAAACATGGTAAAAAAAAGCCTCAGAAGCTTTGCTGCATTTCTGTGGAACAACTTCCAACACAGTAGCTTACATTTGCAACTAAATAAATGCATTTGCATATGTTGATATTTATAAGGATGAAAACAGTAAATAGCCATAATTTCTACACTGCATACTCAAACTTCATGGACACCATCAGGCTTTTTCTTGTGTAGAATGTGCACATAGTCAGCAGAGGTGTTGTATTTTACCAAGAAAGCAAACACGGTCGAATTTCTGCAAGAAAATAGCTCACAGCTGAAAGTGGAGTTCATGAACAGCTGGTGCACAATTCATATAGCTGATGGTGCTTGTCTAGGTGGTACTGACAGGTAAATGATTGTTACAGCATTACAGTTTTTCTGTTTGCTGTTTATTTTACAGAGTTGTGGTATTTCTTAATACTCATACAGTGGGGCAAAGAAGTATTTAGTCAGCCACCAATTGTGTAAGTTCTCCCACTTAAAAAGATCAGAGAGGCCTGTAATTTTCATCATAGGTATACCTCAACTATGAGAGACAAAATGAGGAAAAAAAATCCAGAAAATCACATTGTCTGATTTTTAAAGAATTTATTTGCAAATTATGGTGGAAAATAAGTATTTGGTCACCTACAAACAAGTAAGATTTCTGGCTTTCACAGACCTGTAACTTCTTTAAGAGGCTCCTCAGTTCTCCACTCGTTACCTGTATTAATGGCACCTGTGTGAACTCGTTATCAGTATAAAAGACACCTGTCCACAACCACAAACAGTCACGCTCCAAACTCCACTATGGCCAAGACCAAAGAGCTGTCAAAGGACACCAGAAACAAAATTGTAGACCTTCACCAGGCTGGGAAGACTGAATCTGCAATAGGTAAGCAGCTTGGTGTGAAGAAATCAACTGTGGGAGCAATTATTAGAAAATGGAAGACATACAAGACCACTGATAATCTCCCTCGATCTGGGGCTCCACGCAAGATCTCACCCCGTGGGGTCAAAATGATCACAAGAACGGTGAGCAAAAATCCCAGAACCACACGGAGGGACCTAGTGAATGACCTGCAGAGAGCTGGGACCAAAGTAACAAAGGCTACCATCAGTAACACACTACGCCGCCAGGGACTCAAATCCTGCAGTGCCAGACGTGTCCCCCTGCTGAAGCCAGGACACGTCCAGGCCCGTCTGCGGTTTGCTAGAGAGCATTTGGGTGATCCAGAAGAGGATTGGGAGAACATCATATGGTCAGATGAAACCAAAATAGAACTTTTTGGTAGAAACTCAACTTGTCGTGTTTGGAGGGGAAAGAATGCTGAGTTGGATCCAAAGAACACCATACCTACTGTAAAGCATGGGGGTGGAAACATCATGCTTTGGGGCTGTTTTTCTGCAAGGGGACCAGGACGACTGATCCGTGTAAAGGAAAGAATGAATGGGGCCATGTATCGTAAGATTTTGAGTGAAAACCTCCTTCCATCAGCAAGGGCATTGAAAATGAGACGTGGCTGGGTCTTTCAGCATGACAATGATCCCAAACACACCGACCGGGCAACGAAGGAGTGGCTTCGTAAGAAGCATTTCAAGGTCCTGGAGTGGCCTAGTCAGTCTCCAGATCTCAACCCCATAGAAAATCTCTGGAGGGAGTTGAAAGTCCGTGTTGCCCAGCGTCAGCCCCAAAACATCACTGCTCTAGAGGAGATCTGCATGGAGGAATGGGCCAAAATACCAGCAACAGTGTGTGAAAACCTTGTGAAGACTTACAGAAAACGTTTGACCTCTGTCATTGCCAACAAAGGCTATATAACAAAGTATTGAGATTAACTTTTGTTATTGACCAAATACTTATTTTCCACCATAATTTGCAAATAAATTCTTTAAAAATCAGACAATGTGATTTTCTGGATTTTTTTTCCTCATTTTGTCTCTCATAGTTGAGGTATACCTATGATGAAAATTACAGGCCTCTCTGATCTTTTTAAGTGGGAGAACTTACACAATTGGTGGCTGACTAAATACTTTTTTGCCCCACTGTATATTTACTGATTATTTCACTACGTGTGTGTTAGAACATTGAGATCGAGATGCTCATTTTTAATAAGATTTATCGCTACAGTTCTTTTTTTTTATTAAAGTCTTCAGTCACCACTGAAACATATTTTTTGTATGCTTTGGGCCATTGAAGCTGAAAATTCAAACAATACTCAACTCTTGAGTGCTGACTGATGACGAGGGGTTAAAAATAACTCCGTCAACCTTAAGTCCTAAAATGTGAAAACTTGAACCTATAGACTTTCCTCTGGGCAGAGCTGCTACAGTATTTGAGGTTGTTATAGTGAAGTTGTGGTTACACAATCTCTGCAACGTGTCTTCTGTAAACATAAAAACTTAACCTGACCTGGATGTTTTTCATACAAGTTATCAGTGACCATCTTTCAGCCTGTTTGGATAATTACAGATGAAGTTATTTGTGACATAAATGCTGTCTTTTGAATGAAACCTTGAAATATCAAGTCTCTTATTTTTCTTGTCTGAAATGTTTCATATCAGATCAGCTTGTAAGTGTAAACTCAGTGGAGGTGATACACTTTAAACTTCTATCTGTTAAGATCAGTGTGGCCAACAAAAAATCTTTCTGCTGACAGGAGATTTTAGAGGATTATTTCCTGATCTATACATTGTCTTTTCAGGAGGGCTGCCGTTACAATGTCATGCACGTGGCAGCGAAAGAGAACCAGGCAGGGATCGCCCAGCTACTGCTGGACACTTTGGAAAACCCTGTGTTTATGCGCCTCATGTATCCAGATGACCAGGAAGTCATGCTGCAGAAACGAATCCGCTACATTGTAGATCTTTACCTCAACACTCCAGATAAGGCTGTCAGTTCTTGTCTAGTACTGTAACCAGAATATCTTTCATTCTTTACAGATGAAGTTAATTGGCTGTGTTCATCTCATTGCTTGATTTTTTCCTCTGGTTCAGAGCTTTGAAACACCACTCCACTTTGCCTGCAAGTTTGGATGTCCAGATGTGGTCAATGTCCTGTGCTCGCACCCTGACGCAGTTAAGGACTGTAAGAACAAGGATGGCCTGAAGCCTTGTGATGTAAGGAGTTCTATTCTGATCTCTTTCTCGACTTGGTAACACTACATACAGTTAGCTTGGCCTGGGTTGTCATTGTAGATGTATTTTATTCAGTAATAGGTGTGCATACTCAGAGACATGCACACACAATCACACACAGAATCTGTCAAGCAGTTGCCCAGGAATCCCAGTAAAGTTGAACATAGACATCCAGCCAGAAGCTGCAGAGGACTTTGCTCAGCAATTTATTTTTTTAAGCTCTGACCTTTTTAAAATCGTTTGGCAAGAATCACACTGAACAATGTTGGATAAATTTAGCTGGACAAATAGTTTCCTGAGCTGATCTGACAACAGCTGCATGTATGGGGCAGAAGATTATGTTTGTTCTTTTCCTTTCCACAGCTTATATGTAGCAGAAAAAACAAAACCCAAGAAGTAAAACAGAGGATAATAGACCTGTTGGAGGGTAAGACTGCTCACATTTTTTATATCATTAAAGGTTAGTGTAGCTTTTAGAAATGATTTCTAATGCACCAGTAGCATGTAAAATACAGTCACTTGTAGTTAAACTTAGTTTTTTTTTGCTTGTTTTTAATTTAAATGTTTTGTTCAGTGGAGTGAATTAGTATCATGTCCATCAGACTGGTCTAAAGGTTCAGTTGTGTTGTCTCACAGATCGCTGCTATATTCCTTTACTGAGAGCTACAGACAACACCTCTCATCCCATCATTGGTGCTCTGTGGTCACCTGAGTCCTCAGACAGTCTGTCACTGATGCAGCAGCACACCAGAAGCCCCATGGATCCTTTCATGGCAGTCACGGCATTTGCTGGCCCTCTGAGCCCTTCTAAAGTAAGTTCTCTACATGCTTGTCTCCATATTTTCTCTGTATCAAAACCACTTTCAAAAATACAGTGGTCAACGCTTATATGCACAACATGCTTATATGCACAAATCTGCTGGGCACATTCCTGCAACATAGAGAATCCATACGTTTATATGCACAGCGCCGACGTATATATGCACAAAACATTTGGAGGTATCATACATGCATCTCACTAAATCTCGCTGTTTCTCACTACTTACTTGACTGTACACCTCCGCTGGTGTTCTCACACACACTCTCGCTGTGTGTGGAACTAGACTGCTTTGGAATTACGCATGCATGTCTGGCACGTCGGACTGAAGCTGTCAGACGGTCGCCAAAAAATAATCACAGACTTCTTCAGTGTGAAATAGTGTCACATGTAACATTTGTTCTAGTTTTTATTGCCCGATCATGAGTTCTTAATATCCGATATAGAAAACTGTTCTGTTCTGTTATTTACTGTAACTTAATCTGTGTCGTTACCGTCGCGTCCATGCGCGCGCGTATCTGGTGCATCTGTTACCAGCGTTATACTGGATCCGCTCTATGAGTATATAACTCGGTCTGTTTGAGAGTTTTAGTCTCCTAATATATTGTAATTGCGTTATTACATAATTTCCAATTATCTGTTATTAATACTGAACACAAATGACCACCGACAGATAAATGTACACAACGATTATGCACAAAACTGCTGAGCACCGAGGTCGTGCATATAACCGTCGTCCACTGTATAACAATTTGTCCTGAAATGCAGGCAGATGATTTTCGGCGGTCATGGAAGACGCCACCGAGAGACCGTGCAGAGCTTTTCCACCACATTCTCAAGTCGGATCCTGATCGGGGAGCCGAGAGGGTGGGCAGGTACTTGAAAAATTTGCACTCTGTTTATGTTTTTATTCTTTAAATTGTAATTATTTTCCCCAAAAAATACACTTGCACTGTTGTAGCTTCTACCACAGTTCTTAGTCTGATTAAGGTCAAATTAACCTCCTCCATCTTGCTTGAAAGAAGATAAGACTAACAGTTTAACCTTCATACAGATGTGAACTACAGTTTTGGCAGTGTTTCCTGTAAGAGTTATTCCTGCAGTTCCTGGTTAAAACTAACATTATCTCTTTCTGAAGAGTTTCTCTCTTGATGAGATTTCCTCAACCTTCTGTATGTTTATAAGAGTATGAGTTGGGCGTAGTTCATTTTTAAATCATTATTAAATAAATAGAAAATGTAGTGAATCTGTGATATGACGAAGGTCTAAAAAGGGTGACTTATCTTTGAACTTCAGAGATCTTGCTCATGAGATGGGCCACCCCTGGGCTGAGTACTGGGGCTTCCTAGACTGTTTTGTGGACCTGTCATCAGCTGAGGGGCTCTGTAAATTGGAGGAGCACCTGAGCAAGAGGGACTTCAGCCCAAGGACTCATGAGGGCGCTAGAGAGAATGAGACCAGCAACAGGTTTAAAACACCTTCTCCAGGTATGTTTCTATATAACTGAGAAGCTGCAAGTCCTGACACAGTCTAAAGAAATGTGTCATTGAAACCGTCATAATTGAGATGTTCTTAGACTCTATCATGTTATCATGAATGATGCATGAAAAGGATGTTGCAAGGCCTCATAGTTGACCAACCTTAATCTGTGTGTAAAGAAATGAGCATTGAAAATTACAGTTTTCCATGTTTGTTTTATTGTTCATTTATTCTGATTTCAGGGAAGCCCAAAAAATTCTGCAACTCAATTTCTGTTGGTGCCTTCCTGGATGAGAGTGAAGACATCAGTCTTGAGGAGATAAAGAACCGTCAAAATGCAGCACTTACCAGCATCACCTCCTCTGCTGCATCCAAGGAGGCACTGAAGGGAGCTGTGGGTGGCCGGGAGTTCCACATCACACTGCACCACCGCGGGGCAGACCTGATCGAGAACGCAGCAGAGCAGGACCTTTTGTGCTGCTGCAACGATGGTCTACTTTCACCTGGTGTCGTCTGCAAGAACAGGGCATGTTCCTCCTCTAGAGACAGGACTCACAATGGAGACAAGGGGTCTCCACGCACATCCCCGTCTCCTTCAGCGCTGCTGTCGCCCATCTCCAATCTCATGGTTGAGTTTGAGCGAATGTCACTGCAAGAGCCAGTGGACAGTCCCACAAAATGCAGAGAGAGGAGGAGCAGTGGTGGGAGTCGACACAAGGATAAGCGGAACTCCTGTGGCTTCTCTTCCTCGGCCACAGACCTGAGCTCTGGGCTGAACTGCCTTTCTCTCAGTCACAGCAGTCAGAACAGTGACACCATGGATTGGGCTGGCAGAAGAACAGAGGCAGGAGGTAAAGAGGAGAAGAGCAGCAGCTCGGAAGAATATTTTGAAGCAGAGGAAAGTCTGGAGGTGCTGGGAAGGACTAGAGGGTCAATGTCGGGGGTACTTAACCTCTGTGCAAGGTCCAAGTCATGGGACCATGGAGGGAGGGACCTCAGCAGCTCAGGCTCCTCCGGGTCTTCTTATAAGTCCTTAGATAATTCCCATGAGTTTCTCTCCAGAACCCCCCCACACTATAGAAGAGGACTTTTTATTGAAGGGTGAGTCTCTTCAGCTCCTCTACAGAGAAGTTCATGTCTTAGATGCATCATTCAGGTCAGTCAGCTATTATGGCCTACAGTCAAATAAAGTAAGTGTTAAAATAAATACTAAATCTGCATACTTTTGGAGGTCTGTTGTATATTCAGGCACAGTGCAACATCAGCTGACCAGCTACACCATGCATGTTGGTTACAGGTGATGAATCATGTGTGTCTTTACAGGGACTCACCAACCAAACTGGATAGAGAGGTCTTCTCAGCAATCGAGAGCATAGATGTCGACCCCCAGAAATATCCCAGCACTCACAAGTGGAAGAGCACAATGAAGCAGTATTCTTCATCTGACATGCAGAAGTAAGTGGGTGGAGCATTTTATTCTAACACATTTGTCAGCATCTACACAATTCATTCATTCATTCGTTCGTTCATCTAAATGATCAAATAAGATTCAGATTAAAGTCTTGAATTGATATTCACTGTGTGAGCTTGTTAAATTTACTGGTACTTCATGAACTATAACTGCTCTATTCTGTGTGTGTGTGTGTGTGTGTGTGTGTGTGTGTGTGTGTGTGTGTGTTTCTGACCTCCTGAGGACCAGTTTCCTGACTTTTACTATCTTTCTGGGGTCCGAGGGTTCTTGTGGGGACCGAAGCCTGGTCCCCATGAGGGGGACTCCCCTTTTTAGGGTTAGGGGTTAGGTTTATAGGTATGGTGTGAATAGAGTTTTAGTTAGTCTTAGGGTTAGTTATAGATCAGTAATGGTTAAGGTTAGGAAAAGGGTTTGGGTTAGGTATAAATCTAGTTACTAAAATCAATGGAAGTCAATGGACGGTCCCCATAAGGATAGCAAAACAAACGTGTGTGTGTGGGGGGGGGGGGGTCATGCACTAAAGGCCTCTAATAGATAATTACTGTCAGGCATGTGATTCTGACAGATTAGTTTTTTCAACATGTTGCAGGAATAATTAGAAACAGTACTGAATACATAACCATTAATGTTAATGTGTGTTGTTTAGCTGGCCTAGCCCAGCAGTGAAGCCCCGACTCAGGATGCAGCATCAAACCCCCGGCTCTCCCATCAGCGGCCTGATGTCGCCCAGCGGTCGCTTCAGTCCTGTCCGCCACGCGGCCTCACCGGACTTCAGCCCCAGCCGTTACAGCCCTGCCAGTGTTAGCTACATCCAACGCATCCGCCTCAGACACTTGAACGAGCCACTGCTCTAACTGCCCGCCCCTCCATCTCAAACTGCGGCTGCACTGTTCCAGCAGCTGAGCTCAGAAACCCCAAACCTGACAGAAATATGCACAAGTGTCGGTACTACTTCTGTGTATAACAGGAATTCCCATCACTTTAGGCCGTGATGTCAAGTCAAGACTTTAAAAAGAAAAAAAAACTTGATAATTTATGTACTGTATGGGTGTGGACTGTGTTGATTTATAAAAAGTTTTTGTGGCAAATGTGAAACACCTGTAAAATAGCCAGTCAAATTTTTTGGAATACCACAAGCCACATTTCCCTAAGTTGGTTGGTCACAAAAAACTCATCTCGTGGAGTCCTCATTAGGACTCTGTCTTTAAGGATGTAGGTAAAAAGTACTTAAACTAGTAAAATATTAATATTTTAAAATTTATTTTTTGTATGTTGGTCAGTAGCACAAAAATGTTTTTATGAATGGTGTTAAAACCAACTGCCAGTTCTCGTTCCTCAGTTCAGGAATTGCCTTAATGTTCTGAAGTGATGGATCTGTTTTCTGTCAGAATACACACACTTTAACTCATACATGAAATGTATGAAAAGAAAAACAACTGAGATCTTCCATGTTTTTATTTTGGGCTAATAAACGCATTTGCTTTATATTGTTCCCCTTTTTTTGTAGCACGTGGACATGTAAGTTTTAATTTTTTACCATCAACAGCAGCCTTAAACAGTGCCATTTTCTTTTACATGCTTATCAGGTACACACATCTCCTGCTGTATGAAAGGTCACACACAGGTGTTACTGAACTAACCCAGCCTGAGATCACCTCAAAGCTGCATAAACAAAAATTTTTAAGAACTAGATGGCAGCAAACAATTCCACAAACCAGACATACTTAATGTTTTCTCATGGCCTCTTAATGTCAGCGAAACAAAAACTGCCTTACATGTATGAACTGCGTTGTGATGAGTTCATTTTTTCCAGTAAAAGACATTGCTCTAATTGGAAATGAATGTTTATCAGAGCTTTAATCCTGAAAGCTGTGAGCCACAAATCTCCTGGCTGAAGTTGGTTTAGTGAATGTTCATGTGGCAGGATTTGAAATGTGAGCGAGTTGAAACCTAGCATGTCTAAACTGTTGAGTGAAACCGATCGCTTTCAGGCGAGAACTGCATTTTAACGGCCACCATTCTTAGGTTGAAACAGATTTTTTGAATGTATTTGTGTGTGAATTGAACTTTTTATCTGAGAGCACAACTAACTTCACTCAGAAGATTGTACTGTCATCTGTGCTCTGAGGTCAAACCTTGGTCTCTGAATGTCTCCAAATGTGGAACTTAGCAAAGATGCACCTAAAAAACTTTCAACATGCTTTCAGAAATCTGCTTTTAATAAAAATAAAAACTTTCAAGGTGAATTCTTATTGTATGTCTAGACCAAATTTGCTTTGAACTAAATAAAATCATCCCTCCTACATTACTGACACGTGCATTTCTCTGATTATTTCAGTGTACAAGCAAAATAATGCAACAGAATTTCATAATTATTTCCCACAATGCCACTCGCTTTAGTGAAATGCAGTATGGATAGCCAACAGCAGGAACTGTATGTAAACAGCTATACAAATAGACCTTTTTCTGGATTTAAAAATAAGTCACTTGTGTACAAATGCTAAGTTACATTCAGGAGTTGCTTTACAGCCATTTATCACTTCTATTGGCAGCAAAGTAATCACAACAGCACCACACTGTCCGATAACACCATCACTTACAAAATACCAAGAATCAACAGATTTTCAAGACACTTGAAGAAACTGAACTTTAACCCTGCAACCAACACTGTTGAGGAAACTTATTGCATGTGAATCATCAGGTCCGTGTCAGTTTGTCCGGGGGCATAAATCCAGCATCTCCCAGGGTCCTGAGGGCCACCCTGCCACTTGGGCGGATGGTGAGCCAAGTGATGCTCCCATTATTCAAACCCATACGCAACCACCCCTCTGGGGGGAACTGAAGAGCCCTGAGTAAAAACAGAAAACAAAAAGTAAACCAACAAGCCTCAGTCACACACTCCTGTTTGTCTTGTTTTCCATTAACTACCAGTCCATTTATAGCTGGGACATTTTGTAGGACAAAATTTCAGCAAGTAATACATTTAATTGATATTTAAATCAAATGAAGATGGGAACGAGAAGAGAATTTATAGCGCATGATAATAACAAACATTATTTTAACAAACAACAACATAGCTGAAGTGGTCAGCAAAGCAGGGAGCAACAAGGCCAAGCTCCAACCTAAACTGAGGCACCGCCGGCACAAACCTGCACACAAAATAACGGATGACATTGGCATGACACACGATGATCTCATAGCTGTCGTCCTTCTGCTTGGGGTCAGCCCGGTGGATGTAGCGACGGAAAGCTGCCTCAATGCGAGCTCCATCTTCGTGGTACTGCTGGAGGATGGCAGAGAGGTTGAACGCTACCTTTGTCACATGAAAGGATTCTGACTGAAGCGCTCAGCCAGAACAGAGTCAATACATGAAGCATCGAAGTGAATGTGTGACGAGTTTCATTCCAAAGTGACCACAACTACATGGAAAATTTGAGCTATGAACAAATGCCAAACAAAATGAGTCACTTTGGACAAAAACACTTTGTGTAACAGCTTGTATGAAATATTATTGGCTGCATGCTGCCTGCTAACACCCCTAAATTAAACTATAAACATTATTTAAATTTGTTCTTCCATTTCTCCACACTAAAGATTAAAATGACCAATATAAAATATATACAAAATATTTAAATCACAATAAAAAAGCTGCCAGACTCTTTCAAACACTGCTCTGACAAATTAACTGGAGGTGAGTTTCAGAGCTGTAAGCTTTGACAAGAATTTTTTGTGACTCCAACGTGGTCTTACAGGGACCAGGAAGTGACCTTAATAATGACAAATACATAAAAATCCAACCAGCAGCGTGTTTAAGAGGAGTTGGGTTTATCTTTTCTCACCACAGCATCTGGTTTCCAGTGCGTAACGGGTGGAACGGGTTCGATGGGGGCGCCCTCTCTCAGCAGGTCACAGCTCACCAGCTCCACTCCTGCAATCAAATAAAAAAAACTTAACAAAGCTTCCATACAGTTTGAGCTCAATCCTATCATCGGAGTTCTACCTGGCAAGTGTTTGCTGATAATATGTGCAGTTTCAGTGGCCCTGGCCATGCTGGAGTGGATCAGAACATCATATTTCAAACCCAAAGCTGCTAACCTCTGACCTGTAAACTCTGCCTGCTCACGGCCTGAGAAAGAAGACAGACAAGCTGTGGATAACAGATGACAGATCTCTGGATTTAAATTATGGTCATACGAGTCTGCAGTAAGCACCCAGAGGTGTGAGGATCCTCTCTTTGTCGCTGCTTCCGCTCAGGTTGTACTGGGAGTGTCTGATAAGGAGAATATTGCGTGTGGCTTTGGGTTTGCTGTTGTTCTGCTCAGAGCTGGGGTCTTCAGTTTCTTTCTTCCTTCCATTGGACAGTACAGATGGATCTCTCCTGGACAGGATGGGGGATTGAGATTAAGGTTACGAAGGCTTAACTTGAGGAACAGAAAAGTAGGTTAATCCAACAATGAATGGAGATCAGAAGCAATGTGTCAATTTAAGGAAAATCACTTAATTTTGCCTGACAGTGACCATTTAAACCAAATCACGTGTCAATAGCAATAGTGTACTTAACCCTAAGAACTAAGAAACATTATATCCATGTTTGAAAGGGATGAGGTATATGTATGTGGATGAGGTATGAGAGGGAAATGAATGGTATAAAGAACCAAACTATCTTGACGCAGCGTGTGTTCAGGAACATACTTGTCCCAGTTGGAGTCCCAGGATTGTCCAGTCGGAGCTGGTGTGTGGTTGATGTGTGTCCAAGCTGGCTGCGCAGCATGAAGGACGGCCAGTCTCGACCACCAGCTCGCCGTCTCACCGCGGGTCTCTCCGAAGTCTCCGCGAGAATCGGCTAGGGTAGCCGCGAACACCAGTGCCGTGGAACTTCCAGCGAGGCCACAAATAAGTTTTAAAGTTCTCCTGTACGACATCCTATGAGCCGCCGAGGAAGTTAACTTATGCTAGCGAATTAGCTGAGCTTAACCCGTCGGCTATAAATGAAACGTAACGCTGTTTTTTGTTCAAATGTTATGAGTTTGTGTTGGTAAATGGCGTTTGTCTGTTTAATCCAACCCCCAAACTCATTCAGGTCTCTTCAGCACAACTAACGAGTCTTTTGGTATAAACATGAATATTAGAAAAGAAAGAGAAAGTTAGCTAATCAGTGTAAGCGTAGGTGTAACGCAAGCGCTTTTAACTACTACGGTGGCCTGTTCGAGTCAAACACTTTAAAATCTAGGGCAATCCTAGTTTTGGACACACGAGGGCGTCAAATCTCCGTGCCCGCGTCAACCACAGCGCTGCAACCCACACAAATGAAGAGGCCTCGTAATCTCAGATTATTATACAGCTTTTCAGAGGGAACAGACACCGGAGTTTGTGTTGCTAATTTGTAATTTAAATTTTCTGTAGGAGACGCGCAAATCTTTGTTTGATATTCTCAAGAGTTTGACGTTGCTTTGTGGAAGGCCGTTGTAACATTTAATGAAACCAAACTCCACAGCACAACAGCGTTCTTAGGCTACTTCTTAAAAATACATTTTGTTTTTACAAATGTTAAATTAAAGATGTCCAAATTATCCAAGTATATCTAAAAAACATATTGGATGGAGATTTTACCATGTAATGCCTCGACTGAATAGTTAAAATGTTATTTTGGGTACTATTTGAACATTCACTAAAGATTTGTTCATAGGTTTTCATTTTGAGCAGTGAAACCTATAACTTGTAACAACGTACAAGTTTCTTCTTGTAAGAGTTCTATTTCAGTCCTATTTTCCTTTAAAGATCTGAATAAAAGAGTCTGTGGAATTATTATTTAATAAATTCGCTTGCAATTCTTGACTCTTCCCTTTGTATGTGTTCAGAGGAGGAACGGACGCACAATGACACATAATAAATACACCGAACGTAAAGATGGAAGGTTTGACTTTATGAAGGTGTTTTACTTTGTTCCGTTTGTAAGTGAATATTTAGAGAATCAAAAATCAACTTTAAACTTGAATATTCCATATGAAGTTTCACATTATGTGAGCATTACCTCAGCCCTCAGTGCTGTCTCACAGGTTCTTACAGCTGAGCCGCGTTTTGATATTAAACCATTTTATTGTATGAGCTGGTTAATAAAATATTAACTAGTAAAAACACGTTAAACATAAAAAAATGTCTCTATTGAGATGCTCTGGGGGGGTTAAGCGAAGCCCCACCTTTTCTGGCGGTTTTAGTGAGCTCAGCAGTGGGCTGGATCGCGAGGGTGGGATCTCCAGGCTTTCATACAGATCTGTGTGTTCCTGCCCACGAACCTCTTGGACCTATGCGGCTTGAGCGGTAACGAAAGGCGGACTGGTCGTGCCCGGTTCCGAACCACAGAGAGGCCTGTTTGTGCAGCAGAAATCAGACTCTGGACGCTTCTTTTTTACATGCAACTACAACCGGAATAAAGAACTGAGGAATGTGGAAAATACAGAATGCCAAACAGCGCTGGAAAGAGATTTAAACCCACCAAATACATCCCAGTGTCCACAGCTGCTACGCTTCTTGTGGGATCGACCACTTTATTCTTCGTTTTCACGTAAGTCCTCATTTCTCCGTGCGTGTCGGGATTTTCTCAAACTGTGTCCCTGCTGGGGGCTTTTCAGGAGCGGGTTGTGGCTGCAAGTTTGCACGGGTGGATGTGGGGAGCAGCCTCATACAGATCACTGAGCTGCTACAAGCACAACTTCTAACACCAACACGGCTCAAGCCGCTCCAGGTGGTCTCAGGGGCTCAATCCAGGTGGTCTCAGGGGCCCATCAGGTTGAGGATAGCTGCATCCCTCAGTGGTTTGTTGAAGTCACAGTGGATTCTAGTAGGTGACATCCTGGTTTTCATGTTCCAGCATGAATCTGTGATTAATAGGAAACTTTCTCTTGGTGACATTGAGTTAAAAAGTTTTTCAAAACTAGATTCAGAAAATGTTCATTTCTTTGTTCGAATGTTCTGCGACTGTTGCAGTCAGAGCAGTACCACAGAGTCTGCCCAGATCCTGAGAGCCAGGGGCCCCCAGACCCCTCCAGCTGATGAATGATTGGGTCTGGGATATGAGTGACATACCGAGCTGACAGCAGGGAGACTGATGCCTCTGGTCTGATTCATCCCTCCCACGTGCATTGGCCTGTAGTAACAGCTGTCAAGTTATCAATGAAATCCACGACATATCTGCTGTGTCCTCCCAGCAGAGTTTTAAAGATGGTTTCAGGAACCTTTAAACTGCAAGAAGCTGAAAGCTTTGTCTTATGTCAGTGTGTTAAACAATATAACTGTTCATCTTCATTTTATTTAGTTTGGTTTTTTTGCAGCATCTTAATGACGATGACACGTCATGCAATGTGCACATGCTCTAAAACAAATTTACAGATGAGCTTTTCGATTGAAAACTTTTCTCCGCTGCGGGTTTGTTTCTGTTTGAGTGTAACTGAGATACAGTAAGTTCAGGATTTGTTGCTGGATAAACCCAGAGAGGGTCTAAGTTCCACCCTGTGTGGTTCTGCTCTCGATCTATCCTCCAGTCAGCTGCTGAGATGGAGGAAAACAAACATAATGTGTCTTCAGGCTAATCTTCCAGGTTGGATTACGTTTTTTTAAACATCCCTGCTCCATCTATAAGTTTGCATAAACAAATGACCTGATTTACAAGCTCTGATACTAAGTGAATGTATTTAACAGAAGATCTGCTGCTGAGCCACACTGTTGGCAAACAGCTAAAGCCAGAATGTTTGCTGCTTGTAAATAGAGTTATTAGTTTTAAAGTATCTACATTTAAAGGTTCATCCCTGAGCAGATGGCTCAGGGTGGGAGGATTAAGACTTGACTCTGTTGCTCCTTCACTTCACAGTTAAAATAGACACAGAGGATTGAGTTGTGTGTAATGAAATGGAACCTCCTGTGGAGCAGCAGAAGTCCAAACAAGGCTGGGACTCCTCATTCTCAGACAGGCATAGGGTCAATTATCGGGAACCCAGTCTGGCCTTTTCTCTGGCTGCCGTAGAAAACTTCACAATTACAGTGAAAGCCAGAGAACCACAGTGTGGCTTTATCTGAAATCTCAAAACCAAAATAACACAAGACTCCAGTTCAAAAATAGGAGCATGGCATGTCACAAGGCTAACAGATGGGGAGGTATATACAGAATTCAAAGACAAGCAAACTGCTTTTTTATTATTCCTGAGTCAAAGTGGGTGAAAACTCTTTGAGCTTCCAGCAGGCCGACTGGTGTCAAGAGGAGTGATGAAGGAGACCTGGTTCCAGTGTGACCACAACAAGGTCACATGAAGAGATTCTGTCACACAGTAGCTCAGATTCTTCTCCATCTAAATCTGTCCCAAATTAATTTTTCTTGCTGTGGATAAGCTTTTTTTTTTTTTTAGAGTTTCCTATAAAAAAGCTAAATCACCACCTTCAACCATTTGCCGCATGGAGAAATTCTCCTGCAAACAGCCTCGCTGGCTTCAGTCCACATTTTAAAGCCAGGATGTAGATTTGTAGAAACAATCTCTGAATCATCTGGACAGGTCCGGCGTTCAGCAGTTTCTGCTGTTAGGATGTGAGTTATGAGGGAGGTAGTCTGGACTGGCAGCAGGAGCCTGTATCACCGGCCCGGGAGCAGAACCGAGCACGAGAACAGGCCCACCAGGAATCTAATCTCCAGTCTCCACAGCTGTTTCCTCCCTTTCACCGCCGACCCAGTGAATCAGACCTCATTCAGATCCATCTCAGGTCTTTTGTTTCGTATTTGTCCTCCAATCGGAGGTTCTTGTCAAGATTTTGAAAGGTATTTCCAGAGTGTTGGAAAAGAGAATGTAAAGTTGTCTGGAGAAGAGAAAGACCTGCAGCCAGAGCTTCAGTTTTTCTTCATCTAGTACACCTATAAAATAAAGGCTGAACATTAACCATTTAATGACTTAGTCAAACTATTTTCTCAGATTCTTCTTACAAACTGTAAAAAAAACTACTGAGACATTTAGATTCTTCAGGACTGAGATTTCCAGGTTACGGTCTACACTATCTTACATACTGACCACAAGCTTGTAGCTATTACCTTCTCAGTGTCTCAGAGTTAACTGTAGTTAAATGAACTGGAATCCAAACGTCTGACTCGTGATGTTACTTTGTTTTTCTTATTTTTTTTAAATGTGGGAGTGAGGACATTGAGCCTGATGTCACAAGGCCAAAGTGTTTGTCATAAAGAGGAAATGAACAGTTGGACTGATGGCTGTTTTTTCTAATATCTGCACTGATCAACAAACGGATGTAAAATAAAAAACACACAGACCTCTCCCTCCTCACATGATGCTCACACTAACCCCAACCCATGAGAGGAGCAGATCAGTATTCATGTTCACCCTTAATGCATGAGAAGTGTTCATCAAAACCCTGTCATGTCCTCGCTCGCTATCACAGCTTCGGGTTTGAGCTCCTCAGACGAGGAAAGATAAGTCGTGAATCTGTCCTCCTATCACACTCAGCTACGAGTCAGATAAACCTGATCAAGCCTAAAGTAGCCGACAGCCATCAGGCTCACCAGCGCCAGAAACATTCTTATGGTCTAATCACAGTATCCTGCAGCACAGACTCCCGATTTGTGGAGATAGCTGCTTGACTTTATTAACTAGGAGCACTGAGACCAGAAGCTGGTCGTTGCAGAGCTTTGTCAGATCAGATAAGGATGTAATATCCTCCGCAGGTCGTTCATCGGCACATTGAAGTGAGTTTGACAGCAGCTGCACAGGACTGTGTCACTTCTGCTTTCTGAGTCGTGTTAAAGTGACATGCAGTGAAAACTGAAGACGAGACTTTAAGGGCTCTGTGTTTTAATGGTCAGCCAGTTTATAGTTTATTTTTATTGTAAATGTGGTTTACGTCTCACCGCAAGGAGTTTTATTCAGACTGTGATGTGATTTCAGACTGACCACTCCATGTAGCTGGAGTATGGTCACTGGAGTGACCTCACTGCAGCAGCTAGTGAGGTCACGATGGTCAATGTTGATTCTGAAGGACCCTCACGCTGTATGATCAAAACTTCTCTGAGCTGCTGTTTCTCCCGTCTGACCCACACGGTCATTAAAGACGCCACTTCATACAAATTTCAGGACTTTGTGGTTATTTCTTAAGTATTAACCAGTAATATAAAACATTTTATATCTTAAAAACGTCAGGAAACACTGATTAACAGACCTTTCAATCTGTCTGCGTTAAAGTTCGGGTGGTTCCGGCTCCTTCCGTCAGGCTGCTTCAGCACCAGCTCGTTCGTATTCATTGTTCGAATTTGCTGGACTCTGATTGGCTAACAAACTAGCTTATGAGATCAAGGTATACTGTTTCCTGCCCCGTTGCGCATGGCAACGTCAGACGTCATGTCTTCCTGTTTGCTACGCTATGCTACAGCTTTTAGCCAGCAGCATGCTAGGCGTGGTTTCAACTGAGCTGATGAATACTAACGAACAGAGGAGTTGTGACGAAACAGATACAGGCCGTTCGGACTCGGGTGTTATCGCCACCTGCGTAGTTTGAGAGATTAAAACCGAAAGAGAAGTTGTTGACCTGTTTTCACACCCACTATGAAGGTAAGAACACCTGTGGAGCTAAAATATTCAACAGAAAAACCATTTTTAATGGATGGGCCTCTTTAAATCCTTAAACACGGTGTCAGTCACAGACTTGTTGAACCTTATACTGTTTAATAATATTGTCAGCTGTGTTCACATAAAGCTGCTTCTGCTTGGACATGATCTTGTAGCTTTCACTTTTATAATGGAGATGTAAATTCTCTAAGCTTCTCATGCAGCTCTGGTCTTTGCTTTATGTGGTCCATGTTCAGTGTGGTGAACACAGTGATACCAAACTACCCATGAATGATGTTAATTCAAGTTAAACACTTCATTTAAAAGAAAACTATAATACAGGATTAATAGTCTCTTTGATGGCACCAACAATGATGTTCAAGGTATGCAGGTTTATATGACTGCTATGAAGGAGAAGTGCATCTGTCAGGCTGAGGAACCTATTGTGTCTCAGATGTTAGTACCTGAGTTAATAGAGTCAAAAAGATCTTTTAATGCTTCTTGAAGGGATCACTGAAAATTATGAAAGTCTTCTGCAGTTTCTTGTAGTTGATCTTAAAGGGGCCCTGCCATATAAAACTGTTTTTTTAGTTTTATGTTGAATATTTTAGGTCCACAGGTGTTCTTGGTTTTGTATTGGGAGTGAAAATTGCACAATAACTTCTCTTTCTGCTGTTTTCACTGAGAGGAGGCATGTGGCTAAATCAGGCAGTTCAGAAATCTTATCATTGTGATGTAACACTGATTTTTCTCATTAATATTCATCTGCTCTCTCAGTTGAGACCATGCCTGCAAAGTTAGTTCAGCTGTTCTGTAGCAAACATGGCGGACTATCAGAGTTGTGCTATGCTCCAGTCGGACTTCCACAATGCACAAATTGCCAAAAAAATCCAGATTAGCAGGACAAATGGCTTCAGTTTATTTTTTGAGAGACTCCCAGAACTTATAACAGTAATGTAAGTGTTTGTTTTAACACATTTGAGGGTGTTTTGATAATGGTTTTGGTGTTTGTGCACATGTTAGTTTGTTTCCTTTTTTAGGTTTACCATTCAGACACATCCATGGCAATGCGAGCTAGTTGCGGTTCTTGAGGTGTCTCTGTCTCCTCTTCAGATTCAGGGTCATAAATGTATGGTGAAACTCCCAAAGACGCCATATCGGAAGCAATTCCAGATGATAATAAAATAATGCAAGCCTTTGTTTCGCAACGTGGGGGGGATACAGGAAGCCGTGCCCTCATAGGCTAGCTGTTAGCCAATCTGAGTCCAGCAAATTAGCATAATGAATATTCATGAGCACAAGCCCAAATCAAGGTCAGTTTTCAAGCAGACAGATTACTCTGAGCTTGAATGTCTGGAAATTAGTTTTTTCCTAATGTTTTTTTGATATAAAATATTTCAGATTACAGGTTAATTCTTCAGAAATACCCACAAAGTCATGAAATTTGTGTAAAAGGTGACCTTTAATTATTATGTTGCCATTGTTTTGCTATTTGTGGTCAGTTGCTTTCATGTTGCCAGGCCAACATATGAAGGCAAAATTATAGTGTGCCAAACAGAAAAAAAAATCAACCCAGAGTTCCTGCCTTATCCTGTTTTTATCTGGCTCCATTTGCAGCTGAGCAGAAAGCTGCAGAACATTCATACAGCCCAAGCTGTGTGTCACCATCTGTATTAAAAGACCCAGAGAATAAAATTCCTGCTCATTCAATCTCCGGATTCCTGTCATCTCTCGACAGCTCCGTTAGGATGATGCTAAACGATTCTCATCCAGAGCATCCTGCAGTGCATCCTGGAGCAAGGCTGACCATAACCCCACATGATGGACAACATATAGAAATCCTGTCTGTTATAGTTCATTTAATTTAAATTGGTATAAAACGATCATATTTGATTGGTGGCAAGCATTTGCATGTGGACAAGCACACACAAGAATCGCAATATACAAACAGAATGAGCTCATGTCTGCAGATTATCATGATCTATTAAAAATAAATGAAATCATAAGCATGCTAATCTGTAGCAGCAGGTGATTCACAATCTGATTTTTGTGTTTAATGGTCTCAACATGATTTTCCAAACCATGTTGAGCTTTAATAGAGATCAGTGCTTTCTAAAATTAGTTTGTCCTCTTTATTCTTAGCTCCGAACTGCTTGTCTTTTATGAATCAGAGAAATTTGACAGACTTTGAAAATACGTTGTGTAAAATGTCTCTGAGTTGTCCAGATGTATCATTTCTGCTCCAGATCAATAACGTTCCAGGGAACGCGAGTGACTATGTTCCTTTGTGTTTATAGTTTATTTAAAGTCCTTTTAGTTGACACGAAGAAGTGATTTTCTGGAGCTTGGGTGCTCTCCAAAAAAAAAGTGAATTGTGCCTCGTGATGGTGGAGTTGAGCTAAATAGAGCCATGTGGGTTCAATGCACAGCAGTGTGTGGGTGAAAAGTGCGGGAAAGTGCATCAGAGTGCGCTCAGAGTTTGCTGCGTGCCACCACCCTCCCACCAGCAGAGCAGACCCAGGCCGTCTGTAAAAGCGCCTCTCTGGGAACATGTGGGATTAATTTAGACCTCCAGCCTCTCCCTCCTTGGATGTCTCCACCCTGTTCCTCATGTTATTTTGCCAGAGGGGGAACCATGACTAGTAATAAGCAGAAACAGAGCTCTGCGTCTGAACACCGTCATCTTCAGTGGCTTTCTGAGAGATCAAGGAGTCTTTAGAGGCGAGGCTCCAAATGTTTACAAGAGTGTAACTCCGTCCATCACCAGGACACAGTGGAAGACCCATAGATTGACTCTGAGACAGGTCGTCCATATTTATGCCCCTTTTAAAGAGGAGAGGAAACAACAGACAAACTGTTGTGCTGTACTGGAGTGCAAACGCTGAACAGACACCGTTTTTAAATGATTAAGTTCATATTTTACTTCCAATACTTCACTTTAAGCACAGGTGTTGCATTGGAATAATACATTTGGTTAAACAAGGAAACATTCCTGATAAAAACTGTGCAGATATTAAATCCTTTTACATTTAACATCAGTTCAGATAAACAGACAGGTAGATATAAGGCTTCACCGTTTGACACAAACCTACAGCTAGCAGCAGATTTTTAATTCCAGCTCACTGATTTGGGTTTTTTGCACCACAGTTCTATTTTTGGTTCTGTCTCCCAGTTCTCCTCAGCAGGCAGCTGTTTACTATAAAAATATCCAAAACCTGGTGCCACCTGCCTCGCACCAAACGACTCAGATGCCAAACATTAACTGCCCGAATTGACCTCTGAATTCTGGATAAAAACGTAGAAGATGAACAGAAATATGATTCAAACCAAAGCTGCATCTACTTACTAAAATTTGACATATTGATGCAAAAAATCTGGGATGTCTGTGTTCTTTCTTCTTTTCTGCTCACCGTCCAAAAATATTCTGTAGAAAATTATTTTGTGCAAAATCAAATGGCTTCATTTAACATTCCAGGCAAACATTAACCTGGTAAATTCACCTGAGATGTAAAAGTGACCTTCTATCGCCACATCAGACTCTTGTGTTTGACGACTCAGGGAGGGCTTCAGTCAGCAGGGGGCACATCATCCTGCAAACTGTTTGCATTTACATTTTTATGAAAAAACAACCTTGTGGGTTCTTTGAACATCCTCATTTTTAGTAAAACTGATTAATTCTGACCAGATTTAAAGACTAACAGCTAATCAGTTTGGCCAAAGATTACAAAAGTATTCATGTAAACAATAATTTAACCCTGAGGGTTATTTACAATGTTGTGGTATTTTAAATACAAGAGTTAACTTCCCGTGCAGCCTGGGGCACTACCAGCAGGAATGTTATAAAATATTTTAAAAAATCAAAACATGTAAACTCTAGCAGTGTAAAAAATTATAAAATAGGATTTGCATGAAGCACTATGGCATTTTTGAGGGTGGACTGTTTTTAAGGTGGAGCAGTCCATTTTTTTAGGCTCAACTCCCACTACCTGTTAGCTCATCCATCCATTCAGAACTTAGCTCTGTTTCCCCAAACTGAGATTATTCTAACAAGTCTTTACAACAGCTAGTCATTTATTTAATTAACTGCATAATTTTTGCACAGAAACCCCCTTCACAAGATGCAAACCGTCCCTGTAAGGAGACTGAAATGTAAATCAGTAAGTCTGTGTCCATAAAAAAACAGAGCTCTGCCTCAAAGTTATCGAAATGTTATTGTGGATGTCTGAAAATGTAATTCTGAGTTTTTTTGTGACAGTTATATTCACAAGTGGTCATAGTTTGAATTGACTGGGCTGGATTTGAAAGGTAAGAACCTTTAGTCCATTCTGGCTGTGGTCTCATGTTTCCATCTGAGACGTTTAGTCACTTATTGTTGTTTTTTCAGCCCAATGAAATGGAGTCGGTCAACTGATGTAGATTCACTCAGTATACTGCCAGAGGGCTGATTGCAGCAGTGGATTTCCTCTGCTACACTGCTTTCTTCAGCACAGCAACGTTGTGTGTCAACTGTGAGGATAGTTTATTTGTATATAAATCATTTTTAGCTGATGTATTGTTTCCGTCTTCGATATATATAAAAAAAAGGACGTGAAGTTTGACTTTGCATTTTTGTGCAGAAATATTTCTGGGAAAGTCATTGATGTGCAGACTGAGACTTCAACAGCTCATGACACAGAAACAAAATCTAAATAAATATTTTTCACATTCTGAGCACGAGGGTGATCAGTCTAGTCGGGCCATCTGGAAGTTTTCAGTGGAGAGAGTGTAGTCCCGCTCCACATCTCTCAGTAAAACTTCAAAATATTTAGATATCATCCAGTCTTATCTCCTCAAGCGTGAGGATGTGTTCTGTTTATTTTCCTCCCGTGTCAAGAGACATTCATGGAAATTTACCTTTTAAAAGTTTATTATTACACATATTACACTTCCTTTTCTCTTTTATCATGAAATGTCTCCTGAATATAGATATTTATTATTGTAAATTGTTTCTGTTCCTCTAAATTAGATCTTTGAATTTTACCATAAAGGTCCAGTTCTGAGTGTTTCCAGACCTGAGTCATTAAGTCTCAGTTCTAAAAGCCACTTTGCTCTATATTATGTTCTTAGTTGGACCATTAATCCGCCTGTTTGTGATCTGATTCACTAACCTAACCTGGTTTGTTCAATGTCCTGAAACTGTTTGATTAAAACTGACAAGGAACAGCAGACTTTGTTGTTCTCCAAGTGTGTTGCACAGCACTCTGCTCCATTGCTTATGCCAACCATGGGTTTCCTCAACTGCGTGAATAGCTGCTAAAATCCTGATTAAACCGCTGCGCAGCTATTAGCCACTCGGCCAAATCCATCAGATCCCTTAAATAGTTTTTACTGTTCCTGTTGACGTAAAGGCCACCTTGGTGTTAAAGGCATGAGCCAATCACCAAGTCAATCAATCAATTGTCAAACTTTCATGACTTGAAGGAGAGCAGAGACATGTAATCTTTCATTCCCATGAGCCCTGTGGCTGTTAGCATCACTGACTATCAGGCAGATATTCAACATTCGAATATCTAATTGTTAGTTTTATTGGTGTCTGTAGCCATTTGAGTGCTGCACCTGCAGCATTCATTTCATTTTACACTCCATTTCCACACACCCTCCTTCATCTCATGTTTCCTGAGCATGTCAGTGTGTCTTTCCAGGATCACCCTTATACAAGTTTTTAACTTACCAAATGATGCCAAAATTGAGTCTGTGGCAAGTTTATATTAAGGAAAAGGATTCCTCCCATTGGTTTGGATGCCTGTGGGCTTAGCCTTGCACAATCCTTCTTCCTGCACATTACTGACATCATTCAAGGTTGCAAAGCTAATCTCTAGGAGGTCTGGATGCACTTTAGCATCTGGAGCTGCAAACTGAGAAGTTCACTTGAAGTGTGCAAAAAGTTGAGTTAAGGTCATCTGAGGAGACCTCTGTCACTTTTAACTTTGGAAAAAAAACGACTTTTATGCCTTTTCAGCTAAAAAATGTCAGAGTGAAAAAATGCAAATTGTAAAACTGACTTGAATCATATTGACCAGCAGCTGCACACTGTGTGAAAATATTCCAACCAAGTTCAAGTTAAAAAATATCTTTTAGCTGTAATTTAATTCCATCACAGACACAGACAGGAGTTTCATAAAGACCCAAGTAAAAAGATGGCAGGGATGTTTTATAAGATGGTGAAAAGACAATATTAAGGACTAATAAACTGATAAATCACAGTAACTGCATTTCTGCAACACGGAAAACGTGATTTATTTCTTTTTTTTAAAAATCAATTTTTGCTTTATTTTCCTGGTGAGGAACAAGCTGATTCCTAAATAAGAAAGATGAGTGTAAATCAAGTAAACAGAAACAGCAGCTGGTGAAGAAATAAATGATTGTTCAGGGTGATGCAAGAGTGGCAAGAGTGCAGCTGTTTCCATCACAAGAAGACTCAGAGGAGCCGGGCTGCAGTCGCGCTGACATGCTGAGTTTTAGGCCGGACTCTGGAAAAAGGAAAGGTCAACCCTGCGATAGCCACGAGTAGTAGATGTTTTGTCTAGAGCAGCTATAAAAAAGGGTCTGCTTGTCACAGGGAATGTGACAACAGCTGACCAGGATGATGAGTGTGTGCGTGCGTGCATGCATGCGTGTGTGTGTGTCTTGGGTTGAGGTGTGGTAGCAGCTGGAACAGGAAAACGTATAGATAAGCAGAGTTGAGCTTTAGAACAAGAAAAAACCCATTATGGAACAGGAACCTCCAGCTATCATGCTAGTACTGTACATTACTGAAAAAAACACATAAAGACACCTATCTTAAATAAATGTCTTTGTCTGTTTGTGATATAAAATGTTATAACATGCATGAAAAGATTGTTCATGTGGTAAAAGTGTACTTATGCAGTGATAGTTGCTTTGTAGAAAGGTTAACATTCCAAATAACTAGCTAGATTTACTGAGAAGTAAAAGGAATTTACCAAACACAACACAACATACACACCTGCGTAGTAAACTGCAGTTTCATGTTGATCTTTCTGATGTCAGTTTTAGCACAGAATGGAGACATCAGACATACAGTGCTTTGGCTTGTCCTGCTTGTGCTGTTAGAGTTACGTGACTTGAGGCCAAATGACAGTTGAGAAGCAGGTCAGGTCTAATTGTCTCTGTGAGACGCGCTGCTGGTTGTGTCCTAGCTTGGCCTAGCTCACACTTCCTATGTGAACACAACTCAAAAACACATGCTGCTTCAGTTGCATCACATGACTTGTGCGTGTCTTTTATGCGTCTATTTTCTAACTGCAGGATTTTTTAAAGATGTTAAACTCAGCAACAGAAAAGCTGCTCGCATACGACCTTAAAACTTTTTTGTTCCATCACATTAATCAGTTATTTGTGATCTGTGTGGTCAGGTTTTGGCTGACAGGTTAGTGGTACAGGTGGTCCTGTCTGTGTCTGAGGTGGGGGTTGCAGCTCAGCCCTGTAAGTGTGCTGAGTAAAAGGACGGCTCTTGATGCTACCAGAGCATTTTTAAACCCTGTCATGGCGACGCCTGGTGTTGTGCTTTTTGAAACACGGGCAGAGGAAAACTGATCTTCCATCTAATGAGTTATTCATTAAACAGGAAATAATTATATGTTATAGACTATGAGGACGTTTATGAAGATAATGTTCCCTTATCACAGGTCCTTACCTACTTTCCCTAACCCTTAAACTAAAGTTAAGTATAGATTTTAGCCTTTGATCTTGAGGTCTAACTGTACAACTTAACATCATTTCTTATAAAGCATCAGAGCTTCTAATGACCCATCAGCCCTGCAGACGAACTCATACAAATGCGTGATAAGTGTCTTCTGCGTGTTAGTGCTTTACATTCAGCGTGTGCATTGAGGCTCAGAGAGCCTGTGACAAGGGCTGCCATTCACGCACTTCACTCCACTCATTTACAATCTGTTCTGCACATTTCCAGGCTAAGTGGTGACTGAGTGAAGTCTATTTTTAACTCCCCCCTCTGTAACTGGAGCACAGTGATCTCTGATTGAAATGGCTAACAAGACCAACAGGCAGGTAGTTGTCAGTCAGCAGCTACAGACTAGCTGTTAGGGCTTATTTTAATTTGCTTTTTTCTTTATTTTTTTCTGTGCATAAACAGTTAAGCAGATTGAGGAACCAAAGAATAAATGAATAGAACAGCAATCCCAGGATTTTTCTTTACTACAACTGCTTCTGCAGGCAGCGTTTTGGAGTTTGTGTGGCTGTGAGAATATCAGAAGCTTTCTAGGCCCACTAAACACTTCTCTTCAAACTATATCCAGAGGATGTTTTTAATCATCCTTCCATGAGTCCAAAGTTAAGAGTCGGTGGAGGACTTGGCAGTTTACTGAGCAAACAGCACTAATGAACATTTTATTTCCCTCCTATACGGGCCAAATATATCATTACAGGAAATTAAATAAAATATTATCAACTGCGGCAACTGGTTCTCGACAACAAGAGCTGGTAAATTGGCAATTTGCAGAATTCTTAATTGCTTGACGTCAGATGGATCTGAGGGGTTTAGAGCTGGGAAGCGGCTCTGACCACGACACCTGTGTGCCACAGTCAGGCCTCGTGATCCTGCAGACATGATGATCTTCTAACCTCACCTCACCTCAGGTCAGATCAGACTCAGACAGATGGACAGACCATTTACTATTGGGTGAGAGGTGGGGTACACCCCAGACAGGTCGCCCATCCATCACAGGCCACATATAAAGAGACCTGCTGGAAAAGATTTTAGTAATGATAAAAAAGTTTTACTGTGGTGTTTAGTGTTTTTTTTTTTGTTGTTGTTGTAAATATACACATGACTGACAAGTGCACTGATATGTTTTTAATGGATTTTGGACTCAGAGAAGTTCGACTGTGCAGAGGAACAATCTCTAATGACACAGACAGTGAAGTTAGAAGATCAAGTAATCACTTGCTATATCACGCTTCAACTTTTCTAAATCACTAATGTTGTATGTGAGCATATCTATATATGTTTGACTGGCAATAGGTATTTTTATTTCTGCTACATGCTTCATCATCTGCTTTGCCTAGTTGATTTTATACATGGGACGTTATAGGCAGATGGCTGAGAAGCACGTTGTTTTGTATCCTGGGTGCTGATTGGCTCAGATCAACATGTGGTTATGTATCCAGGGTGCTGATTGGCTCAGATCAACATGTGGTTATGTATCCAGGGTGCTGATTGGCTCAGATCAATATGTGGTTATGTATCCAGGGTGCTGATTGGCTCAGATCAATATGTGGTTATGTATCCAGGGTGCTGATTGGGTCAGATCAATATGTGGTTATGTATCCAGGGTGCTGATTGGCTCAGTTCAACATGTGGTTATGTATCCAGGGTGCTGATTGGCTCAGATTAGCATGTGGTTATGTATCCAGGGTGCTGATTGGCTCAGATCAACATGTGGTTATGTATCCAGGGTGCTGATTGGCTCAGATCAATATGTGGTTATGTATCCAGGGTGCTGATTGGCTCGTTGAAGAGAGCAGCATTAGACTCTGCTTTGTGTTTGCAGTGTCTCATCTGGCTCATTCAGCATCAGCGTGTTTCATTGTGTACATTTTTTGTAAGGGATTAAAATAGATTAAAAAAAAACACCATGTGAAAATATAGTTTGTGTTTCACAGGTTTTCACCTTTTGTGGGAGGTTCTGGAATGAAACTGCCTCGATTGAGGGGGATTTCTTTATTTCTCATGAAACACATCAAATATTAAGAAATGCATTTTGCTCCCTTTTGAGATTCATATACTACATAGATCTGTGGCGAAGTCTCTGTGAAGTTTGTTCACAGTATTAAATTACTGATCAGGTCACTGTTTGATTCATTCTGACTCTTTTCTATTAGTCTGTAACAGAGTTCAGTCGTGTGTTCTCATCCTGCACTTGTCGCATCTCGGCCCCAGCTACATGCTCTCGTCTTGCTCGGGCACTGCCCTTCTCTCTGAAGCTCAATCAGGTTGTTTGAGCTAGAAGATACTCTGATCCTCCATCAAAAATGGACTCTGAAGATCAGGATCAGGACCAGGGCCGGCCCTGAGCTGCATGGTGCCCTAGGCGGAAAAGGATTTTGGCGCCCCCTTCTGCCCAAAACAGAAACAACGTAACTCAATAACTGGATTACGTTACAAAAAATCTTTATTTATACTAAAATGAACAATAGAGATGATGGAGGGTGCCCTAGGCAATTGCCTTGTCTGCCTATGCCCAGAACCGGTCCTGATCAGGACTGTGCTGGCGGTTTGTCCTCCTTCCAGGCTTCTGTCCAGGTTATTGCACTTAGTGTAATAAACATCCAAACATACAGTGGGGCAAAGAAGTATTTAGTCAGCCACCAATTGTGTAAGTTCTCCCACTTAAAAAGATCAGAGAGGCCTGTAATTTTCATCATAGGTATACCTCAACTATGAGAGACAAAATGAGGAAAAAAAATCCAGAAAATCACATTGTCTGATTTTTAAAGAATTTATTTGCAAATTATGGTGGAAAATAAGTATTTGGTCAATAACAAAAGTTAATCTCAATACTTTGTTATATAGCCTTTGTTGGCAATGACAGAGGTCAAACGTTTTCTGTAAGTCTTCACAAGGTTTTCACACACTGTTGCTGGTATTTTGGCCCATTCCTCCATGCAGATCTCCTCTAGAGCAGTGATGTTTTGGGGCTGACGCTGGGCAACACGGACTTTCAACTCCCTCCAGAGATTTTCTATGGGGTTGAGATCTGGAGACTGGCTAGGCCACTCCAGGACCTTGAAATGCTTCTTACGAAGCCACTCCTTCGTTGCCCTAGCGGTGTGTTTGGGATCATTGTCATGCTGAAAGACCCAGACACGTCTCATTTTCAATGCCCTTGCTGATGGAAGGAGGTTTTCACTCAAAATCTTATGATACATGGCCCCATTCATTCTTTCCTTTACACGGATCAGTCGTCCTGGTCCCCTTGCAGAAAAACAGCCCCAAAGCATGATGTTTCCACCCCCATGCTTTACAGTAGGTATGGTGTTCTTTGGATCCAACTCAGCATTCTTTCCCCTCCAAACACGACAAGTTGAGTTTCTACCAAAAAGTTCTATTTTGGTTTCATCTGACCATATGATGTTCTCCCAATCCTCTTCTGGATCATCCAAATGCTCTCTAGCAAACCGCAGACGGGCCTGGACGTGTCCTGGCTTCAGCAGGGGGACACGTCTGGCACTGCAGGATTTGAGTCCCTGGCGGCGTAGTGTGTTACTGATGGTAGCCTTTGTTACTTTGGTCCCAGCTCTCAGCAGGTCATTCACTAGGTCCCTCCGTGTGGTTCTGGGATTTTTGCTCACCGTTCTTGTGATCATTTTGACCCCACGGGGTGAGATCTTGCGTGGAGCCCCAGATCGAGGGAGATTATCAGTGGTCTTGTATGTCTTCCATTTTCTAATAATTGCTCCCACAGTTGATTTCTTCACACCAAGCTGCTTACCTATTGCAGATTCAGTCTTCCCAGCCTGGTGAAGGTCTACAATTGTGTTTCTGGTGTCCTTTGACAGCTCTTTGGTCTTGGCCATAGTGGAGTTTGGAGCGTGACTGTTTGAGGTTGTGGACAGGTGTCTTTTATACTGATAACGAGTTCACACAGGTGCCATTAATACAGGTAACGAGTGGAGGACCGAGGAGCCTCTTAAAGAAGTTACAGGTCTGTGAAAGCCAGAAATCTTACTTGTTTGTAGGTGACCAAATACTTATTTTCCACCATAATTTGCAAATAAATTCTTTAAAAATCAGACAATGTGATTTTCTGGATTTTTTTTCCTCATTTTGTCTCTCATAGTTGAGGTATACCTATGATGAAAATTACAGGCCTCTCTGATCTTTTTAAGTGGGAGAACTTACACAATTGGTGGCTGACTAAATACTTCTTTGCCCCACTGTACATCTGTATTTATGTCCATAGTTAATTAATTTAAATTGGACAAATGACTAGGTTCAAACTTCACAGCTTAAGAGGAGCATATGTTTGCATGATTGCCTTGTATATGTTTCTATACAAGTCATGCACATATCTCCATATATGAATATTTTGCCAAGTACGACTGACACACACATACCTGTCACATGTTGTGCTGATACATTTATACAAACATGTTGAGCAGTGCCTGATTATCATGTTTAAGCAGATTTTGCTTGGAAAAACACTGGCAGCTGGTGAGACTGGACTTTGCTTTAAAAGGAGGCTTGAATAGTAAACAAAGCATGTTGCTTTAGTCCTTTTCTTCACCTGATAAATAGAATAATGCTCATCCTATAAGGCAACGTTTTGTATTTTATCTCAGCACAGTTTATGTCCCAGTTGCTCTGTGCTTAAAGACAAATGAAACTACACCTTACTGTTCAGGTGAAACGATTTGTTGCGTATCACATGTGCATATTGGAACAGTTTCCTAAAGTTCTATGTCAACCTAATTTAAAATCCTGATTATGAGTTTCACATTGTGTATGTAGTGAAGCTAATTAAGAGGAGCCAGTGGATTGCTGCAAAGAGTTATCCTTTGTGAAGTGGAAGGCATCATCATCCTTTAAATTCAGTGCTTTTTATTTGACACTGCTTTTATGGGCGTGTGGTAACTTATTTCACGAGGAACACGTATCAGTCAGATTAACCTTTCTAGGCTAAAACTGTCCTGACCATTGTCCCAATATGTTGACATGAGCCTGTCTTTTTTTAAATTCACTGCACAAGCCAAAGGTTAGGCTAGAAGGAAAGTCGAGTCAGCGTTAAAAGAAAACATGACATGTTGTATTTGTGCACACAGTATAGGCCTTTAAACACAAAGGTTGAGTCAAATGTCTCCCACTGTGAAATCTGACAGCATGAAAAGACAGAAACAAAGAGGTTCAGGAGTTTAAAAAAACAAGCTATTCGCTAACAATTCAGGGCAAGTCATTTAAAGGCTTTAGCTTCTTCTGCAGTTTTTAGCTATGCAGCAGTGAGTTTGTGTGTTTGTGTTTGAACTGTGACCTCTTGTGGCTGTGAAAAGGTGTGATGTTGGGTCTGCACCTTGTTTAGACTGATAATCATTCTGACTGCCAGCTGTTTCTGCCTTTTACACTGATATATTTTGTCTAAACATGACTCGTGACAAATGGAGTTGAGAGAAAAATGACACTGTACATGCTTCTGGTGCTGAGATGTTCTGCTTTCATCCAAAGTGCTGTCATTAAACAGCACATAAATATGGCTCCAGGAATAATGGAAACTCTTTCTTTAGCAGCATGGCTGAAGTGCAAGATAAAACCTCCTCTAAAGTTAGTTTACAGCTTTTCAAATGGGGGGCACAGTGGTCCAATTTTATCTTGTTACCAACGAGTCAGAGTTTAAGGAGAAAATACTGCAGCTCATCAGCTTTTAATTTAGCTCTACCAGGCAGCATGTATCAAGTATCTCTATGTATGTATATGTAAATAGGACAAAGTTCAATCTCATAAACAAAAGTTGAGATTGTTTGAGATAAAACAGATGACACAGTTATTTAAATTTGCAGCAAATTGTCAGACTGTTTAAAACTGGAAAGTGTTATTTGACCCAATCCCAACAAAATAATTCACCATTACCAAAAATAATTAGACTGGTAAACAGCAGGTCAGATAAAAGAATTAACTCCACCTGCTAATGAGAACAAATCCAAATCTTTGTCCACGACTAAAAACTGTAAAGTTTTCTGTGTTTTTTACTTGTAGATGCTGCAAAAAAATACTACAGTGTTCTAGTAATACATCATGTTATAAAACGTGTACTTGTTACCTGCATCAAAGTCACGATTATGTAACTAACTCATGTTATTAATCCAAACTTCACAGCACCAGAAGACCAAATCATATTTCATCATGTGCTCAAATTTGTTCTGATATCATTAAACTTATTTAAAGTATTTTGCATTTTAAAGCGTGAGAGTTTTTTTCTTTTGGACTTTTTGAAAATTGTACTTTGTCTGTCTGACTCAGATCTAACAAGTTCCTCTCACAGTATATTTAAGGGTCATAAATATTTCACAAGCTCTAAGAAACACTCTGTGTCTACAAAACCTCAACAAGACTAAGATCTATCAGATGGGCTGGGATGCCAGGAGGATTATGTGTGCACATTTTAATAGAACAGTTTGAAAGACCACTTCAGTGCTAGATTGGAAACAGGAGATGTTTCAGATGTGGGATCTGAAGTCAGTCATCCTTCTACATCCCTGAAAAATGATTTCCTTTGTTGGATTTGGCAAAGATGGACAGTAGAAGATGGATGGTGGCAGAAGACAGCATCCAAAAAGTGACACTAAGAAAATGCTAATATTTTTGGAGTCTGGATGACGCAGTAACTACAATAAACATTTCAGCTTAGTGTCATCTACAAAAAATGAACGCAGAAAAGGTGATAACCAGGCTGAGCTATTCCCATTAGGGACATCTGCTAATGTCTTCAAATTTCCAGCCGTACATTGCCTAAAAATGAGTAAAGTCTTAAAACTGGTCCAGATATTTGACTCCAGGCTGCTATTTTTTTAATTTAGGTAAAGCCCTAATTGTTTGAGTGTGTGTGTAGGTGGGTGGACCACAGAGGATGGAGTCAGAGGAACAAGAAGAGATGAGGTCCGCTGAGCTTTTCTAAAAGCTTCTAGTTGTACTGTAGCTGTTCTGGAACAGTTATCGCTATGATTAACATGTTCAAACGCTGATATAAAGTCAACATTTTATTTGTTATGTAAAATGTTTGTTTACTGCAGCCATGTCTTTCACATTGTTTAGGTTAAAACCCCACCAGAAGGGCCTCTTAGGGACACATGGATATGATCGAAAACACTCGTCAGGTTTGTGGTTGGAGTAACAATGATACTCTTTATGCAGAAAAGTTGAGCCTGGTCAGGAGGTTGTCCTGACAACATGGAAGACTCAGCTGATATGTACTCTCATTATAGCAAATCTTGTGGTAAATGTTCATTTTCTCCCCACATGCTGTTGAAAGCACCTTTGGATGGAACAGATGTTGCAGGGATGTTTGTTAATCAGGCAGTTTAGTGAAGTTAGACATCGATGTGAATCTTACAACTCCTCACGATTTGATCGTGATAGTTGATTCTCGTGCATCAGCCATGTTTGTGATACATGTGACTCGATCTGCCAGGTGTCCGTGATGTGAGCTATGAATGTGATGAAGTAATGGGCTGTTTAGGTCCACATATTACAGATTAGTGCTAATCTGTGGGTTTTAGCCAAGTCTTCCACAACTTTAACTTTTGTCTGTTCGTACACTCGTAGTCTGACTCAGGAAAGCTGATGTGACGGTGTGACAAACTCAGGCTCAATCATATGTTTCATGAATCTAAAGCCTTCATTCTTCACAACGCTGTAGGGGCAAAGATATTTCAAAAGGAAACAAGCAGTAGATTAACTGATACATTTAATCTGTTTGGAGTTGGTGAAGTGGTGGAGTGTGCGTTGCTCTATGGTTCTGCTGCTCTGCTTCTTTTTGCTCCGGGTGATGGTGTAAGATCTGGACTTGGGCTTTTTAAGTGTTCTTGACTTTCATTTTGTAGATTTTACTCACTGAATATGTCGTGATGTCAAACTCCTTCTTACCCAAGAAACTGTAAAACCCAAAGTGTGTCCAAACAGTGAAGATGAGCTGACTGTATTTCTTTTTACTCTTCAATGCAGAAACTTTAGGCGACCATCTAGAGCTAGTTAACTAACGCTGGCAGCATGTTGGACCCGCCCTACGCTGGAACGATACACTACAGAGGCTGCTGCCTGACAAACAGTACACGCAGCGAGTAAGCTAGGAACTGTTTGGAAAACATCTTTTTGAGTAACAATTCTTAGAAATTTGGTATCGATTCAGAATCTGGATGAATAAGAATCAGGATTCAGACATGGATTGCTTTTTTCTGGCACCCCTATTAGACATATACTATCAGTAAAGGTGTAGAAGTTCCCATCTTGTAATCCTTTCAAAATAAAATCACAGAAACAGGTTCATGTCAGGTTTTTTTGACAGGCTGTGTGATTAAATAATTCACCTGTGTCTGAAAAAGCACCAGGGTGGTTAGGAAACTATACGTGGTGTTTATTACCACCACCTCGTGTCCGTGTTAGCAGCACGTTACGACCACAAACTGGTAGAAGAGTACAGGTGGCGGCTTTTCTAAATGACAGTTGCATTAAGTCTTCTAATTCATACGTTTGAAAGTTTTTTTTAATGGTCAGAAATCACTGCTCATCCCTTTTTTGGAGACAGAAGTAGTTAGCATGCTGTTTTGCTGCAACACTAAACTGACAAACAAGAACCTTTTTTAATGATAAATGCTGATGCTTGATGCCTCATGGGGGAAAAAACTAAACACAAATGTGCTTTCTGGTTGTTGTTAAATGTTGCAGAGTGTACTATAAATATTTGTTCAGAAATTTGAACTGCACAGCGTTGATTGTTTTCTTCTTTGTGTTTTGCCAAAGTATTAAACATTCCTAGTTGATTTAGAACTGCCATTTTTATTGCATATTATGAACAGCTGAAATGTTTTGAAACAAAGAAAATCTGGATTCATGATAACTTACACAATCCGACTCTGCTGAGAGCTCGTGAAATAAACTTTTCCGACACTGAAGAGTTTTAATGAGCTTCTAAAGAGTCTCTATATTTTTAAGACATCAAAGAGAATCACTTGGAATTCATAGTGATATATACTTATATTCACATGAATCACCAGCGATCAAACACAGAGCAGAGTAAGTTTATATTTGACATAAATTTATTAAATATCTGAAAACATCATTTGAAATGAACACAAACCACATAGAGAACATAAGCTCCTCCAGCAGAATGATAAAAGTGGTCAAAACTCTGAGTTTTACATTTCTTGCATTCAGGTTTGTTGTACAAAAATAAAATCATCCATCTGAAAGAGGTCACGCAACATGCTCACAAGTCTGACACTAAGCTGAACCCTCAAATCAGATGAAAAAATCCACAAAGATAACCTACACAAACCCATACTGTGTCCCAGAGAACAGCGTAGGATGTATTCCTGGGTTCCAGCCTCTTTCACCTACCTGCTGCTGGCCGTCATATTTTCCACTGTGGGCTGGAGCAACAGAACATCCAGGCCCAATAGAAGCTCCTTTCATTCCCTGAACTAAGGAGGAAACTGGAGGCTGTACCCAGTAACGGTCACTTTTCTCTCGTCTGTATGAATAGGTGTAGATCAAGGAGGTTTCTGAAATGTTTGTTTTATTTGTGGCTCACGAGAGACTAATAATCTGCTCTCCAGAACAGTTTTGAGGAGTGTAAAAGAGAAGTGTCATTGTTTTGGTGGAAAGACAGAACTTTATCTGTGGTTATTTCAAATAAGATATGTTGCAACGTGGGAGTGTTTATGTTAACCTTTCCTTTCAGTCTAAAACCGACCGCTGAACTACATGTTGGTCTACTGAGGATCTGTTATATGCCACAGAAATTAAAATGAGTTTTTATTTTGTCAGATTTCTGTTTTTACAAAATGCCTAAATACATGATTGATGTAGCCCTTGCACGTTTTTGCCCGCCTCTGTGCTGCTCTCCTATGGCAGAATGAAATTCTGATGTACTACCACACAAGCCCTCAATGATCAGTAAACAAGAGAAATAATCCTTTTTGGGAAAATTAAGGTGGCTCACAGATGTTATTTATAGTCCAAACAGAAGAAGGAAACAGATCAAGATTGTATTTTTGTTTTAAGCTTACATCATGTGACATTTCTCTAATGTACTCACAGAAAGACTCTTTTATAAATCCACACACTCACCACCTCCATCATCTCTGTCAGTGAGACAGAAGATGGTTTTACAGTGTCGTCTCTCACTGATTAAATGCCCAGGTGACAAAGTGAAAATGAATTAAACCATATCTATTTATGCATTCTGAAAAGTGATGAAAAACATCTGAGTTGAGGCCTGAAAGGAATATTTCACTCCACAGAGTCTGTGGACTGATTCAGTCTCATTAAAAGGACAGTTTGGACTGTTTGAAGTGGAGTAGCTGTCAGCAGCCAGTTTGGAGAGTCAGAGACAAATTCTCCTGGAAAAGTCAAGCTAATGGTTAGCAGTCTGTTTCCTGTCCCAGAGCAGAGTTCTGGGACTTAAAACAACTCCAACATTAAACAACATGGCAGTCTATGGTTATTTACACTGAAGACTGTGTTTGTTATGGTAATGTTTCTTGTCGAGTTGCTAAATGAAGCATGTTACATGAACTCTGAGACCGTAACTATCTGACACCCAAATAATTTGGCATTAAAATAAATAAAATAGGATCAACTTGTTCTGCTTATAGGCATGTTTCAACTTCAGGAACCTTGTCCAAGAATCAGGACCGGGGGACCATGCAGTCCAGATTCTTTAAGACACAATGGTGGTGCCAAAGAGACAATGAACACAAAAGACCTGAAGTCAAAACACAAGTAGAAGAAAACCTGCATAGAAAAATAGAGTGAAGAGTTTGCTGTTATTTTATCACTCTGACCACAAGAAATCACTTGACCTTCTCTTATTCTTTTTATCTTTGAAGTGAGTGTTGCCGAATTAGTGTAGCGTAGTGTAGTGTAGTGTAGACTACAGTAGAAACTGAAGAACCCTGCGTAGTGTTCCTGTTCAGAGGTATGACTGTGAGAGCATCTGCACATGAACTCTTAACCTGCACACATTAGGAATGCATGTATAAGTATAGTCGTTTTCAGACAGAAATTCGGGAATATTTGCGGACAATTCGATCGGGTCTTTAACTGGAGTTGTCTTTTCAGACACACTACTCTTTTCTGGAGCTTTGCCTTTCAGCTGCTTTCACACAGCAAGGAAAGTCGGGGCGGGGGAGGAAGGTTAAGCTTTGTGCAGTGGGATCTGCGGCCAGGTGTACTTGGGTCTACTCACGGGGCTCGTCTCAGGTCTCACCTGCTCCTCGTTTAGTCATCGTTCCTACGTTCCCGACAAGAGCTCTAGATCTTCTCATCATTTGCTTTTGATCCTCGTTCAGAGCCGGAGCCGTTCTCACCGCCGTCCACTGATCTAAGAGTGTTTTGGTCGGGGGTAAATCACATGTTCTTATACACTGCTGTTCGCGTGAAATATTTCATCAATGTGTGCATTCACAGTGTTACCCCCCCTTTCCCTACCGCCCCACACCCCTTCTGCTTTTCTGGAACGTTTCCTGTCTGAACGCAAACACTGTACCAGGGAAAGTCCACTCCTGTTACTAGGTCCTCAGCAGTAAAGGTTCTGAAACAGATTATGTGGTCCGACTCCGGAACGGTGCTTTCACACTCAAAAGTGAAATGAACAAAGCCGGAACGTTACCATTTTTCATGGCCTGTCTGAAAGGGGCTTACGTTTGCTCTTTAAAAGCAATGAGCTGATTGTCTTTCCAAGATTAATTGACAGCAAGTACTCAGGATCTAAATATTAAGAACACATGACTGCAAATGAAATTAAATATTTAGTGTTTTAAAATCGATCAAAGTAGTTTTAGCTGAAAGTCAAAAAAATATTAAGTGAGGTACTGGTAGAGCAAATGACTCTAAATTTGTTTTACTTGTAGATAATTAAAAGAGTTTCCCCTCCAGAAATAAAGTTAAAGGGGGGGTATTATGCAAAATTGACTTTTTCAAGCTTTACATCATGTTATCATGTCGTTCCCTCATTAAAATCATGCCTGAAATGTTTCTTTAGCTCATTTATTTATGTTTGAGTAATCTTTAGAAACTCTCATGGCAGCCATTTTGAAAGCCGTTTGCCTGATTCCTCCCAGAAACGCCCATTTCTCCTTGAAACGCCCCCGATATTTCGTCACCTGCCAAGCTCACGCCCACTACTCCCCTCACAGGAGAGCACCCCTCCCCCGCGTGTAACGCAGGCAGAGCAGCGGTAACAGCAATTAGCAAACACCTGGTGGAACTGCGAGAGTGCACCTTTCCTGAACTTTTCTGTGCGCTTTTCATAACTCCAAAATGCCATCATGGGAGAAATGTATCTTTGGATGTCAAGACGGCTGCCCTCTTTTTAGTCTTCCAAAGAATGAGACTGTTCGTCAGAAATGGTTGGACTTCATTTTTGGAAGCGACCCTCCTCCGAAAAAGATCTGTTTCATTTGTGCCAGGCACTTTAACAAGGATTGTTTTCTAAACAAAAGTTTATTTGACAGTGAATTAGTAACTAAGCTGTAACTTAAAGACAATGCAGTTCCCACTCTCAGGAGAACGGCTTTGCAGCCAGCACCGGTAAGTTGAACTGTTGTCACATTGTTTTGTTGTTAGCATTTCTTAGCTTAACCTGTCCTACAATTGGTGTACTGTAGCTCGCTTTCGTGTTGTTATGTTTGGCGTGAATGCGATGTTCCGAGCTGTCACGTTGTTTTGTTGTTAGCATTTCTTCAGCGTGCTGAAGGGGGAGTGTCGGAAGGTCTTAAAGAGACAGAGGCCAATATCGAGGTGTTTGGAGCGGCCATGATGCGAGGGCTAATTTCTTAAAGTTTTTTTTTTATTTACAGCTTTTACAGATCAACTTAAGGTAACATAGTCATTGGAGTATGCTATAGAGTAGCACTGCGTGTCTGAAAAAAACATAATACCCCCCTTTAAATCGACAACATTTTTATTTTAAAGTGACTATTTAAGTCCTGGTGAATCCTATTGGATCCATCTGGTTTGCCTGAAATATATTTCAAATTTCCTGGAGAGTGAAACGAGAATTGCATCATTTCTTTCTTCTTTTTTTATACTTATTTCAAACCTGTTGCACTTTCCAACTCTACAGAATCCTTCTCATGTTTCCTATTAAAGGTTCCTCGGGTAATGATTTGGTGTGGGATGTTCAGCTCACTAAGAGTGTGCTATGTGGTGTACTGATTATCACAATGAGTGTGCTGTTCAGACAGAGGCCTGCTGGGAGGAATCTGGCTTATCATTCACTGATAAAAGTGAGAAAAGGCAAAAGTTTGCTGTTGATATAAAATGAGAAGTGTTGTTCAGTCTGGCCAGTCAGCTGAGTCTCAGATGTCTGAGGCTGTCAGCTGAAATCTAACTATGGGGGGGGGGGGGG